>PVKB01001563.1:0-393816 GCA_004027205.1 Ctenodactylus gundi
AATCAATAAATCTGGCACATGGCCAAGAGGAGGGAAATTAAGCTCTACTTTTTGGAGGGGCAGGAAATATGTTCATATATTATTTGGTATTCTACAAAAAAGATTTGTTTCTTTTTATCCATTTATTCATTATTCAATAATGTCATTTTATCATTGTATACTGTGCATTTAGTTATTTTATGGTAATTTCAAACATAGTATTACATTCTCAAGCCCAAGGTTTGGGTTTCTCATCTTGCATCTTTAAGAATTACTTCAGTGTATGAACTAAAAATTCTTGGCCTTTAATGACTTCAAATGACATCAAATGAATTGTACCCTATCATATGAATTTGAGAGTCTCCAATAGTATGGTTTAAAGAGAAATTAATATTTGAGAAAAAAGGTGCATCTAAATTTCCTGAACTTTTGCTAACCTGACATTTGAAGTGTTGACTTTTGAAATGGATTTTTAGATTTGTATATTTCCTATATAGAGAGATATATCATGTATGTATCATGTATAATACATACAATGTATCTTAAGACACATGTACTGTCATACGCCACTTATCAATGAGGGTACTTACTGAGAAATGCACTGTTAAGCATTTTCTGCTTAGTATGAACATCGCACAAGCCTAGAAGTGCAGCTTACTGCACACACAGCTGGTACCACACAGTCTGTTTCTCCTAGGCTCCAAAGTTGCACAATAAGGTACTACATTGAGTACTAGACTATTGTAGCCCAATGCTTAGAATTTGTGTGTGTGAAAATATCAAGACATAGAAAAGCTGGAACAAACATGCTAGATGATAGGAATGTTTCAGCCCCATTATTACCTTCTGAGACCACTGCCATATGTGCAGTCCATCACTGACTGACAAAAACTTATATGCAGGACATAAATGTATGTAGATTTATTCATTCATGCACATAAATTTTGGGATGAATTAATTGACTAGATTTAAATGCTATTTTATATGCTTTATTTCAAATTTGCCGAGAGTTGGAAAGAGTAGATAGTTTTACTGCTACAAATACAAATTTGGCTCAGTGAATTTGCAAAACTGATGATTTCCTGAAAAGTACATTTTTTAGGGAAGCGGGACAAGTTGTATTCTTTTGTTTATCTTGGATGGATGAGGAAATTGTAATACTTGCAGAAAGGGAAGTCAGGCCCTATAAATTTTTCAAATATTAGCTCATTCATCACCCATTCAATTATTAATCATATGTGTATGGAATTTCTTAGGCCCTGTGCTAGGAATTTAACTGTGTCCTATGAAGTCATGGTCACTGTCTCATGAAACTGACTGATTTATGAGGGGCTAGAAAAGAGACACATGAACAAAATTACTGATCATAGGAAAGGCTGCTGTGCATATTCCATACCTGTGATAGGTAGAAATTTAGAGGGTGTTTAGGGAAGATTTTTATGACAGAAGACATTTATGTTGAAATTTCCTCATAGAGTGGATAACTCACCATTCTCATTACATAGGGAAGAAAGCACAGAGACTCTGATACAAGAAAAAGAGGTGGGCCTACATTTCAACAACTTGGCAGCAGTCTCCACCCTTTTGGCACCGGGTTTTGTGAGAGACAACTTTTCCATGCACCAGGGTGGGGTTCGTTTCAGGATGATTCAAGCCCTTTGCGTTTATTATGCCCTTTATTTTTTATAAGAAGTATTAAACCTAGAGCTGCCACGTGTGCAGGTCACAGGTAGGGACCATGCTCCTATGGGAATCTAATGCCGCTCCTCATCTGAGTGAAGGTGGAACCCAGCTGGTAAGGTGGGCGATGGAAAGCAGCTGCAAACTCTGGTGAAGTTTAGCTCCCTGGCCAGGTGCCAGCATCTCGCTGTGTGGCTCTGTTCCCCACAGCCGCAGACCAGTATCCGCCTGTGGCCTAGATTCAGGGGACCCTGAGACAGGGCACAAAAGGCAGGTAGGTGCTGGTCAGATCGCACAAGGGCCATGGAGCAACTATAAGAAGTTTGTGATTTATTCCAAATATGATTGGAAACTATCAACCCTAAAGGACATGAGGCAGTGGTTGTGCAGGTGGTGTTCATATGACTTCTTTGTGTTTTAATATCATGATTGCCATGTATTGAGTGATCTCAAGGGAGTCATAGGCTAGAATATTGTTAGTTGCTCAAAATGTCTGAAAGGAAATAAACTGTTTAATGGTGCTTAACCCACCGGGTTTTTTAAACTTATTTTTTGGCTACAAAAATATTTCGTGTGTGTATGCATGTGGGTGTGCATGTGAATGTGGATGTGTGCAAGTATACACACATTAGAGAGTAGAATAAAGTTTCCCAAGAACTCATGAAAATGTATAGGATATTTACTCCAGTTACATTTTTTCTTATATTTCTAAACATATGCACCTGTACTCAAAAGTGTTTTCATAGTCTAGTGTAAGCTTCGTGTTCTGAATACTTTTCTAATGCATAAAAGAATAAAAGTACATTACCTGTCTGGGCATGAGAATGGGCTTTGGTCTTGACAAATATTATTCTTACTGTGTTTCTTACGGCTAATGCTAATATAAAGGACAATAATGCCATTCTAGTCAAGGGGAAGTGGAGGTTTATAGTAGTAATCCACACGGGGTACCCCTGTTCTCAGAAGCACCGTTCCCTATCTTAAATCATTCAGGCCTCCATTAACCGCAGGAGTTAGGTATGCACGTCTCCCATTTCACACATGGTAAAGTCAAAGCTGAGAGAAATTACATCGTTTTCTCAACGTAACACAGCTGGCAAGTGGCCGAATTTCTGAGCATGTGCTAGTTGTCCAGGATTCTCCTAGGTGAGCTTGAAGCAGTTGAAGGAGGGTCAGGAGTGCTGGAAAGGAGGTGGGCAATGGAAAGATGGGGAAGAGCATGATTCTTCTTTACCATGGGGATTAAAAGTGTAATCTTTACCTTGTCATAAAATTAAGTCTCTATGACAATTAAGTTCTAAAAGGTCACATTTAAAAATATTTAAAGATTACAAAAGATTAAAAGATGAGCACAAACCTGCCAAGTGAGAGGAAAAGCATTTCCTAGGAGGTTGTATGTAGGAAGAGGGATTTAAAAAAAAAAAACCCACATTTCAAAGCCATTTTATAGAAACTTTATTCTCACAAAATGAAAGTGACAGTGAATGACAGCAGTACCTCCGTCCCAGATGGAGACCCTCGTACTCTCAGAAGAGACATGTCCATGTTCATATACGTTGGCAAGCAAGGCTCTGCCAACTCTACAGTTTTTCAGTCTGGGTTACACTTTAAAATTTAACATACATATCTTTTGTTGGGCAATGAGATTATCGAGTGACTTTGATGTGCATGATTTTTTTTTCTTTGCCTTGATCAAAGATAGAGTGGTAATTAAGGGCGGTTTCAAACCCTTGGAAACAAATTAGGAGTAGTTTAGCAATTAGTATCACAAGATCTCTTGATTTTAGACACCCTGCAGCAAAGAGTTAATGTTCCAACTATTTAAAATTCAGTAGTGGTTAATAAGGTAAGTTGGAGGCTCTTTCTCATTCCATGATCACGTCTGATTTTCCTTAAGGAGTTTTCTGGTAATCCTCACCTGCTTTCTAAAAGCTGGATATCCAGGTTTTTTGTTTTGTTTTGCTTTGCTTTGCAAAACAAATGAGTGTTTTAGAATTAACTCCTGTTTTGCAATTATGCTAGGGGCAATTTTGGGATACGGTCACATTTATGAACTAATAATATAAACAGAAACTCTAAATCATGTCATCTTCATTTCTTTAATTTAATTTAATTCAACTTAATTTATTTTTGTCCAGGCTGGTCCTGAACACACTATGTCATTATGAAGTCCAGGCTGGCCTCGAGTAATCCTCTTCCCTCAGCCTTCCAGGTGCTGGGATTACAGGTATGCAACATCGTGTCCAGTTTATATGGTGCCAGAGAATCAAACCCAGGACTTTCTGCTTGTTAAGCAAGTGCTTTAACCACTGTGCTATTTCTCCAGCCCACCCTCTCCATTTCTTTAAAATTCAATCCCTCAGTCTCTTATGTGGCCTAGCTCTGAACAGTGAGGAAAATTGAAATGCTTTGCTTTCATTCATTTCGTGTAACGTGAGCTGTATTCTTGATAGAAATTGCCGTCATAATCTGCGAACAGTAACTGAGCTCATGCTGTGTGAGAAGCACTGTGAGATGTATGTGCAGAGAATGCAAACGTTAGCCACAGCCTCCTAACCCAGACAGGCCTGATAAAACAATGCATCCAAAGGGATCATCCAGCAACCAGAACTGAGGTGTCTGCCCCTAACTTGGGGAGGCAGGAGCTCGGGAAGAGTTTGCTAAGGAAATGAGATCTGAATTGCCTTTTGAAGAAAGTGAATGATGTTGCCAAGCAAAAGAAGGGGTGAAAGGTCTAGAGAGACAAGGGAGCTGTGTGTCACCAAGCCAGTGCTCATGTGGGGAGCCTCTCAAAGACCATGGGGCACCCCCTAAGCTAGGAGCTCCAGGGCACGTCTCTCGCCTTCACTGTCTTTATCAGTTCAAATGCTTCTTCTCTTTATCACTCTCTTCCTTTTTCTTCCTATAGTAGCAAGTACTGTAGGAGAGAGATTGCATCTCTCATTCCAATGTTTTCCCTTTGTACTGCATTTGTTTTCTCCTTTGCAGGTGAGGTGCCACCTGCTATTTTCTGCACACTGGAATAGCAAATGTCTGCTGGCGCTTTATTTCCGCAGCCAGGTGACATCATCATCATCTTTGATTGTTTCTTCTCTCATTGGCTTGCATTCCATTTCTTAACAAATGAAGCTGTTCTCACTCTGATCATTTGATCACCCGCAATGCCTCCTGCCTTGAGTATGGTATCTGTTATCTCCAGATCTCAAAAAAAGTTTAGAGTCTACCAAAGCTATAAATCACCGAACTTTTATGACTTAAAAGAAAATGTGAGCCAGGCAGGGAGGTACAGGCTTGTACTCCCTCCACTTTCGGAGGCTGAGGCAGGAGGACACAAGGTTGAACCCAGGTTGGGCCATTCAGTGGCTTAGAGAGAAATTAGTTCAAAATTTAAAAAAAAGAAAAAGAAATTTTAAAAAAGGGCTGAGATGTAGCTCAGTGTGAAGGCCCTGGCTTCAATCCCTGTAATGCAAAAAATAAAAATAAAAATAAAAAAAGTTGCTCCATTTCCCACAATTCTTCCTTAAGAACTTTTTCCTCCTATTCTATGGAGTTGTGCTTATCTAGCCAGTATTATAATTTATTCTGTTTGTTCTTGCAACTTTTCTCTTGCTGACTGGAAGCAAGACTGCATCTCTCTTTCAAAGCCAGTCAACTTTCTGCTTAAGGAATTCTGACCTCATTTCCAACAACAGGTCCAGCTGAGACCTTTGAATCCACTGGTGAGTGGTACAGTAACAGAGACGTAGGGCTGATAATGTTTTCCCAGCGCTGCAGGAAGATTAGTGGAGAATATTTGTTCCCAGACCAAGCTGGGCTCTTTACTGCGTGACAGGCCAATTAAATTGAGAGACAAGGTGCTGAAGCAAGGGGGATGGCCCTATTCGAAACGTTGGCTAGATGAGAAGACGGTGGATTCTTGTCACAAAGCCAGTTTGGCTTGGAAGCTGAGTTAAAGGTGATTTACGTATTTGCATAGGTGGTTGATGAGTTTTCCTAGGCTGGGATGGGGACACCTTTTCATGGTGAGTGGGCATGATGATGCATATCTGGCTTGTATCCCCTGGTCATTAGATGCTTTTTAATTCTCCTCCGTAAATCTCAAGGATAAAGGTCACAATATATGTGTCCTTGGCCTAGTCAGAACTAATTGTTTTGTTCCCATGCTGTCACATATTGCATAGTGGACAAGCTAGAGTGGACAGCTGCTGTGAGACCCTCATGCTGACAACCTAATGCAATAAAAGAAAACATCTTTAATTTTTAGCTTTTTATTTTCCAAATTTTGTTCTTTTCTTCCATGCATCTCTGAATTATCTGTGTTTACTTGGATGACAGTCTCTATGAAGATTTTGACTACCTCAGTCCTTTATTAAGATTCTATCATATTCTACCTCTTCTGGGAATCTTTTAATAAAGATTAAATATTATAATATACAATATTATATATTATGAAATTACCAAGCAAAAGAAGGGGTTAAAGGTATATAGAGACAAGAGAACTGTGTGCAAATTCAAATCCAGCTCTGGCAGCTTAGCGACTGAGCAAGACCCTGTCTCAAAAGACAAAACAAAACAAAACAAATAAATAAAAGAAAATCTGGATATGTTGCTAATACACAGGCTCTGTATTCAAAACACAATGCCGGGAAAAGAAAAGATGAAGAGGGTTATGTGTCTTATTCAAGATGTCACATCTTGGGTAGAGTAAGCAATCTGTGACCTTAGGAAAAATACTTTTCTTTCTTCAGTAATCTTGGCAATATTTGTACTTGCCAAGTCCGATCATTCAGCCTAAAATGTCCCCATCTATCTAAACAATGGAGATCTTTTTCTTAGAATTTGTTCACGCAGTTGTCCTATGAGTATTAGGGAATTTGTCCTGTGAGGTCTTTTAGGCTATAGTGCTTTGGAAATTGTGGTCAGATCCGTGTTGGCTCAGTCTATATTCAATCTGCTATCCGTTTACCCTAACGAGCTTGTTTGAAATAATAAGACAAGTAATACTAAAAGCTGATTAGATGAATTGTAGACTAATATTGAGTCATTTTATTCAGGAGAGTAACTGGCACATTTAATCAACCCAAGTGAATTCTGTTATTAAAATGTTTGGTGCATGTGATCCTGCGACACTCGGCAGATGTGTGCTGAACTGGAGTGTGGACTTCTTGTGGAGGCTCCTGCCTCTCAGCTCATTGGAGAGACAAGACTCAGTGTGAGACTCGCCCAGGGCGGTGTAACTATTACTCACCCAGCATGGCTTGATTACATGATGGATATCTGTGTGTGTCAGGCGCCTCTTGTTTATTTCTAGGAAACCTCATGTTGTCTCCATTTGCATTTTGGTTCATACATTTCAAAAGTAGTTGAAAGTTGTGCTCAATCCAGGTTATTCAAGTTCACTATCACTTTTTCACTGATATTAATGAATGTTTGTGGCAGTGTTGTCATCAGTTTTGCTGGGATGATTCGGTCTGAAGTGATCAACATATCTACTTAGGGTATGATCTTTAATTAATTAATGATTGAGACAGGGTTTTACTCTGTAGTCCACGGTGGTCTTGAACTCACTATGGAGCCCAGGCTGGCCTTGGAATCATGGCAAACCTCCTTCCTCCCCCTCCAGAGTGCTGGGATTACAGACATGAGTCACTACACCTGGTTTATGTGGTGCTGGGGAGCTGAACTTGAGTACTTAGTGCTTGACTTAGCACTGGCTAGGAAAGCGCTTTAACAGCTGAGCCATTCCTCCAACCCTCTAGTTTGACCTTTAAAAATGACCCATATTTTAATATGTATGTGCGTGCGTGTGTGTGTGTGTGTGAGCATGTGTGTGTACACATATGTATATGTGTGTATTTGTGTGTGTGATGTTTTTCAATCTCAGAAGTAGAGTATGTGTTATAGATAGATATTCTTTCATTATTAATTGCAAAATTCTTACATCTAGTGTGAAAATGCAGATGATCTTAATCAAGTTTATTCTCAGATATTTTGGTACACAAGTTTAGTCTCAGATATTTTGGTACACATCCATTAAAGCAGCTTCAGTCTTGACTAACAGGAGAAATTGTTCTCTAACTTGCAAAGATAAAGTGTTAATATTTGTTTTTGTTAAGAAATTTAACTGATCTTATTACCACTTATTACGTCTGTTCCAACCTGGAATAATAAGTCTGTGGGGTAGAAGGCCAATAATTAAGGTCCATATTAATCAATATTAACACCCTCTTTAAGAAAACATTAAAGAGTCTGATCTTTTTTTCACTGATTATGTGTTAAAGCTCTCCCAAGTTTCTTAAGATGGAAATACACTGTCATATTTCCCAATTTGTTTTCCCAGCCCTACCTTAGCACTTAACTGTCTAGTGGCTGAACAGTTTAATGATTTGTTAAATGAGTCTAGTTTATTTCTTCCAGATGACGGTTGCATGATACATTTAATAATATAACACACTTTGTCTTAATTACCATCCTCTGTCCAGCACTTAGAAAAGTACTATACATAGTTGAAAATCAAATATATTTAGTGGAGTGGAGGGATGTCAAGTTATGCTGGCCTCTGTTTAAAGAAACAAACAAAAAACTAAACGAGGCATAAAACAAAGCAACCCACTAAACTTTAACGCTTCTTGTGATGTTTTTGTAAGTCCTTGGTTCAACCCACCCTGATCTCACTGCAATCTCATTATTCCGCTGCATTTTTCGTCTGTCATTCTCCACTCTGTCTCACTTATACCCCCTTTCTCCATGTTCAAATTTTATCTAGATTCCTTTTCCCCTGGACATACTGTCCTGATGCCTTGACCTATGCCTTTGTTACTTCTAGAATCTCCCTTATGCCAAATCCACAAATTAGGTACCATCTTTTGTAACTCAGCTGACACAGCATTTTCTGTCTTGCACTGATGTTGTGTATTTCTTTCAGTTCTTTCAGCTTATAGCAGAGTTTTAGGGTTTGGTTCTAAATGTCCCCCTGAAAGTCCATATGTTATTGGAAGGTGGAAGAATCCTCAGGAGTTGGGGCCAAGTGAAAGGAAGGTAGGTTACTGCGGGCACGCTCTTGAAGTAACTACCCCTGGAATGCTGATATCTTTTTCCTCGTCTTTGATTTTTGGCTGCTGTAAGGCGAACAACATCTCTGCTATGTACATTTTTGCCTTGATGGATTGTGCTGCCACAGACCCAATGTGACATACGCAGGCCACTGAAACTGGACTGAAATCTCTCAAACTGGGAACCAAAATAAACTCTTCCTTTGTTAAAAATTTGTTTGTCTTGAGTATTTTGTGTCAGGATGGAAAGCTGAAATACATGCTACTGTGTATGTGAAACATTCTTCCCAATGGATTATAAACTCCACACCTTGTGTTTCTCTGTTTCTGATGGGCTGGCCAGAAATCAGGACATCAAAAGTTGCTCAGGTGGAACGACTCCCACCAACTTGCCCTAAAGTCTCCCCACTAAAATTCAAGACTTAAAGGGCCTTTGAAGATGTGGCTGTGATTGGAATTGGACACCACGTTGTTTTAGATTCCCCAGAAGTGGTGTCATTGTGACACATTAGAGTGCAGTTTGGGAGTAGTCAGTCTGATTAGCAATTGTTATGCTTTGGATGTGGAATGTTCCCCCCTCCCCCCCAAAGCCTCATGTCTTTGCAACTGCGTGTTTTTGGGTGGTAGAGCCTACCTGGAAGGGGCAGGCATGTAAGGTTTGACCTGGAAGGAATGGGGCAATTTGTTGAGATTGGGCATTGCCTAGGGCAGAGATTTTAGGTGTTTGTTATTGACTTGTGGGCCAGAGAGTGAGGAAGGGGAGACTGCTTAAACTACTTAAAGGGAAGAAGAAATGTTGTTGCATCTTCTTCCCAGGAAGGCTCATCGGTTTGCTCCTGTATCACTGGGCTTCTGTTGGCAGTGGGGTGAGCAGCTCTCCAGCCTCTGTCTTTGCCATGTGCCTCCACCATTGCTGGCTGCTCCATCAATGGACTGCAGGTGTGAGAGACCTTCTGAGGCTGTGAGCTAAATAAATATTCCCTCCTCTAAAATTGTGGATGCTAGGTATTTTGTCACAGAAACAAAATACGTACCTAAGACAGCAATTTTGCACCCAGAAGGCCTCTTATGTTAGGATGGCCTTCTTGGGATTATAAACATCAAGGGTCCTCAGCACAAGTCAACTGTCAAAGTAACTTGGAAGGTTTTTAAAATTTAGATTCCTATAGGTTCACTGTTTGGTCTCTGACAAGACCAGGAAACCAGGTTTGTATAAAAGTTTCCCTGGTGATACTAGTACCAGCTTGGCTAGCGACAAAAGGCATACAGAATCTAATAGAACAAATGTTTCTGGGGAGTATGTAGGAAACCCAACTTAAGAGATAGAAAGAAAATTAAAGAAAAAGGAAAGGGAACTCACTCACGGAAAAGGTGCTCTGAATTGCTCGGGCTACCATGAGTAGCTAAGGATGCCACGGTGAGCAAGGGCTTTGTTTTCCCTGGTAGGAAAGACAGATGACCTAAGCCCTAGGAAGGGAGGAACACAGAGTGGTTTGGCAGCACGTGGCACGGCCATTGAAATCGACGTGGGTCTGGGCAACAGATTCAGGATCTGGTGACAACTTGTTCTTCATAGATGACGACCTCATGGCAGAAGGGACACGGAGCAAATCACTTCTTGTATCAGGGCATTAATCCCTCTAGAGTGCCCTCCTGGCATAATCACGTCCCAAAGGCCATACCTCATTATCCTATCACACTGGAGACTCAGTTTCATCATAAGGATTGGAGGATGAGGGGCAAAAATATTTAGACCCCAACAGAGTTAAGGGAGAAAGGCCCTGCAGAATGAGCCTGGCTCAAGTGAGAAGGTTGCTAGAGAGCACGATGGTGGTGCCTTGGTGGGATGATGGGCGTAGACAGCAGATTTCAAAGTGTAGGTGTGTGTAGGTGCAAGGAAGAAGAGAAGGGCAGAGGAAGCTAGTTTTTCAAGAAATTTGCTGATGAAAGGTGTAGTGCAGGAGCTAGTGAGGGTAAGGAATAAATGGGAGGTTTTAATTGAAAATAAAAAGAAGTACTGATAGAATTAGATGCTGTTAAGATTAGTGTGCTGAGAAAGGGTGGTTAACAGCAGAGAGGGCCATTCTAGCAGAAGGGCCCGAGCAAAGAGAGCAAGGAGAAGGATTCACACTAGAGTTGAGGGGATTTAATTGCTGCTTTTAGGAAAAAGAGCCATTTTCCATTGTCAC
Source organism: Ctenodactylus gundi (assembly GCA_004027205.1). Taxonomy (NCBI): domain Eukaryota; kingdom Metazoa; phylum Chordata; class Mammalia; order Rodentia; family Ctenodactylidae; genus Ctenodactylus; species Ctenodactylus gundi. The sequence goes on from PVKB01001563.1 coordinate 10,901, forward strand.
AAGAGGAAACAGTGTGGGAAGGATTGACTGTGCTCATTGAATTAGTTTCTAAAATTAATAGTGTTCTTGTCTGACGTTACTGAGCTTGTCTGTGAGGGCGGAGGTGCTGTAATTTTCAGGTAGTGAGGGAGAAAGGTGAGTGTCCCAGGTTGAAGCAACACAGAAGTTTAAACATCCCTCTAGGGAATGGATTGGAAGACATGAGTAGAAGATGCTGATTTCCACGTGTTGCGAGTGAGCGTTCCTTCCTGCATGCTGCACGGGTTTGCCATCATAGCCCAGGCCAGGCTGGAAGAAGGGCGGATGGCTGGACTGAACCAGAATTCAAACATGGTTGCTTACTGCACTGCAACTTTTCTTCACTCTTCCTTTCTAACAGAACCCTGCTTACGTTTAGTAACTTCTGTTTTCATATTGGACATGTTCCTTGGGGAAGACTTTCTCATCCATCCCCAAGGAGGTCAGTCCCGGCTAGTGAAAGCCAATTGTGTTGCTCTCCTTACCAATCTCACCAACCGGCAGGAGCATGAGTAGGAGATGTGGTTCTAGGTAATGAGGGGATCCCACAGACAGGATCAAATTTTTTTGTTTCTAAAAAAGACAGAAAGAAAATCTGTTCATTTTATACCCTGGAGTGTTTTCCTGCTTGCAAGTGATGCTTGTTGAACTCATCTAAAGACAAGGGGACAAATAAATACACAGAAATCAAAGATATAAGCTGGCTCTTCATAATATAACTGAGCCAGTACTCTAGTTACATGGGATAACTGATTACCTTTCCTTACTTATCATGAAATTTTGAATAGGCACTTTGTGATTTGAAACTAAAACACTTCAAATATACTCAAGGAACATCAAAGCCACGGAATGTGTTGGCTGGATTCCACTTGAGGTGGTGGACTTTGAAATATAAGATAGAGAGATAAAGAAATAGCTTGTTTGGCAAAAGAGAAAATTGATAAACAGAAAACTAGAAGACTCTTGGCCTGAAAGTGACAAAGAGGTCACAGAAATGATGTCTTGGGAGTAACTAAGTGAACAAGATGGAAATCAGGGGGAAGAGTAGAAGAGAGCTCACTAGATATTCTGGGATTTTCCTAACATTTTTATTTTTAAGCAGCTGTTTGAGTATTTCAGTAACTGTGACTATCTTTACAAAAAATATAATATAGGAATCCTGGTGGCAAAAATAGGAGAGGTAGGAGTGCTTTGTCACCTTCCTGTGTTTTGCAAATAAAGATAAAATATGGTACATTTCAGAGAACGTTTATGAAGAGATTTACTCTAACAGGGAGCTGAAAATTGTATTTTTCCCACCCACGCTTCATGCCAACTGGAGAAGATGCTAATTAGCAAGGCGCGCTATTGTCCATTTGTCTGCACTTAATAGCCCAAGCTCGAGTCACAGAAGTTACTACTGTGAAGCAGAGAATTTTATGTGGGACATTTACTTTTAATGGAAAAATTTGTGCTATGACATTCACAGTCTACTGCCTGACTACTTCTGTTTTCCATGTTTCTTTTGCAGATGCCATTTTTATAATGGGCTCATCTAGAATCATCGCCCAATGTTTTATTCATGCTTCACGCGAAAGGAGGAATGCTGAGTTCAAAGGGAAGCCGTGTTGGGCTCCTGGAGAGGGCTCTGTAACTGCCCCTGTGACACCCAGCGAGCACTCCCTCTTCCCACTCTTGTTTGGCTGCCTCCCTCTAATTGGCACATTGCGTGCCCTATTGCTTTCTATAGAACTTTCTGATTTGTGAGACAGATGAATAGGACAAGTAATTGTCCATGGATGGAGAACTCACTACACTCTTTTGAACACTCCTAGAGTCTTTTCTAATTAACGTGGTGAAAACATTTGAGCTTTCTTCCCATTTAATAACCTTTCATTTTTTTCTTCCTAGGAGATTCATACTTCTATTGTTCACTATGGCAACCTATTTAATGTCTGTATGATTTAGGTTCAAGATGTCTCCCTGAATGTCTCATGTGGCCAGAGATGAGCTTTTAGAAGATAATTAGATCTTGGGGGGGTGATTCCACTGATGAGACAATAATTTGATGGCGTTGGTGAGAGGAGATGGAAACAGGGGTGAGATCTGGCTGAAGAGTAGGTAACCACAGGAGTGTGCCTTGAGGTCTTCCTCTGACCCTTGACTCCTTCCTCCCTACGTCTATTCCTTTCGCTCTGATCTGTGGCAGCCATGACATGAGTAGCTTTTCTCCATGACACCATTTGTACCATGATGTTTTGCTTTGAAGCCAGCTTGACCTTTGCCTGAAACTTCTGGAACTATGAATCCAAACACATTTTCTTCCCTCAAGGTATTTTGTTCCAGCAACAGAAAGCTGACTACTATAGCTGCGTCTTCTTCTTCTTCTTCTTGCTCTTCTCTTACCAATTCAGCAATATGGCAATTAAAAAAAGTGGTCACATTAAGCTACTCTCAATGAAACATTCCTTAATGAGTCATCTTTCTTAGGGGGAAGAAACATTTAGTAAAAACACACATGGAGAGCAAAATTACTGGCAACTGATGACAAAGTAACACAATGATTGTTTGGTTTTGGAGGAGAGTATCTTTTGGTGTTCTTTTCTCCCCTACATATGACAGCAAATATGGTTTAATTTATCCTAAGCACAGTATAACTCTTTCAAAAAACAAGCTATTATCAGTCAAGCTAGGCCAGAATATGCTGCAGTAACAAATAATCTCAGAAATTATAGATGTATTCCGCAATCAATGGATTTTGAATAGGAAGTCCCTGCTAAATGTAGTCACCAAAGTTCCTGGGTAATGGAAACTCTATGTCAACTTCCTGTATTTCCATGTACACTTCAGCTGGTGAAGGGAAGGAGTGAAACCATGGCCTGGCTCTTTTCGTTGGCCAGGTAAAGTCTGTTGGCCGTGACCTAACTTCAAAGGTGATAGGGGAATGCATTCCATATATGCTCAGAATGCAGACAGCCAGAAATCTTAAGTAAACAGAGATAATAGCCTTTCAGAAGCAATGAATCCTCATTGAAGAAAACTTGGCCAGTTAATAGAATAAAGCAAAATCAATTTATCTTAGTCTGTCCAAGCTGCCATAACAAAATACCAGAGACTGAGCAGACAAAAAGAAATTATTTTATATAGTTTTGCATTATGAGACAAACCGCTTCAGAGGCCTGGTGTGCAGAGGGCCACCTTCTCATCATGTCCTCACATGTATGTGAATGATGACAAATAGTGAGCTCTGACCTCTGACTCCCTCCTTCCTGTTTTGTCTCTTAGGACATGATAGGACACTGTCTGGTAGGGCATTGTGCCTGTCAGAATTGGGCACCACTTCCTAATACAATGAGTTAAGGTTAGACATTCAGCATATGACATCTGAAGGACATAGACACTCAGTCCATGTCTTAGTTACTTTCTTGTCCCTGGGACAGAACACCCTATATCCACGTCTTAAGGAAGGAAAGATTCATTTTAGCTCACAGTTTCAGAGGGTCACAGTCCATTCACAAGTGGGTGGAAGGCTTGAAATGGTAGAAAAACATGGTGGATCCAGAGCTTGTTAGAAAGCTTCTCATGGCATGGCAGAACAGAGCCAAGCTGGAAAGAATCAATGCACATCCCCCCAGGTCAAGCCCTAAGCATCCTCCTTCCAGCCCGACCCCACCTCCCAGCAGATTCCATAGGAACATAAGGCTTTTAGGGGACACTACGTGGATCCAAACCACACCAGTCCACAACATATTTTACCTGTAGTTGCAATTTCAATAATCAGGAGGGTTGAATAATTGCAGAAACTCATCCTATGACAAATAATTAAAATTCTGGTTTGATTTTAATAGACATTTATTTGAGCTCAAAAGAAAAGGGACTCCTCAGGTATTATAGGAGAATTGAAAGTCAAAAAGGTGGCTGGAGAAAAAAACTGATTTCCGAAAGACCACATTAGCCCTGCATGGAGGCCCTAGGGACCCAGGCCGGGGACTTACTGCTCATTGAGGAACAGGAGGACAGCCTTACAAGAGGAACTGTGGCATGGCGTATCTGCAAAAAGGAGACAGAAAATCTCTGCCTACCAAATTAGAGAGTGACAAGGACAAAAGATGTCCGTCCACCTAGGGCAGAAACAGTTTCCTGTGACAAATTGAAACTCTAATTCTGCACTGCAGGCTGCTCCGTGGTCTGTTATTACCAACCATTTAGTACAGGATTCTAAGGAAAGAAATTGTCATGAAAACCGGTCTAAGTCATAAGGGTTTCCCTGGGTCAACAGAGATGAAGTATATATCACGCTCCAAGGAATCTGGGACTATTACCTCAGGAAATCACTTGACATCTCACTACCCAGAGACAAAATTGGTTAATATGTTAGGAAGATTGCCTCTGAGGATTTGCTACACACATCCTATGCCTACACTTATGGATTTGCACATCTATACATCTAAATATACCCTGTAATTGTAACTTTAATATTTTTATTTATGGCAAACAAGGTTTTCTGCAAAAGAAATATGTCTATCTCCTGTTGTCAAGAGGGAAAGTGAAAAAAGTCAAAGCAAAACAGAAATTTAGAGAAAGATAAGGCAAGAAAATATGGCTCAATAAGGACCCAAATAATGGCTTTGTCCCTTGTGTTTTGTAATCATTTCTGTTCGATTGATTCATGCAAGCACATCTCTTGGCAAAGAGGCCTCCCAGTCAAGACAACGTCCTCCATATCAGTGACTTGTGGCTTCCTACTTCGGATCTAATTAGATTCAAAGATGAATTATCTCTCCACAGCATCTTACGGGAATTTCTCAAAGGGATTATACACCTGCAAGTTGTTTGGGTCCATTCAGTGTAGCATTTCTGTTCTTCTTGTGCAGGTGCTATGGCAGGGGCGGGGCAAGCAGGAGAAAAATGGCACCTTGTGATTAAGAAGCTTCAGTTTCTTTTCAGAATTCTGAGTGGTTATGTGATCAGCTCATCTTTTGTCACAGTGCATCACCTTTCCTTGCGCAGGGAGGGCAACTTGCCACCTCTATGAAGAGCTGAGTCTCCCTCTGTGCCGGTTATAGATAGTTGGAATGAGGTAGGCACTTTTTCGCTTTCCTCTTGATGGACTCAAACCGACTGAAGGCGCATGCAAAAAAAAAAAAAAATGAAGATGTAAATGCAAGATGTCCTTTTATTCTTTAATGAGAAAGACTTCCATAATGCCTCTTGAGTTTTCAAATTAAAGCTCTAGATTCACAGGAGAGTGAGCTCCTAGCTCACTTGCAAAGCAGAAATGAAAACAGAAAATGTTGACTTCTGGCTGGGCCCAGTTAGCCTGCTTGCTGTATTGCAGTAGACACTTAGGGCACTCTTGAATACTTCCGTTCTCCTCCTTGTCCTTAATGTGCAGGAGATCAGATTCCTCAGCCCTTCATAAAGCTAGAACAACCTTGTGATTGGTACAAGGGCTTTAACAAGAGTTGAAATATGTTTCACCTGCACTGGAGCTGTAGCGGTGAAGCTCACTGAGCTACCCAGCTCCATGCGGGTATCCTATATGTGATGGGCAGCTCAGGCAAATCCATAGGCTACACAGTGAGTTCACGACTAACCTGGGTTACTGAGTGAGATTCTGTCTCGAAAAAAAGTTCCTAACAGAGAATAAGAACACAATAGCATTCACTGCAGGACTTCTGCGCCCCACCCACAAAGGAGCAGTATCATCTTGATGTCCCCTCTTCCTCATCATGTCCTCATTTTCCCTCACCCACTGTGAAGAATAACTGATACAACTGGAAAGTCTCCAAAAAACCTGACATTCATTAGACATGTTGACCAGACAGTCCTCAGTGACCTCTACCATATAAATCACTCAGTGCTGGGGCATCTCTGGCTTTTTAACTTTCTCGTTATCTGGGACCTACCTACCTGTGGTCCTGGAATGGGAAGAATTAGCCTCTCTAGTCTCTTGCACATTTCAAAATAATAAGCTTTGATATAGCTAGTAGAAGTTAGCACCAAAGTCCCAGTGGCACTGGGTCAGGGGATCTCCTCAGGCCCTCTGTTTTCCACCTGGTGCCCAGTATTCTGGGCTCCTTCACTCTTGTGGCTGCTACACCCAGGGCCAGACTTGCAAGTTCTTTGCAACAGGAGCAGAGACTACTAGAGAGCTATGGGTATGGGGATAATGAGAAAAGACAAGAGCCAAACTGAAAGGAGCAGTTAAGCCTTAGTTTACTTGCTATGACACTGTGAGCAAGAGGCTCAACAGTGAAGGATACCAGCTCCCACGATGTTTTGTTTTTCCCACAGCAAACAGGGCCAGGCTGGAGTCAGATGACACGCATCACTGACTGAGGGAATGGAGACGGGATCCTTGAGCAAAAATCTCCTGTCATTTCATAGACTGGAACCGGTAGCTGGAAGAGGAGGGAAAAATAATAATGAGACAGAGTGGAGAAACATGCGTTTCACAGCCCCTTTTGGAGGCCTCCAGGAGGACAGGGGCAGTCCTGGAATGAAGACTGGTAGGGCAGCAGTCCAGCAAGGGACTGACTGAAAGCCGGGCCTGCGCCTACAACTAGTCCGCATACTGCAGTTCCTCACTTTGCGCCAACTCTGGGGAGGGCAGCTTCCTCCACCTCCCCCCACTCGCAGCCTGCAGAATAAGGCCTCTGTAATTGCTTAAAGATCATAGCGGGTAAAAGAAGCTAGATATTAAATCTGCAGAGATGTAGAAACACTACTTGAGTGCTAGCAGAATATAAATTTATTAGGAGCTGTTCAGGGTTCTGAATCTGTTTCAATGTTCACTGCGGTCAGCACAGTCGTTGCGTAGAGCTACTCTCGGTCAGGCATGCTATTTGCTATTTATCCTGAAGGATCTGATCTTTATCAGCTTCTAATATGCTCTGTACATTGACCTTTGCCTCATCTGCCCTCTGTGCCCTGCCCACCACCATCTGATTTTTTTATTATAAGGGTGAATTAGAAACTACTGTGCTCAGTGATGCTTCAGGGTTGTTGGAGTCTCAAGCAGGACTGGTCATATCTTCTTCTATATGATGAAAGAACTTTCCTAGAAGAAAATATGTTGGATTAAAAATATCATCCATGTGGGAGCTCTCAAAAGACTAGAAATAAATGTCCCCTTCAATCCAGCGACACCCCTCCTGGGAATATATCCAAAAGAGACCAAAGCAACACACAACAGAGATATATGTATACCCATGTTCATAGCAGCACAACTAACAATAGCTAGAATATGGAAGTCACCAAAATACCCATCAACAGACCAGTGGATACACAAACTGTGGTATTTATACACAATGGAATACTATGCATCTCTAAAGTCCAACAGCGTGGAGGCTTTTACAGGCAAATGAAAGAAATTTGAGAACATCATGCTTAGTGAAGTGAGTCAGAAGTATAAGATGAAACATCGAATGGTCTCTCTGATATGAGAGTCCCAGAGCATGACTCCTATGGAACTTAAAATGAAAAACAAAGTGAAACAGGGGGGTAGGGTAGTGGAGGAGGGATGGAGGGTAGGGTAGGGGGAGGGACAAAAGGAGAGTGGGAAAGCCCTTGTCACCTTGACAAGATACATATGTCCATTAAAGGCTCAACTCCATTGTAAACCTTAAATTTTGCATGTATACATATCAATAAAATGGAGAAAAAATATCATCCATGTGGCCCTAAAAGAAGTCGTTCCTTGGTTTTAAAATATAGCATTTTATTTACAAACTCTGTTAACTAGAATATCCAGGATATGGAATGTTCAACTTTAATTTGTTAGTAAAATATTTTTTCCATTCTCATTAGTGTATATATATATATATATATATATATATATATATATATATATATGACATAAAATAATCACATTACACTTGAGAATTTTGTGCATATATATATTTTGGCATCATGATAATCTCTTCCTTGTATACCTTTTGACCCTGTTTTCTCCTTCCTCCTCTTTGACTTTCAATGTCTTATCCATTTTATTCTAGAAATTGTCTGTATTGTGGTTTTCTCTTAATAGAGAAATCATGTGATATTTAACTTTCTGAGTATAACTCACTTGACTAAATGTGATGGTCTCAAGTATCCAGTTACCTACAAATACAACAAATTTACCCTTTATGGAAGACCAGTATTCCATTGTGTACAAATAGACAGTCCTCAGATGAAGAAGTATAAATGGCTAGAAAATACATAAATAATGTTCACCATCCTTAGCTATAGAGAAATGCAAATCAAGATATCACCAAGATGCCAACTTACCACAGTTAAAATGGCTTTTACCAAGAACTTGAACAGCAATAGTTTCTGTGGAGGTTCTAGATTGAAAGAAACACTTTTGCATTGCAGGTGGGACTGTAAACTAGTTCAACCACAGTGGAAAGCAGCGTAGAGATTCCTCAAAAAGTTGAAAATAAATATTCCATTTGATCTAATGATATCTTTCCTGTGTATCTTTTCAAAAGTGTTAAAAGCAACATATAACAGAGACACGTGTATACCCATGTTTACAGCAGCACAACTAACAATAGCTAGATTATGGTAGATGCTGAATTATTTATCAACAGACCAATAGATACAAAAAATGTGGTATTTATACACAATGGAATATTATTTTTCCACAAAATCTTTCTAAGTACCTGTACATAAAAGTATGAATGCTGGATGTACAACAAGTTCCTCTGAATTGACACTTTCCCTTCTGGAGGAAAGAGGAAGCTTGTGAGGTTCAGGAAGTAAAAATGTACAAGAGAAATTTACCAGAGTTGCAAGACCCTTCCCCAAGGCTTTAAAAGCAGTGAACAATTGCTGGAGATGAGACTTTCTTAATAACCAAGCCACCAGGAAATCCGCGCAGCTTCTGTGAATCGTTGCACGTACTGTGGTGGGGCTTTTGGTGATACAGCTGCCTGTGACTCACTCATACTGCTGTAAGTAACCCTAGTGCACTCAGTGGTTCACCAAGTTGGACTTCGGTGCAGCTGTTACTTTGGTCTGTCTTCTGTGCCCATCTGGGGCGAGTAGAGATTTATTCTCATCTCCCCAAGAAAAGTTTAGTATAACAGTTCTCATTTCTTCCTTGGTTTTCGTATGGTGTAACGTGCAAATTAAATTTTCTTTGATACCACAGATTCTTGTCTCAATCTTTTTTTTTATTACGGCTACCTTATAAAGGTAGGTGTAGAAAATTAGAGACATATACATTAACCATTACATATTCCAAGAAAATTATTTTGAAGAAATCTATGATGTCATTTCTTAACTTTATTTTATATAAAAATATTATTTGAGAACTAAAACTAAAGTCTCTAGTTTTTGTCTAATGAATTAATGTTTTGTTGAATATGTCTTTTATGACTAAACTTTTTATGCACATGTGTCTCAAAAATAGTGCTGTATCTTAAACATGTGGAGTAAAACTTAAACAATAAACAAATAAGTTGATGTAAATGTTCTTGTCTTGGATCATGTAAGATACAAAAATGAAAAAAAAATTCAAAATGGAGCTGACTCATGCGTCTTTTTAAGTTTCCCTTGTTTAAATGCCCGTTATATAATCATCCATTTCTATCCGTATTCACCCTAACTGGAAGTGTTTAGTAAGTCTGTTTTCCTAGAACTGCAGCTTTTGGTGCACCTTTATCTTGCTCATTCCTGTACTTGCTTGCTTTTCTTTTTTAAATTGGTTATTTTCCATTTTCATGGATACACGCATAGCTGTTCAATCCCAAAACAGAATGTTAAGCTTCCCCTATGTAAGTTCCCACTGCTGTACATTTGGAAAGTTTTCCTTTGGGAGTTGCCTGAACACCTTTCTCAAAGGAAGGACAAGGCCCAAGAAAATGACAGATGTTGTCACCATCAAGAGGAAGCCTGGACTCTAGTAATATCTTACTAGACTGCGAAAAAATGAAAATGAAAAATTTGCTTGGAACTTAAAATTCTTTGTATTTTTAAAACCAAAAAATTGAGAGTAGCAACTTTGGTTAAACATGTAAGAGACTAAATAATATTGATCAAAGACGATTAATAAGAAGGAATTTTTAGGGCATAAATTATTTTAAAAACAAAAGTAAAATTGAACAAATACGGTCAAGTCTGAGTGCCCTAGGTTTCTACTGCAGATAATTCAAACCACTCCACTTGACTTATTTTTAATTGTCTTGTTCTTTCTTTATTTTAGAGACTCTTTACTGCATTTTGTGCCTCCTCAGAAATATTTTCATACACCCGACCCTCAACCATGAGTGGCTCAGAGGCTGAAAACTGCTGATCCCTAATGAAGCCCTTTGATTCATTTTATTTGACCACTGCTGAATGCAAACATTTTTGAATTTGAACGTCTGAGGGTAGGAAAGACCACTGCACCTAGTCCAGGATGCCCCAAACTACCTATCTGTGAGGTCTGGGAAGCATTTGAGTTTGAGAAACCTGTTTTCCAGCAAGAGATCAGCTATTTCTGGTACATATTAAAATGCAGAATAATGTGGAATATTAAAAGTGGAAGGAATCCTGCTAGAATGATTAGTGTGTTGCAGTATATGGAGCACTAGGTGAAAGGGAAATGAGGCCACAGAGTGGTTGGAAAACCCAGATTTCCCAGGGAAGACACTCGTTGCTCTTCCACGCAGCTGCATATCTAGAAGAGTTGGTACAGCCATCATGGCACGTGCTGGCTTGTCAGTGTCACGACGAATGATCTCCATATTGTTCACTTCATTCACTGAGAGGCAGATCATGTACCGGTAAAGAAAATCGATACTTGAGCCATATTGTCTGGCTAAAATAGTGTCCTATCCTGGACTTAGATTATAAACTTCCTGATCTGACAGACTGAAATAAAAGCTGTGTCTGCCTCACATACTTCTGGCAAGGACTGAATGAGTTAACACTGTACAACCTTTATAACAGTTTCTATCATTCAGTAAATACTAAACATTGGCTATCATTATTGACTCATTTACTTGTCAAACATGAAAATGACATTTTGCATAGTCCAGGCACCATAGAAGTTCCTTGATATCCAAGTATAAACAAGATCTGGTAACCACAAGGAGCTCACAATCCAGTGGGAGAGTATTCTGGACTCAAGACAACTGCTTATAGTCCAATAATGAAGAGGCCTCCCAAGACTGTGAGAGGGAAATTTTGTGTCAGCTAGTCTTTTGCCTCTTTACTGTAGACTATTTCCCATCCTAAATCTCATCCTTTTCTCTTTCATTGAGTGCCAACTTGATGCTTCTTGTAAGGATTAACTACTTAGGCTTTGTAAGATAGAAAGATCCAACTGCATCTGGATCTAAATTCTACCATTTTCCCACTCTTGTAGGTGCACAAAATGCTAAACTTCATTGTAAACCTTAAATTTTGCACTTATGCATGTCAATAAATTGGGGAAAAGGTAATTTAAATTCTACCATTTTGTTTATTTAACCTTATCCTAATCCAAGACCAATATCTGTGATCTCAGTGGAAAATCACTGTGTAATAAGAGGACACTGAAGTCAAGAGACACTTCTGGCTCAGGGTTACGTAGTTGGCTTTAGAAGCAGAGGTGGAACAAAGGGTCAGACCAAAACTTGGGTCTCTTGGACACTTTTCCACCAAGATCATGCTTGTATTCTGGATAGCTTGAAAAAGGTCAAGTTTTGTCTATGGCTTTGTTCACAAAAAGAAAATGGTCTCCCAGATACCTTCTAAGCAAAAAGATGCATGTGACTTTTCATCTCATTTTTATTATTCTATCCTTTAAAACTGCTAGGAAAAAAAAGGCCCACTCATGTTCCAGGGAGATGCATGCCACAGCTGGGATGGGAGCCATGTATAGTCCTAGGTGAGGTCATTTCTTTAAAACATTGTTGCAAAACAGACAATAAAATAGATACATATATTTGTTTTCCTAATAGTTCCCGCTAGTGATTCTAGTTAACCTGAGGTCTTTTGAGAGAATCATCTAAAAACTTAGGGACATATTTACTTGCGCAACCTCTTAATTCTAGGAATATGGCTGATTTCACATGTGGAAATGTGAAGCTGTAGTCTGTGCCTTGTATTCTGAAAACACACTGTTTGGATCCCTTCTTTGCTGTGAAGCTAAAACGCTGTTACTTTTAGGCTGCAATTTTAAGTTAGGAAATAAGAGCAGGTGAGGGGGTTGGAAGTCCTTATGTTCGCACACAGCAGTTTGCTCCCTGCTGACCCCATAATGCTTAGCTCAAGCTGATCACATGGCTCCAGGCAGCCCAATTGCGGCTACGTCTTCTATCCTGGGGAAGTTGATTTATATGATTAGGACATCTCTAAGAGCATGAAGCTGAAAGATGGATTCTGGTAACATGGTCTGAGCCTGAATGGAGCCCCACTTGAAACCTCTGGCCTCTTCTGCTATTTTCCCTCTCAGTATAAGCCTGTTTGGCTTGGATTTGATCTTAATAATCAACTTTGCCAGATTCCCTGAACTTAATATAAATAAATCTTTTAAAGATGTGGAGTAGTGCTCTGCATACAGAGCACTGTCTGAAAACTGTCCATCTGCAAACAGTCAGATTCATTCATAGAGAGCTGGATGGACTTTATCTATAGGAATTTGTACCATCTACTCTGACTTGAAATATGGAAAACAAATAAAACAGCCTCCATGTGCATGTTAGCATGGGCCACATTCAGTCCTACTGCACCCAAAACATGAGTTCAGTGAGAAAATACACGTGGAAATATGCACCCACGGCACGGTAAGTCTTTCATGAAGCGACATGCAATGGCAGCTGAGGACTGGCATGAGGAGCTCTGGAGACAGACTGCCTCGGTGATTCCTGAGCAGCTGTGAGATCTTAAGCAAGCTACTTCATTTCTTTGAGCCTTAGTTTATTAATCTGTAAGACAAGAACAGTAATGGCATCTGTACATAGGATAATAAATTTTTTTTTTTAACCTGGACCAGTCTTCATTACTTGACTTGGCTCAGAAGTAACAAAGTCAATGTTCACGGCCTGTATGACAAGAATATTTAAATAAGTCCGTTACAAATTTTTAAAGTTTCTTTATTGTTTCTTCAGGAATAAATAGACGCTTTCACTGATTACTAGTTGACTTGTTGATACAGGCCATTCTCTCTGGAGTGAGATGGTATCTTAGCGTTGTTTTGATTTGCATTTCCCTTACGGCTAGGGATGTTGAGCATCTTTTCAAGTATCTGTTGGCCATTTGTACGTACTTCTTCCTGAGTGAGCTGCCTCTTCATTTCATTTGCCCACTTTTCAATAGGATCCTTTATTATGGTAGGCTTACTTTTCTTCAACTCCCTGTATATTCTAGTTATGAGCTTCCTATCTGAGATGGTGGTGGTGGATATTCCCAGTCTGTTGGTTCTCTTTTCACAATGTTAATAGTTTCCTTTGCTGTGCAGAAACTTTTTAATTTGACAAGATCCATTTATTAATAATGGGGATAATTTCTTTTGCTTTTGGTGTCTTTTGGTAGGAAGTCTTTGCCTCCCCCTATGACTTTTAGATATTTGCCTAATTCGTCTTCTATGAGGTTCAGTGTTTCACTTTTAATATCAAATAGCAATCAGTGCTGGTGAGGCTGTGGGGAGAAAGGAACCCTCCTGCACTGCTGGTGGGAATGTAAATTCGTACAACCACTTTGGAAAGCAGTATGGAGATCTCTCAAAAGACTAGAAATAAATATCCCCTTTGATCCAGTGACACCCCTCCTGGGAATATATCCAAAAGAGGCCAAAACAACACATAACAGACATATGTGTACCCATGTTCATAGCAGCACAACTAACAATAGCTAAAACATGAAAGTCACCAAAATACCCATCAACAAACAAGTGGATACACAAACTGTGGTATTTATACACAACGGAATACTATGCATCTATAAAATCCAACAGTGTGGAGGCTTTTACGGGCAAATGGAACAAACTAGAGAACATCATGCTTAGTGAAGTGCATCAGAAGCATAAGATGCAACATCGAATGGTCTCTCTGATATGAGAAACCCAGATCACAACTATCTCATGGAACTTAAAATGAAAAACAAAGTGAACCAGGGGGGCTGGGGTGGGGAGAGATGGACGGGTGGGTAGGGGGAGGGACAAAAGGAGAGTGGGAAAGCCCTTGTCGCCTTGACAAGATACGTATGTGCACAAAACGCTCAACTTCATTGTAAACCTTAAATTTTGCAGTTATACATATCAATATAATGGGGATTTTTTTCTCATTCTGTCAGTTAAAAAATAAAAATAAATAGGTGCTTTCAATATCATATACACTTTCTCACCCTACCATGACATTTCAACTCATTCTAAGGCCTAACATTCATAGTTAGGATTTTTCCTCATCTGTGCCACTTTGCTTTTTTGATGTAAAAGCATATTTTTGTGTTAGCCATGTAAAGGGAACAAGGTATTGGTGGCAACGAAAAGCAAACTGAAGCTATTTTTTAACAGTGCTGTGTCATTACTGCATCATGGTAAAGGCAAACACGACTCAACAGGTGCAGTAGTATTAGAAGACAGCTAGAAGATCAGCTTCCTGTTTGTGCAGCATATTGATTAGAACTCTTTTTATAAAGTACACAAAACAAATAAATATGTTTGTAATTGGGTTCTTTTATTAGGCCTTTAAATCCATATTTACATTTAAATAGCTATCAGTTTATAAACTGAGAGTCTGTAAAGTAAAAAGAAAACAGATAATGTGTTGTTGGCAAATGATTTCAAATACGCACTTGATTGTTCTGTTAACTAAGTTGTCTAGCTTTGTTTTAGCTAGTATTTGGCTTTCATAACCTTCGTTTCACCATCCTACTATTTAGATAAGAATGAAAATATAGAGTTATCCTGAACCCTTTGCAGCTAGGTCCTCAATGTGGATTAGATTCAATCAATTAACTCTCCTAAGATCTGGAAGGCAAAAGAAAGTTGGGTGTCACCTTTTAGCCACCGCTGGATGGACAAAGAGCTCTGACAGAAATGAATTTTAATTGTGGTTGGAGTCCACATTCTGCTGTGGCTTGGCTTGAAGTGGCTTTGGAACCGACAGTGCTGGTGTTGGTTGTATTAACTTCCTGGCTCTGCATTGCAATCACACTGGTTAGACCAGAGGAGGGGGCAGGTTGTGGTGGTGGTGGGGAGATAAGTGTGGGGAGAAGGAACTGGATGGGAGGGATGGGAAGAGACGGGTGGAACAAGGAGGGGGTGAACAGACGGGACAAAGAGAGCAAGTTTCTCCATCCATTAAAACTGGTTTTGTAAGCATTTCATTTTCTGGATAGTTAGGGTAATCTCTCTTTCTCTCTCTTTTTTCCAACAAACTTTAAGCCTTTTACCAAATGTATGTGTCATTCTACCAGTATCTTTCGTTTGTTGTTCTTGTCTTGGAATCTTTACATAGATGCCACTTACCTAGCCGAAAACCCCATGAAAAATGTATAGAACTATTCCTCATGAAACTCACCGAGTATGCCCGCCCATCCGTCTGTGTGGAGAGGTAACACTTTTGCTCTTTGGCCTTTGTTTCCACTGGCTTAGTCAGCTTTCCTGTTGCTGGGACACGATACCCGAGATCAGCAGCTAGAAGGGGAGAGGCCTAATTTGGCTCATGGCTTCAGGGGATTCAGTCCGTGTCGGGCTTCCTCTAAGACAAAACATAATGGAGGAACATGGAGTGGAGCAAAGTAGCTTAGTCATGGTGAGTGGGAAGCAGAGCAGGGACAGCGGGGGAGGGAGGGGCAGAGACCGCACAGTGTGATGTGCTCGAAATTAGTGCTCGAAGCTGCAGATCGTATATCTGTGTCATCTATATCTATATCCACATCTTGTTTTTTCTTGGGCCCTGATCAGTTATTGAGCTTCCCAGCCAAGAATTATAATGTAACTCCATAGCTGAGCAAACAGAACACTTTAGAGAAACACTTTCCAACCTTTCTGGCACTGGCAAACTTGTTCTGTAGAAGACAATGTTTCCACTGATAAGGAGGAACAGGGAATGGCACTAGCATCACTGCCTCATCCCTACCTCAGACCATCAGTCATTAGGTTCTTATGAGGAATATGCCACCAAGATCCCTCACATGGGCCGTTTACAGTAGGGTTTGTGCACCTGTAAGGTCTGATGCTACAGCTGATCTGTCAGGAGGCTGAGCTGAAGATGTAGTGTAAGGAACGGGGAAGTAACTGTAAACACAGATGAAGTTGCTAGAGGTGGCCTGCTGCTCATGCCCTGCTCTGCAGCCTTGTTCCTAACAGGCCACAGACCTGTACCAGTCCATGGTCCAGGGGATGGGGATTCTAACAGTTGTTTGTGGTTCGGGTCCATCTTTGCTCTCCACATATGCTTCAACTTGTAGTTGCTGAACTCTCTGAGCCTCAGTTTTTCAACTGCATCAAGAGGTGATATAGATCTTTCCCACAAAGATGACTGTGATGTCTGAGTGAAGCAATCAAATAAGGGGCCTGACATGGTGCCTGGCATAAGTTAAGGGGTCAAGAGCCAGTAATTGGGAATCACAGCTAGAACTGGAAATATTTGCTACATTGTAAGATAGGAATGTAGACTAGTCTAACCTGTTGCTGCCCAGAGGCCCCCACAGTGTCAGATGCTCCACTCTTAGTGACGGGATGTTGGGCAGGCCCAAGGCTGCTGGGGGTGATCTGTGGAGGCCGATCGCTTCTGTGAGACTTGAGGCCGATGCTAGTCACCAACTGACAGGGACATATTTCAGTGTTTTAACAACTCACCTAACCATTCTCCCGGGTGTCAGGCCGCCTTGCCATTCTGATCATTATCTTGCAGAGCCCTTTTCTGGAGGCATGAATTTGCTTATCACATTAAATAACTTCTTTATGATGATGACTTACAAATTTACATCTCCACCACCTTCTGCTCTACTGACTTCATGACATCTTTGCCCAGAAGCTTCGTGGACATATCGGGCGGAAGTTTCCAAAGATGAATTCCTGATCTAGTCAACATAAGTCCTGTTTCTCTCTTACCTACCCCACCTCAATTAGAGGTACCAGAGTACACAGTGTGTCACTCTTTCCCCACACAGAAGGGGCTCAGCAAGTGAATAATGGCCCCATGGCGCCTCATGAATACAGCACCAGCAGATGAAGTCTGAGGTTGGGGGGTCGAGCTGCCCAGTCAAGCACTGCAGCCAGATAGAACTAGATTCAATTCCAGCTTTGTCATTTGCTGGCAGTGGACAAACCATTTCCTTGTCTAATAGAAATTGTAACATTTCGGGGTGCCTGTGAATGTCTGAGGTAGTACACATAAAGGGCTTGGCACACGTTAGACACAGAAGATAGTGCTCTCCTGTTTATTACCATTATATTGATTACCAGAGCCATTCAGATAAAAATCCAGGCATCTCCAGGATAGGCCAGTTGTCCAGGAAGTAAGAACTCTTCTGTTTCCTCTGCCTCACTTGCAAACTTGCATCTCTGTCCTTCACTCTCTCACGTTATGTTTAATTCTCAGAATATCTTTATCCCCTGTGCATTCTTTTGAGCCACTTTCCAGCATCTTAATTTCTTCACCTTTGAAGTAGAATAGATATTTCACTTACAAGGCTGAAATGTTTGGAAAGTTAAGAAAGTGATTCAAAAACTTGGAATAGGCAACAGGAAATTATTACGGATTGAATATTTTCCTGTCCCTAAAATTTGTATATTAAACTTCCAGTCTTCAATGTGATGGTATCTGGAGATGGGGCCTTTTGGAGATAAGTAGGGTGAGATAAGGCATTGAGGTTACGGGCCTTTGTCAGGGGTTAGTGCCTGGTAAGAAGAGGTACCTAGAGTTCGCACAAAGTGGAGGTCATGTGAGCATACCCGGGAGATGACCAGCTGTAAGCTAAGGTAAGAGACTGCAGAATGAAGCCCAGATGGGTGACCCTTTGACCTTGAACTTCCAGGCTGCAAAACTACGAGAAATGAATTTCTTTTGTATAAGGTACCATGTTTCTGGTACTTTGCTGTGGTAGCCTGAGCTGTTTAGGGCCAGTTGTCTCTCAGTGCACGGCTACATGTTTCTAGAAGGCCCACTCCTCTTGGATCATTTAATTTTAGTATATTTTTGTATGAAAGTTCTTTTACTAATGTCTAAGAAATTTCACAATTTTGTAAAAGTAGAAATAAGCTTATAGAAAACAGAGCAATGCAATTTATATTAGCTGAGGGCAAAGCAAACACGTTCTATGCACAGGCTGCGTCATCCCAAAGGTTACGATCTGTTGCCCAATAGAGCTTTTGCCAGTTCTGTACTGATTAGCAAATCTAATTCAGTCTTCTATGCCTGTCTGACTCATTCCCCCTTTGAACCAATGTTATTATATTACTGGGTTCCTCATTAATTAATGGATTGAATGGTATATTAGACATGGGTTCATTTTGTATTTCTATAGGAGTCATCTTTTTGACTTCTTGAAAATTGTATTTTATAAGAAGCATTGATGAGTTAGTACTTAGAGAAATTAAACCTACAGCTAAATGGGATTGCCTCACTGACTTCTGTTGAAGGAAGAGCACATTTAACACTCCAGATTCCTTCCTGAGTAGTCTTCACCCTTCTTTCTTGTAACCTTGTGGTCACATAGGACAGTGGAAAAGCACAACAATCTGGCTCATTAAGACATCTTTTCCAAAAGGCAAGGATAAAGATCATTTGCTTCTTTGACTTTTAAAAAATAACTTTTCCGCAGATCCCAGAACAAATGAGCTGTTTTAGATTGGGTGTACCGAAATAGGACCCGCTAGTCACTGCCATGCTGCTAAAATATCTTAAACAGATAAAATGTCACCAGAGTAATTTGCTATTCTTACATTTTTTATTTCTCTATTCCTGCAAATTAATGGAAGCAAACTGAATGTCAGTCATCCTTACGGTACCTTGTTCCACCTTACTCAAATCATAAGATGCTTGTCAGGGTACATTACAGAGACAACTAGTGCTTGGTGACATGGTAAATTATGATGATTTTTTTCACCTCATTCCTCTTCCCACAATAACCTGAATTGATAGATTTCTCCTGCACACCAGAAAAGAAACACATTTGTGACATTAAGGTGGAGCAGTCAGTTCTCTGAGGTTGAATTTCAGGTCTACGTTATTAAAAGCCTCTGGAGCTGAAATATTGGCAGAGAGTAATTTATTAACCCTACACAAACAGAGTTTCCTTCTTTGCACAAACTTAACTACAGCGACTTTTGTTGGTTAATAATAAATTAAATCCTCTCATTGCCAGGCCATTTTGTGGCAGTAATGGTTATCACAGCTACCCTGGGTTGGGTGCACTACCGGAGTGACAATCATATACTACCCACTAGGAACAATAGGAGCAATGGGCATACGTGTCTTTCATATTGCTCCCACATGACTTTAGACATGAACTTCACCTTATAGAGATTGCATTTTAGAAGAGGACACACACATAACACAAATCATTGCAATGAGGTATGAAAGTCTTTTTACAAATGTCTAAGCAATTTCACAATTGATGCATAAAACAGGAAGTTGAGAGAGACAGGAACAAGACCTGCTCCCTCTGGTTCAGCATTTTGCTTATGTTTTCTGTCATTTTCATTCCTGTTTACTTCTTTTCTTTCCCACAACTACTCTTATTGTGACTTGCCTGTTCCTGGTGTCTGTGTGGTACAAGGTTGGCTGAAATTTCCTATGCCCTCTTCTTTGATGGTCCATAAAGACCAAGCCCATTAACACCAAGAATGCCTGCCCTAGGAGAAATAAGCAAATTGGAGGGAAGGGGAGATGTGGATTCAAGGGTGCAAACTTACAGTCATGTAGGATAAGTAAGTTTAGAGATCAAAAATGGATATCAGCAGAAATAGAGCCAAAAATATTGCTTATTGAGTATTTTCAAAGAGCACAATCTTGAAGTGCTATTGTTCACACACACACACACACACACACACACACACACACACACCCCTGTGGAAGATGATGAATATGTTAAATTTCTTCTAAGATGTGATTTTTCATGGTGTAGATATATATTAAACATAATTCTGTGCATCTGTAATGATTCCTATTGGTTGCTGACATGATTGGAATACAAGGTGCTTAGAAACGTGATTAGAGTGTGAAGGCAGAACCTCATCAGTGGAGTGATACTGATGGATTCCTAGCTGTGTGAGCTATGAGGAGGTGGGCTAGTTGAAAAGAGTAGATCACTGGGGCAGTAGCTTTCCTCTGGTCCCTTCTCCTTTTTCCTGCCACTATCGTGTTTCTGCCTCCACACAGGCTGCAAGCGATGGAGCCAGCTGATGAAGGGCTGAAATCTCTAAATAGCCAAAACGAGCCTTTCTTCCTTAAACTGTGTATGTCAGACGTTTTGTCCAAGCAATGGAAAGCTGACTAACACAATACCTTCAATTTGTGTAAATAGTTTTTAAAATTATAAATAATTGGGAGATATATAGCAGATTTGTGCACAAAAAAAAAGATTCATGGGATTGGTGGAGCACGAGTCAAGCGAAGGTTGAAGAAAAGAAAGTTACTCGATGTCATCCAGGAGTGAAACAGTATTTTATTAAAACAAACAAACAAACAAACAAAGAAACGCACTTTTGGAATGCTCCTGTGGGCTAGGACCTGCGCTAGTGCTTTACAGATGCTGACTTATTTAGTCCCCATACTAACCTTGTGAAGAAGGTGTTAGTATTATCACCCCCATTTCTACAGCGGAAGCACAAAAAGTCCTGTTGTGGTCACACAGCCGTCAGTGGAGAACTCGGATTTACATGTTGGGGTTAAGGTCGATGGGCCTTGAACAGCTTATTTGGATCCTCCTCCGCATGAACCCAGGTCCTGCCTTTGGGAAGGGAACTGAGCTGTCAGAAATCGACAAATCTGCTGACGTGTCTAGAGGATGATACATCCGAGTGGACACATCAGGTGGCCATTTATATATGCAGGCTGGGGCTCATTTTGAGAGCTACAGCTGGAGTTTCAGATTCAGAAACGGGCTTTCTGCCAAAGGCGCAGAAGAAGGAAGGAATTTCTTGTCTAAAGAGCAAATCTTAATTTTCCTCAAATGGGACACTTACTAAATTCGGCCTACTTGGCAGTCCTTAGGGAGAAAGGGGCCACATCCCGAACAGAAATTGCAAATCAGAGTGAGGGTGCATGAAGAGATATTTGTAGTTGTAAAATATACCCACAGAGTGACGCAGCTACCCACCGTGCCACTGTTCACAGCCATCAACACAAACACAGGCACCATGGAGCGGTAGGGGAAACGTTATTTTGGGGCAATACTAACACTCTGTTTGGAAGTTCCTTGTGCTTTGAGAGCAGAACCTCCAGTTGCTGAAGAAAATGGTTCCAGGTTTCAGGGCAGTTTTTCAAGCTGACTGCAGATCACATTATTAAAGAGTGCTGAACTGCTGCTATCATTATTCTGATTAACAATTCAAAACCTGACTTTGAATTATTCATGGTGTTTAAATAACTTATCAATGTGAACAAAAGTGATGTGAAACTGTAGCAATTAGAAAAGCTTACTTAAAGCTTGTAGACAAATATCCTTAAGTAATATTGCCTGTTGGAGATGGAATTTCTGGGAACCAAGGAAGAACTGGAGAAATGAAAGTGCAAGAAGACCCAAAAAATCTGTGTGAAAGGGCATTTTCATGTACCGTCAAGCTTTTAGATTGCTTGAAAAGGCTTAAGACAGCCAGAGTCTTTGAAAATCTGCCTTTAGTCTTTACAGTATAGATAATTGAAAAAGTAATAAAATTTAGAACAGTAGGATATTTGTTCAACTTTCAGTTGTTTGCTGGAAGATTGGCAGTAATACTGAGTGTTATTATATACAGTAATCAAGGTAGAACTAGGTTGAGGAAGGGTGAGCCTAGGCCAGGTGTGCTGGTAATGCCAGTAAACCCAGCTGTCTGGAAGGGTAAGGCAAGGGGAGCTCTAGTTTGAGTTCAGTTTTAATCACTTAGAGACTTAGAAAGATCCCGTCTCAAAACAAAAATAAAAAAGGTCACGCGGCACAGCTTAGTGTCTTAGTGTGAAGGCTCCGGGTTAAATTCCCACTACCACCACAGAGAAAGAAGAAAGAAAGAAAAAGAAAAAAGAAAGGAAGGAAGGAAGAAAGAAAGAAAGAAAGAAAGAGAAAGAAAAAATGAAAAAAGAGAGGAAAATAGGATTGGCTTGAGTCCAACCCAGTTTGAGTGTGACATCTGGGTACCTGTAGAAATCCTCAGAATACCTGGATGTACATTGTATGCTGCTCTGAAATTTCCTTTGGGCATCGTATTTATTTTCCAGTCTTCAGAGGTGAAGGAGAGTCTTAGAGTAAGTACAAGAGGGACCATTCTATTAATAAGCATGTTCCGAAACACTGATATTGTAGGTTTGGGGCTCCAAGTAGAGCAGGGGACAATGCCCTTTAGGGCTCATTTAGATGGAGACCAAGAACCTGAAAGTGCTCATGGTCCCAGTATCAGAGACCAACAAGGCCAGAATCGATGAGACTGTAACAGTTGATGTTCTGGGTTTTAAACAATGCATACCAATGTTGGTGAACGTGATTAGGAATTAATGAAAGTAAGCAGATTTAAACTTATCAGTCTAGTGAATCAGACTTGGCAAACAGGTGGACCAGAAGTAGGGGAGCATGAAAGGTAAGGTCTAGGCAAGGTCTCCTCTCATTTAATAATTGAAATGTCTAGCCATCATCGACATCTTTCCAGATAGACACTTGTCACCGTCACACTGAACTTCTCTCCACAACCTTGATAGCCTCTAGCCCTTCCCGCAGCATGAGAGATCAAGATTCTAGTTCTGGGAAGAAGCAACTAATCAGCTAAGCCTCAGTTGTATGCTCCAAACCCAGATACCTAGGACCAAAGTTAGAAAATGTCCTCTCTCTCTCTCTCTCTCTCTCTCTCTCTCTCTCTCTCCCTCTCTCTCTCTCTCTCTCTCTCTCTCTCTCTCTCTCTCTCTCTTTGCAAAGTAGGGCTTCTTTCCAAGCCTTGCTTCTATTTGAAGATTTCCTCGAATAAGAAGGATGCTTGTCTGCACCAAGCCAAATGCCTGTTCTTCAGCCACAGAGTGCCAAAGGCAAACTGTACAGCAGTAGGACCTAGTGTGTCCTTAGGGCATACCCTGTTTCTCTGCTCAGTGAGCTTCCACTGCTATCTACAGAAGCTGGCTGGAAGCATTCTTTAAAATATATTTCCAGGTGTTTGGGACCTCTAACCAAGTTCTAGAATAAGTGCCCTACTGTGAGTTAATGCAACAACAACAAAAAATCTAAAGAGGATATAGATTGTGTCCTGTTGTCCCCTTTCTCTTGCTGCTGCTATGACAAAAAATGATACAAGTTGAGTGGCTTGACCTATGGAAATTTGTCTCATAGTCCTGGAGACTAAAAATTTAAAATCAAGGTATCAGCAAGACTTTGTTTCTGAAGGCTGTTAGGAAAAATCCATTCCACACCTTTCCTGTGGTTTATGGCAGTTTACTTACAAATTTTCTGTTCTGCCACCCTAAAGTCTGCCCTGGTCTTCTTATGGAATTATCCCTGTATGCATATCTATGAACAAATTTCTTTTTAAAATAAGCATTCTCATTGCATTTGAGTAGAAGCCCCCAAATCTCAGTATGACCTCATATCATCAGCTGCACTAATTTCCTCTGCAATGTCTCATTTCCAAATAAAGTATCATTCGAAGGGGTCAGACCTCTTAGAACTGGGGTTTAGGATTTCAGCAGATAAATTTTCCAGGGGAATCATAACACCAACCAAAAACCAATGCACCAGTTGAATAAATAAACATCATCTGAGCAGAAAAATTTAGCCAGAAGAAAGTTAGTCAAAAATGTGAATAAATGAGCAAGCCTACTTTCTGGTCAGCAAGCAAGGGAGGGTTTTGCATTGTTTTGAAGTGTGGCGAATTAAAATCCTTAGACAAGATCTAAGCCACTTATTGCAAGTATTTAAATGAACCTGTTAGATCTTAAAACAAGCAAACCAATGAGTCAGCAGGAAAGTGAGAGAATGAGGGTAAATGTTTGGGTGAATCAAAATACATGACAAAACATATGTGTAAACAGGGCACGTGACTAAATATTAGACTTGTATAGCTTTTACTTAAGACCCTGACATCACTATTTTCTCTTGAGTAGCTCATCTGGTGAAAGGTATGCATATTTATACTAGAATTACAAATTTGTCATATCTAAACTATTCCTTCATTATGTTGATCTGTTTAGATACTTCCATTTCTTGCCCGATATTTTTTTCCACATTTTATTGATATGTATATGTGCAAAATTCAAGGTTTACAATGGAGTTGAGCATTTTGTGCACATACATATCTTGTCAAGGTGACAAGGGCTTTCCCACTCTCCTTTTGTCCCTCCCCCAACCCACTCCTCCCTCCCTCCTCCCCCACCATACTCCCCTATTTCACTTTGTCTTTCGTCTTAAGTTCCATAGGTGTTGTGATCTGGGTCTCTCATATCAGAGAGACCGATGTTTCACCTGCTTCTGACTCACTTCACTAAGCATGATGTTCTCTAGTTTCTTCCATTTGCCTGCAAAAGCCTCCACACTATTGGACTTTATTGATGCATAGTATTCCATTGTGTACAAATGCCACATTTTGTGTATCCACAGGTCTGTTGATGGGTATTTTGGTGCCTTCCATGTTTTTTGCTATTGTTAGTTGTGCTGCTATGAACATGGGTATACATATATCTCTGTTATGTGTTGTTTAGATCTCTTTTGGACATATTCCTAGGAGGGGTGTCACTGGCTCGAAGGGGATATTTATTTCTAGTCTTTTAAGAGATCTCCATACTGTTTTCCAAAGTGGTTGTACGAACTTACATTCCCACCAGCAGTGCAGGAGGGTTCCTTTCTCCCCACAGCCTCACCAGCACTGATTACTATTTGACTTGTTGACGCAGGCTATTCTCTCTGGGGTGAGATGGTATCTTAGTGTCTTGCCCGATATTTTTGATGAATTTAGCACAACGCTGGTCTTCTGACTTTCAGTTCTTTATTTTTTACCTCGCTTGTCTTGTCCTACCCTCTCTTCTGCTCTTCAGTGCTTTCCCTCTCTCTTTAGGCATCACCCTATTTCTACGAAATCCTAGTGATTGCTGTGGCTCTTTGGCCTCTGTTGGCTTCTTCCTGTGCTCAGTTCTATCATATATCTCCTCTACTTCTTATCATGGATAGACTTTTCCTTAGACTGCTAAGTGAAATTCTAAATCACCAAATGCCTCAATTATATTGTGAACTAAAGCTTGCTGTTGTTTTTCAAGTGCCTTAATTGTATCGGTGCATTCTTTTCTGGAAAGATAACTTTATATCCACCCCCTGCATCTGTTTCATTTTCAGCTCAGTATCAAGCACCATCAATTTTAAACATGCCGTGAACTGAAAATATAAAAATAGCCTTTTGGTCAAAGCTTCTTTTTCCTCAAGATGTCATCATTGAGGAAGTGCGATCAGGAAAGCTACTATGGTGTCTTCAGACAACTCTCAACTATGTGAAAGACTGTGTGCTGCAATGCTACCATAGTAAAACTAGAAATAAGTAAGAAAATGATAGCTAGCAGATACATCATATGTAAGGAGTTTTATGCCTTGCTACCAAGTGAACCGGAAGTTATAAGGAAATGAGGAAACATCTAGACATAATGGTTATGAGAGCATTAATGTCATAATTTGTCAGCTTCATCCATCTTGAGGGAAATGTACAGCTTCAAAAACATTTATCAAACTATGAGGGATTTGAAAGTAAGTGAACTAACCCTTAAAGCACTGGGAACAAAGCAGCAGAGTGAAAAAATGAAAAAGGAAATGGAATAATGAGAATAAGCTAAATACGAATATAATGAGCATAAAGAACTAGTGAAGGTTAACAAAGCCAAAATGTTAACGCAAAAGAGACTTTGACAAGAGACATTGAGGAAAAGTGTAAAATAAGGGACATAAGAAGATAAAATAATTTTAGGCATAATAGAGTTAAAAATATAAGATATGCATATGTGTTTAATGCATTTGGTAAACTAGACAGAGCCCATTAATTTCTAATAGAAAAAAATCAAACACCATAATTAGTGTAAAAGGTAATACAGAGAATACAAATAAGTATCAAAAGTCTTTCCGTTAAGCCCTTCAATTTCTGTTCTAACAGAAATTGGGTTCAAGGCATCTCGGATAAGTATACAGGCAGCTGTAGATTCCTAGCTTGTGTAAGTTTTTCCAGAAAATAGTAATTCAACTGCAGGCCGGTATTTTGTTTTTGTGAAACTAGTGTAATCTTGATTTTAAACCTGACAATTTCCCGATTTTATTGATGTGCATGTATGCAATACACAATATTTACAATGAACTTGAGTAGTTTGTGCACATATGTATCTCATTAAAATTACACATCCTTCTCCTTTCTCTTTTTGACCTGCTCCCACTCTCCCTCCCAACTGCTTCCCATCCCCTCATTCAGTTCTATGGGATGACTGTATTCTGGGTTTCTCATGTTAGAGAAACCATTCAATATTTAACCTTCTGTGGCTCACTCACTTTACTGAGCATCGTGTTCACCCATTTGCCTACAAAAGCCTCAAACCTGCCTGTCCTTATAGAGGAGCAATACCACTACATGTGAATAAAATACAGCCTAGTCGAATCTAATATGCCATTTTAAGAACATGGCCAAGAAGTTAGTTCCCCAAGAATGTAAAAATGATTCAACATAAAAATTCTAACAAGTGAAATATCCCATATTAATAGACTGAGTGTAAAAATTTATTACAATGCATGTACAGAAAGCATTTCAGATTTAATATTTATTGTCATAGAAATTCTTCACAAATGAGTATGAAAGAATTTTCTTAACTTCATTAAAATTTTATTAACAAATATAGTAAATATTAAATCTATCATGGAAACAAAAGGTGTATTTCACTTAATATTAGACAAAAAGACAAAGACCTCTCTCTACACTAGTACTTCTATTTCCAGGGTCCTGGCAGTCCTGGCCCAGGCAAAAATGAGGTAATAATTTAGACAGAAATAAAACTTTTTGTTTTAAGGTGGTATAACAGGGCTGGAGGAACGGCTCAGCGGTTAAAGTTCTTGCTTGCAAGCGCTAAGTCAAGTGCAAAGTACCCAAGTTCAATTCCCCAGCACCACATAGCTGGGTGTGGTGGCACACACCTGTAATCCCAGCACTCGGGAGGCTGAGGCAGGAGGATTGTCCTGAGTCAAAGGACAGCCTGGGCTCCACAGTGAGTTCAAGACCAGCCTGGACTACAGAGCGAGACCCTGTCTCAAAAAAATAAAAGGTGGTATAATCACCTGATGAAAATAATTCAACAACCACAGTCACACCATATAAATTATTTGAATTTCAGTAAGCTTAAGGATGTAAACTTGAGCTACAAACAGCAATTGAACTTTTTTTTACTAGTTTTAATAACATCTAATAAAAACTAAAATTCTTTCCACAGTAACAGCAAAATTCATGAAATATTTAGGAACTAGCTTATGCAAGAAGACATGAACTTTTAAGCTGTAATTAAGAACATTTAAAATTCTATAAATAAATGAAAAGATATTTATTTTAATGCTATGACATATTGCAATGATATCAATTCTCACAAAATTAATATTTTACATTCAAAGGAATGCCATTCATCATTCCAGTTAGACTTCAAAATGAACTTGCTAAACATCTTTAAAATGTGTTTGGATAGAAGGATATTTCAAGATACCTAAGTTTACCTAAAAAATATTGAGAGCATACTTCTTTTTATAAAAAATAAAATATTCTACAAAGCCACAATGATAAAAATATGACTGTTATGTGTTGGATCTGGAATGTTCCCCCAAAGCCTCATATGCTTGGATGTGGTGAATTATCTGTGGATTTCATGTGCTTTTAGGAGTGTGATCCTGGTCAGGATGGGTAGATACCAGCATATGGTGGATTATTGGGCCTGTGGTGGAGTATAGGTATATTGCCTATGACAGGTGTATGTGCTGGAAAGATAGATTTTTGCCCTGGCTTCTTCTGGAAGCCCCCAAATCTTCCTCTTATGATGCACTGAGAACCTGTTTCTTACCAGATTCTGCCATCGCCAGCTACTCATGAAGGGACTAAGACCTTCTGAAATGGTAAAACCTTAAGTTGTGGGTGTCAGGTCATGTGTCCCAGCTACAAATAAGTAGGAAAGATGAGGGCTCAAGATCAAGAACAGATTGATAGAACAGTGGAAGACAGTCAAAGGCAGAGAAGCAGCCTCATGAACATATTATATTCTGTATGAAATAAATGTGGTGCTACAAATCAACAAAATACTGACAGATGGGATGAAAGAGTGGTTGCAGTTCTCTCTGTGGAGAAAAGTAAGTGGGAAGTGTACTAGTACCATTGCCAAGGGATCACCAAAACATGTAGAGTGTCTTTTTCACAAATGGCAGGAAGAATCTTTTTAGTAAAACCTTGAATGAATGCTTTGGGCTAAAAACTGGATAAATTTCAATTTCATTCAAATTAGGTATTTCTGTCCAACAATGATACTATAGACGGAGTTTGAAGGAGTTTGGGGATTTTTTTGTTGATGTTGTTGACGGGGGAAGGGTGCTGGGAACTGAACTCAGGGCCTTGCTCATGCTAGGCAAGTACTCTATTACTGAGCTACATCCTCGCCCTAGACAAAGTTAATTGACCACAAAATGAGATAAAATAGTTGCAGTATCTAAGACAGAGAAGGGATTTATGTTTGGACTGTACAGATAGCTACCACATTACCCAGGAGAAGTTCAAAGAACATGAAGCACGTGGAGGGTTGCTCAAACTTCTTAGTGATCAGATAAATGCAAGTCAAATAATAAGACATAACTTTGAACATATCGGTTTGACAAAATTAGGCATCTGGAAAATGCCAGCATTTGGAAAGGATGGGAAAGTGAAGATAGAGGAGCTCTCAGAAGCCTCTGGAGGGTAGTTTGGCATTTCAAAAAAACAGAATATGGACCGTTGTAAGGGGACGTGCCGGGGATACTTTTTGCAACATTCTAGTGAAGTGGGATTAGGAGCAACTGCAGTATCCATCCATGGACAGGGGAAGGCGATGTGTGGAGCACCCATGTCCATATCATGAAGATTAGGCTCTTATTTGACAACTTGGACAAACCATAGATGCACAGGAATGAGTGAAGAAAAAAAAAACCCACAAGAAATGGAAGGAGACACAATACAATGCAATATATGTATAGAGACACGTGTGCATAGAACAAGTAAGGCCATCGTGTAAAACTGTAAGCAAGCAAAAAGATGTTTTGAGCACTCTAGTATGCTTGTCTGTGGGAAGGTGCGTGGCTACTAGGGAATGCAAATGAAAAAAAATCTTGTCTTTCAGGAGAGGCAAGCTACTTAATTGGATTTGCAGGAAAGAATATTTGATGTGACGCACTGAGGCTGTCAATTAGAAAACACCAGGCAAGGTGTTTGGTTGCGTCACCTCCCAGGGCACAGCAACTCTGAGGCTGAAAATAGAATTCGGAGCTCAAGAGCCCGCCTCCCACAGACCGGGTCAGAGGTGCTAGATGCTGAGCTTTTAATTGGACATGCTGTGTCAGAGAGCAGAGCATGGCTTCCAGCAAGAGGCAAAGGATGTGTGTTTAGCTTCTGTGACGCATTTTAAAAAGAAAGCACGAAGGAAGAAACAATGACGCTCGTGCAGTTTGTAACTCAGCCCCGGAGGGTGGCTAGCAGGCTATCATTTCATAGACTGTGCTCCCAAATGGACTTGAGCTTCAGAGGACGGAATTCCAGGAACAATATCCTCAAGATGTCCTGATAACACAGACATGTTCTTTCAGAAAAACATTGAAAGTAAAGTTCTGGCCACTTGTGACTGTCTCCTCAGAGAGCTGGAGCCCCCATTTCTTGCTGCTTCTTTGGGCTCATGTGTCATTTTCCACGTTGGTTTTGCCTACGTGGTAAAGACATGCAGGCAAAGTAAGTGTGGTGGCTGAGTCACACTCAGGGAGAACACACGCCTCAGTTATTTTCAACATCCATGTCTCTCCAAGTCCCCGAGGTCCTCTCAACCAGACATTGATGTCTTTCTTGTGCACATCACAGCACCAGGTTATGATGAAACTGGGCTCATCTCTTCAGGTAATGTGGTCCAGAGCTGGGCAAACTGCTATTCACCTGGCAGCCTCCTTGCCTTAGAGGAACAATGGGTCCCTATCCATGAGTCAGGTGGCTACTCAGCAGATACATTAATTTTCTGCCAACTGGGTCTCTGCCTCCCTCTTCCTGAGTAATACTGCTTCTCCTCCTCCTCATCCTCAGGGACCAGGAATTTTTGCTTTTCAAAGAGCATCTCACAAGCGATAACTACTGGGATACAAAGGTTAAAACAGACAGACATAGGACCTTTGCTTGCAGAGATTATAGTTTAGTCAGGGACACAGGAAGATGAAAATGACAACAAATGTATTAACATGTACCCACTTTATTTCAATCAGACATGATAAGATGATAAATGAATACCCAAGTTCAATTCCCCAGCACCACATAAGCTGGGTGTGGTTTATACAGTTCATCCATGGATTTAGCTAAACTCAGATCAAAAATATTAGAGAAAAACTGTGTCTGAACTGGACATGTGCTAACGTTTTTTAATTATTTCCCAAAACAATGCAGGATAACAAGTATTTATATAACATTTACATTATTTTGAGTATTATAAATAATCTACAGGTGGCTTAGTATGTGGGAGAATAGATACAGGCTCTATGCAAAAGCTATGCCTGATTCCCAGAATGTAAAAGAAGAAAGGTTTATTTTTGAATCATGGTTTCAGAGAGTTCGGTTCATGGTTGGCTGTCACCATGGCAGAAGCAACATGGCAGAAGCACACTGTGGAGGGAAGCAGCTCAACCATGGTAGCTGGGAGCATGGAGAGAGGTTGAGATCCAAAGACAAGAGCATACCCTTCCAGGTTGTGCCCCTGGTGGCTCACCTCTGCCAAACCCGCCTTCTAACAGCGCATTCAGCTATGAACTCACATTAATCCACTGATGAAAGTAACCTCCCATGATTCAATCACTTTTAAAAAGTTCCGTCTCTGAACACATGAGACCTTGTGGGTACAGTTTAGATCTTAACCACAACAAAGGGACTTCAGCATCCTCAGATTTCTGTATCCTAAGAGGATAGGACAAATAGGACAAAACTGCCACTGAGGAGTTACCAGGGGACAACAGCAATTACAGGTTCCTAGAAGAGAGAGGCACAGCGTGACAACAGGAGCACGTGGGGGGAGGCAGGAGGACTGGTTAGCAAGCAGAAGGAGGAGAGAGCAGAGCAAGCTCCAGGGCTTCTGATGGATTTCTCAGAGGAAAAGAAAAGGTGAACCGGTATAGACACACTGAATGTATTACCTGTTATGTCCCTGCAACAAAATACTGAACACCTTTTGTGGCTCATGGTTTCAGGGGGTTCAGTCTATAGTTGGCTGGTTCCCAGGCAGAAGCTGTATGGCAGGAAGACATGCTGAGAAAAGCTGCTTAACTCATGGAACCAGGAAGCAGAGAACAAGGTAAGAGCCAGAGGGGAAGGGGCTAGGAGTCAGCAATGAGGCCCAACCCTCTACTAGCACATTTAGCTATGAGCTTATTAATGGGCTAATTCACACACAGTGCAAGCATCTCACCAAGACTCTCTTTAGAGACTGAATTAATCCAGTCAAGTTGAGAATCAAAATTAGTTGGCCCTTTGAGTAAGTTTAGAATTGGCTAATTTGAGTAATTGAGCAGGATCTGGACTAGCACACCCGGCAGTGGGGTGACTTAGGGCAGAGGGAATATTGTCTTAATTTGTGAATATTTGACAAAGGCAAAGAAAGTGTGGGATTTGTATTTTTTGGTTTCAATATCAAACATGTATTCATAGAGAACTGATTTATATGATGTAGCCCTCACAGTACCAGTCTCTTCAGAATCAAAGCCCCAGATGCCAAAGTATCAGGAATATAGAAAATAAAATTTAATCAATTCAGTAAGAAATTGGGTTCTTTGATAGTCCATAATAATGGAAGTTGCTTTAACCTCAAGTGTCAGGTAGAGGTTTCTGTGACAATTGATGAGTAAAGTGAGGATAGCAAATTAGAATCTAAAAGCTAATTAAAAGAAGTAAAGGACCGTGTTTCATATGTAGGAAGTGACATGTGCAGACATCTTAGGGCAGAAGACAATTCGGCATGATTGAGGAACAAAAAACAGTACTACAATAGAAGGTGGTGGGCTTGGGCACAAACAGGGGCAGACCCTGCAGGAACTGATGGGCAGCATTAAGCAGTGGCATGTTATTCTGGGAGTGGTGGCCAGCTATTCAAGAGTTTTAAGCTAGACATGATCAAGAACGCCTCTTGGGGCTGGAGGAATAGCACAGTGGTTAGAGCACTTGCTTAGCAGGCACCGGGTCCTGGGCTTGAATCCCCAGCACCACATAAGCTGGGCGTGGTAGCACACACCTGAGATCCCAGCACTTGGGACACTGAAGCAGGATTGCTGCGAGCTTGAGGCCAGCTTGGGCTAGCTACACAGTGAGCTCGGGACCTGCCTGGACTACAGAGTGAGACCCTGTCTTAAACAAAGCCAAAACCAAACCAAACCAAACAAAAACTCTTCTTGTCTGGGCTTAGCTGGGTTCTGATACCTAACCTGTGTAGAAGCAGAACTTCTCTTTGAAGAATGCATCCTGTTGCTGTCCTTCTGTCCATTGGGATCATCACCAGTACGGCAACATTCCACCACCCGAGTGTTACCAAACACAGTCCCACTACACGCACAGTCTTACCTGTACTTGCCTCCCCTCGCTGCTTTTGTGGCCTAGCCCGCAGGCGGGACTGGCCCTGACCCTCACCATTCACCTTTGCTCTTCCTCCTTAGCCCTGTGGCTGTGGTCTCAACTGAGGGCACTGCTCCTTGATATTTACCTTAGCCACACTTACAGAAAGCTGAGTGACTGCTGGAAAGTTGCAGCTCTGCCAGGAAATGCTCTCTCCTCCTGAGACCACCCAGCTAATGAATGAGCGATTGCTATGCAGGGCTGAAAGGAGGCCAGCACTTCCCTGGTAAAAATGCACAAATAACAAGTGAGCCAGGCTTTAATGCAATTAGATGCAAAACCTAATTTGGAGCAATTAGGTGAAAGGCAAATAGCTCCACGTGTCCAAGGGTGACGTTGGAGGAGCATAAATCTCAGTCATCTCAAGCTTTGTCTTTTATCCTTACAGTCCTGTATTTAAGATACAAAAAGAACTTGATCCTTTCCACTTGCTTCAGTTGCTTGTCCAGCCAGAATTGTTTCATTGAACTCTTTTCTGGGCACGTTTGGATTACTTAATTTGGTCTAAAAAGAGAGAGGGAGCAAAACGTGTATAAGAGGAAAAGGATTCTAGGGGTCGGGGTGGGTGGGCTGTGCCGACTGGGGAGACAAGAGGACCAGAGAAGGCGTCTTCTCCTTTGCAGCATGGGCAGGTTGTGTTTCTGAGGCTGAGGTAACCTGGGACAGGTGGGAGTTAGGGCACTTGCTGGGTGCTGTGGCTATTTTAGATATTGAGGAAATTATTTCTGAGCCACACAGGGAAAGGAACGCAGGACTTGGAGACAGAGCACCTGCATTTGAATCTCTGTGTAGCGACTTTCCAGCTTATGATTTTGCACAAACCCACTCAGATTTTCTTACGTGCAGAAGAAGACTGATCTAGATGATGACATTTTCAGGGGTTTCTATTCTTCAGAGCAGGGTACTCTAAGCTCAAGCTGCTCCTCCAGCCCATCCCAGCTTCATCTAACAATTTAGGCTGCTTGAGAGTCTGAACTTCACTTTGTTAAGAACTCTGGCTTGAGGCGTTAAATGTTCTCATTAAAATGCAAATTCATTCTCCACACAGCTTTCCTTGTGTTGTCATTTATTTCCTTTCTGTCCTTAGGATGTTTGATTAGTAAAGCCCAGGCTCTTCTCCTGGGGTGGTGTCTGTCTGCACTCTGGCACAGCTGGATTTGAGCCACAGGAACATCGGGACAATGCAGGGTATGGGGAGCAGGATGGCTTGTCTTAGATCCTCCCCTTGGTAAAGCCCAGGTTTAGGTCCCCAGGGCTTCAGTTCTTTTCTCTACGAGGCGGGACTATAGGTGCTTCTTCATCATCATTGCTATTTGCTCTTTTCACTACAGCCAACCGAATTCTGTTTTCTCCACCAGACCTATTTTCTCCCTTTTGTGTTTTTTCCTCTTTCATTTTCTCTCTTTACAGCAAGTTCTTATCTTACTGTTCTTCCTGAAATGGTCTTTAATGTCCTATTGAAATGTCACCATAATGAAGACTCTCTTGAACTTTTTGGAGAATTTATTGCTCCTATTTCCTTTGGGCCCTCACCGCCTATGTGCCTCTCCTGGGAACACTTTTTTTTTCTAATAAGGACTTGTATCTATGCCCCTCCCCCCATCCCAACTCCCACCTGCCCGCACTTTCAGCCGCTAGGCTGTGAGCTCTAAGAGGCCAAGGAGCATGGTGTCTTCCTTCCTGAATAATTCAATCAGTCCAATTCAGTTCAATAAACAGTTGATGAATAGGCTAATGAATGAATGCATGCTTAAATGGATCACTACCCAAACAGCTTGCTCTGTCATTACTACAGACACTTCTGTCACACAACACGGACATTTGAATTTCAATGAGATCGGTGCCATGGGAGGCTAAGTTTTAAAGTTAAGAAGCAGCTATGGAGGGAAAGGCCCATGTAAGGCCAAGGTGAATTTTGGCACCTTCTCCTCCCTCAACAAGTGTACCTCTTCAAAAGCCAAAAATAAACAAAAAATATCAAAAATCAAAAACAAAATAAAACAGAACAAAAAACCTCTCTGGATTTCATTTACTTTGACAGTGAGAGATGGTGAATAAAAGTGGGGTCTATGTGAGTTAGCAAAGTCACAGTCACTAGCTTGCTATATTTTGCAGCTGCAGTTAAAATTTCCATCAGCAATGGTGGATTTTGAAGCAGGAAACTGTTTCTGAGAGAGATTCCTCAGGTGGGAGGCCTGGAGGGAGAATACTGTCACCGTGCAGGCTGGTCATCACCCTGCCAGTCCAGAACTCAGTTACAGCAATCCCCAGTGGGACGTACGTCTGTCCCGTAGGAATGCTACCTATTTAAGCTATGACCACCAAATTCTTAAGCTTAAAATTATTTTGCTTAAGTATCCATATTTTTGAGTGGAGTAACATAGTGAGGTGATACAAGTGAAGGCTGCAACCTTAATACTGAGAAGGCTCGTATAACCATCCAGCATGATTAACTTGGTGGCCAGGTGTCCTTTGTTGCTAGTCCCAGGGCAACAAGGAGAGGGTGGGAGGTTGGAGAGGAAGCTTTGGGGAGGTCTCAGGAAAGGTTTCTCCTCTTCATGACCTCTGAACATGACATCACCATGAGGTGACCTTGATATTTTCTGTCTTCTCTGTTTCTCTTATGTTCTCTCCTGCTAGCTTTTTGTCACCTTCTGAATGATCACTTGAAGCAAACTCAATAGGCTCACCCCAAGTCTGAAGAAACCCAACAAAAGCCCTCCCTCCCCAGTTTCCTGATTCTGAAGTCAGTGGTTGCTCTAGGTTCTCTATATCATAGATTCTTATTTGTTTTTTGTCTTCCAGAATTTGCTCATTTAGATTACTCTCCAGTCTTTCCCCCGTCCAGTTCCCTGAGCTGTCATGATTGATTTAGGATGCCTTTGTTAGCTCTAATTTAGCCTTGTGAGAAGCTGATACATACAAATTCTTCTATCTTTCCAGATTCTGCAGACTGGGGCCAACAGTGAGGCCTAGTGTTTTCCCTGGGACACCAGGAGGCCCAGGCCCCCAACTCCAACCCCCTGATTGCTCCAGAATGAAGACTAGTCTGTCTTTTCCTTTCCTTCTTATCACAGAATGAGAATATTGCAAACTGTGCCATATATTTTAAACTTGTTGCAGCATCCATTTAACCCTTCAACATTCTCATAAGTGTAGGAACTGATTATTATGTGGTATTGTCAGAAATCAACCCATAGTTCGCCACGTATTCTGACCATAGGTTACCTGTGTCTACTCATGATCCCGTTTGAACCTCAGCTTTCTTATTAAAAAGGTTATGATGAAATTAATTGGAACCACATGAAATTGTCCATAGCAGTGTTTTAAAATTTAAAATTTAAAATTATTAATATAAATCAACACAAAGTACTTCCGATAGGTTAGTTGTAAAGATATAATAATTGTAAAACATGCAGTATGTAATAAGCTTAAGAAACATTAGCTGGTAAGACTATAGCATGCCTTTCTTTTTTCTAGTTTACTTTTCCCTGTCTAAGAATTCCTGAGATGTGTTACCTCAGTGCTCTACTGTGGAAACCTGATAAAATATTCTATGCCTAACACCAAGGCCCACCTGGATACATTTGACAATGTAGAATATCTTGGTCTCTGGGCAAGCGATTGGGCTTTTTCTTGTTTTTAAAAGAGATCCATTTTTCTTTTACTTGGCTTCTTAACTTTGGGTTCAAAAGACACAGCTTGTCCCTGGAACACAGCACAGGGAAGGGCAGGGTCTCTATCTGGATCAGAGGTAGTGTCTGGAGCAGTTCACACATCCCACCTTTCACCTGTAGGGGCTGGACCCAGCCCTATCTCTGGAAAATGAAAGAAATCTTTGCGTAAATACCCAGACTGGCTGGGAAGTTGAGCTGAAATGCCCGTTTCTATTCCCGTGGCCTCCTTCCTCATAGATACAAAAGTTCAAGCGTCCCCTGCTACCTAAAATCTGATCTAGCTCACCTGTGCGACACCAACCATAGCCACTCCCCACCCATCAATCTGTGTTTACTCATTTCTTCCAGACCGCTGCACAGCAGGTTGTCCGAGTGATTTCCCTATTAGCCATCCTGTGAGCAGCCAGTGAATCTCACCCACTTTGTCTCCATGGTGCCTAATGCGGGGCTTGGCACACAGACCTCAGGCAAATGGGTGCCCGTGATAATCATGCTATCTTTACGGAATGGTGGTTGTTCTAGCTGAGTTCCTGCAAAATCCTCTGAGCTGCCTACTGTTGTGATTTCTATTTTACAGAAATGGAAATGCAGAGGCACAAAGAGAATGAGTAACTAGCTAGAGCGCCTGGCTGGAAGCAGGGCTCGGAGCCGGCCAGGCAGCCTGGCACCAGACCCGGCCCAGCAGCCGCCTCGCTCTTTCTTTCTCTGAGATGAATGACTCCTGGCTATGACGAAGATGAATGAGGCGCAGTTCAGAAAGAAGAAATTCACCCCAGCAGGGACAAAGCCAGGTTTATCTCCTCGGCGTTTGATTGCTATTGCTAAAAGACCTAAGTCTTCAGCTGGTGGGTGCCAGGAAGACAGACACAGGTAATTTAGAGATTTCAGAGCAGAGGTCAGGAAATAAAACCCCAGAGGGATCCCAAGGAGAACCAATCGCGCAGAGCAGGCTAATGGACTGGCAGCCGCGCTGGATGAGCGCCTTGGGGTGGCAGTTACCCCAAGGAGGGTGTGTGGAGCCCACGCCCCGTCCTCCCAAACGCGGCTGCTTCCAGGTGGGCATCGTCAGCACCCGCGGTCCCCCAACCCCCACGTCAGGAAAAGACGCCAAAGCCTTGTGACATTTAAGAACAGTCCCCGAGTCTCCTTAGGACAGGGCCAGAGGACACGGCGAAAAACGGCTGCGCCTCTGCGCATGAGTAATGCGCACACTGCTTCCCGGCGGGCGCGGGGCTGCGTGGGAGCCGCGGGAGCCCGAGCCCCGCTCCGCGGGAGGCGGGGGTGGCCGACCCGGAACCGGGGTCGCTCCCTCGCGTCCGCAGCCTCTCCGCCGCCCAGCGCCCGGGACGTGACTCACATCCCATACGCCGCAGCCGGGTATGATTTGACTTGCACTCCAACCTTCTGACGCCAGGCCCGGCGGAACCAAGGCCGGGACGCCTGTGGCAGAAGCAGCGTCCCCGGAGACATGCCACCTCCGCCAGCTGAGGGGGGCTCTTGCTTCTCGCAGTTACGCAAGCGCTTGGTTCCTGTCTTTTCTGTTCTAAACGAGGTTACAAATGACGTGTCTTGCGACGGCGTCCAGAAATCAATTCTAATCACATCACTGTGGAGGAAATCATTATCATCATCATCATTTATTTATTTATTTGCTGTATTAATTATTTAAGTTTATTATAAGTTGCTTATTATTATTATTATTATTATTATTATTTAGGTTGACTGCAATTTTTTAAAATTCAGGTACTGCAAGCCTGTTTCAGAACTCCCAGGGCGGCAGAGGTGAATAGGTACCAGACAGCACCTCTGCAGAGTGCTTTGAAATTTCCAGAGCATTCCTACAAAGCTATGGAAGTGAGTGTTTGCCGCCATTCTCTGAGCCTCTCATCCTGGGTAATATTGCCCTCCTTTGGCAAGTGAAGAAACCACTCAGAGAGGTTGAGGAATTCGCCTAAGGTTACACAGCTAAACAGAAACAAAGCCTGCCTCCCCCCCGCCCCATTCATAACTCCCGCTCATTGAATTTGTTCGGAGGCTGGTTGTGCTGTGGGACTGAAGCATTTTTTTTTTAACATTTAATTTTTGGTAGAAAAGTCTATAAAACTTTTGGAGACCAAAAAAAGAAAGAAAAAAGAAAGGAAGAGATGAGATTATATAACCAAATAGTTGTGGATTCAAAAGTGATGAGGAAGTCCCACCCAAGTTTGAACTGCAGTACAGTGTAACACAAAATTTCTAGGAAATGAGGCATTTGAAGAATTGTTTTGTTATTTCTAATCATTAGCTGTGCTATTATTTGCTCAATATTTTGTGCTGATCTTTTTCGCTCTAAATAAGAGATCTGTATTATTGCTTCAACTTGAGAATTTTATGATGCATACAAATAAGAAATTCAACCCATAAATTCAATAAAATATGACAATGTTAATACATTTCTGGTTCAATTCCACACCCTGAAGAAGTCTCAATGCCCAAGGCCAAATAAAGTGAGTTTTCCAAGCATTACAAAGGTTTTAAAGAGGTATTAGTTTTCACCTGAAAGTTTCTTCTTTTATAACCAGGAAAATTATCTACAAGAAAAAATTTAAGACTGTAAAACTTAATGTTACTTAATACTTGGACAACATTTGGTGAAAATGTCACTTTCAATGGAACTGTGGATCACCTTCTACGCTGTCAGACTCGCAGAAGCGTCTGATTGACTCCTCTAAGCACAGTAGCCTCCAGAGGAAAGCAGAACAAGGCCTTCATGGCTAGCTGGTCTCATTGTGCTCCTGTGAGTCTGTAACTGAGAGGCTGTAGATGTTCAAGGTTATCATAACATTTCACACTCCACTGAGTTCAATATTTGTATCAGTTAGGACACACTAGGTTATGTGTAGTAACAAATAATCTATCAACACCTGTTACTTAAATCGCTTTGTTTCTTGTTTATACTACATGCCCATGAATAATCTGGAAAGCAACTTGTAGTTGCTCAGGGACCACACAGGGTGAGCAGATGCCATCTCAAACCTTGCCTGTCTCAACTACAAGAGAAAGTGATCTCTGCAATACGTCATTCTGCTCTAAGTCCATTCACTAGGACTTGTCATATGTTGCCACTCAGTTACAACAATCTAGGTAGTAATTTCACTCATAGACCCAGGAAGAAGCAGCAGCAGAAGTTGGTGGTAATACTAAGAACAACAACAACAGTTTAAAGTTACAAACTCACTTGATCATCCATTTTCATTCTAGGAGCTGCCTGGAAAACAACAACAACAACATTCTATCACTTGTGTAGAAACATTTGTGTTAGATATCATGGGATTCAGTGGAGCTCAGGTTAAATATCTATGCTGTAACAAATGGGGTAAGTGTATGTAAGGGATGGGGATTGATTAAGGAAGGTTTTGTCAAGAAATGATGTAAGTACCACCCTTAAAAAGGAGGAGTAATTGTGGGGAAGACTAGGCGAACATTTTTAAAGATAGAGTTGAATAGATTAAGTACACCTTTGGATTGAGAGGCTTGAAATGCTGGACCCAATATCTGGGGTGGGTGGTCCTCCAGAGATGGGGGAGTGGAATGGCAAAAACAAAATCAGTGAAAGACCCTCCACTGTGTGCAGGTAAGTCAGTTGGTATCAGTTGAGCTGTAGACTCTCATGATAGAGAAATGACAAAAGATGAGTTGTTAGGATGGGCTGTCTTGCAATTATTAGGCAGTAGATATAAATTGATTGACTGTTTTTGAAGATCCCACCCACTGAGTCAACAGTATTTTCTAGTGTCAGTTCATACTAGAAGAAGGAATATTTTTTTTTTTTGTAAGGCATCAACACCAAACTTCCTGCAATAAAAAGATGTATGGAAAGATGTTAGTGATAGACCTGGAGAGGCTGGAAGGGGATTTTGCATGGCCACACATGAGGACAAGGAGAGGCTGTTGAAATGGGTGAATCAGAAAGGAACTACTGCCGAAGAGTTGGCAATAAGTAGAGGGGAGAAGGAGTAGAAAGGGTGAATGAGCTTGGAAATTATAGTTTCATAGTTGAATTTGAGGGTGAGAAAATTTTAACTGGATGTGTAAGGATGCTGAGTACAAGGTGAGGGATTGAGATGAAATAGGATCAGTCTGGGCTTTGGCATGTTTATATGTAGATGGTATGATTTGTATGTGTTGGTTTGTAGTGGTATGGGTATCATGGTGAAAGAGAGAAGGGTTCCCTGGCGTTTGTCCAAAAAAGAAATTAAGATCAAATGGGGAAGATAGTAATCTAAGAATCTCACAAATAACAGCATAGCATAACAATTGTCATATGGACCAGTCAGGAGAAATAAGTGGTTCCAAGAG
Source organism: Ctenodactylus gundi (assembly GCA_004027205.1). Taxonomy (NCBI): domain Eukaryota; kingdom Metazoa; phylum Chordata; class Mammalia; order Rodentia; family Ctenodactylidae; genus Ctenodactylus; species Ctenodactylus gundi. The sequence continues at coordinate 51,857 of PVKB01001563.1, forward strand.
AGAATATTCAGGTTGGCAGAGTTGCGGTGTCAGAGAAGTTCCTGTTGAAGAAATGAGCTTCCTTTGAGAAGTTGATGGGACCGAAGCAGTGAGGCACAGATGGGGGAAGCCTTCTAGGCAGAGGGACAAGGATGAAGGAGGTCCATTTGGAATTATTTGCTATTTTGAAATCTTATATTGACTTAGCCAGAGTGTGCTTGGGGGCTGAGACTCAACACTGTGACTCATGAAAAAAATTTAATAGAATTATTTCACTGTACAAAAACAAACTGGCTGGGGAGGAATGATTCTGGTTCCACAAGAAAGAACTAGAACTTGCTCTGAAAAAGATTTGTGGTGAAGGGGAAGAAAAACTCCAAACAAGCATAATGTTGTTCGAACAGGTTGTGTAGTGTGGGGAGGTGATGAATTATTATTTATTAGAGGTACAGTTGGCTTTATATATCCATGTTTTAGACACGTGTAGATTCAGCGATAGCAGATTGAAATTTGAAAAAAAACGTGTTGGTTCTGAACACGAACAGAATTTTAATCTAACTATTTCTTAAGCAATATTCCATAATAACTATTTACATAGCATTAGCATTGTATTGTGTATTATCAGCAATCTAGAGAGGATTTAAAGTATACAAGAGAATGTGAATAGGTAATATGCTAATAATACCTCATGGATTTGAGCATTTGCTCTTTTTTTTTTTTTTTAATCTATGGAGGTCCCAGAGCCAACCTTCCAAGGACACTAAGAGATAACTATATTTAAATATATTTTGGAAGCCCTTTGTCAGGAATTCTATAGAGTAGGTAAAAAAAGCAATAGACCAGGTTAGAGGGGGTGTCATTTTATATACCTTCCCAATCATAACAAACTATGAGCTAACTTATACTCAGCTAAAGCCATCAATATTTTTGCAAGAATTAAAATGCAATCCTTGGAAGCCAAGGAGACATGTTACCTACAAACACCAATGGCATTTCTGTGTCAGGAAAATGGAATGAGCACGTGAGAAGGTCCCCAAGAAAGCTGGTGGAAAAAAAATAAATTTACATTTAACTTTGGCTTTATGCCAAATAAAAATTCTGGGTTCTGGTGATACACAGGGGAACACATTTCTAGATGGCGCTGGTATTGCAGACCTGGGAGAAAGAGCTGGAGAATTGTTGCTCTAGCACATGCTTTAAATTGCATAGCAGAAAACTTTCTTGTTCTTCCTTCACTGTGAAGTACGGGGCTTGATTTGTGTGTAAATTCCAGCTACGGAGGTAATAACTGAATAGCCAATTCCCAGTAACCCCGAATCTCCTGAAGATTTGGTCCCAAAGACTCAAAAAAAAGCCTCTTACATGAATACAACCATAATGGTTGGGTTTAGGAGAGAAAGCTTTGGGGAGCTCCCCTCCCCCACCTTTCACCTCATGCTCTGTATGCAAATATGTTGCCTACAGAGGGCATGTATCCAATTTACCAAGAGATCAAACACTCCAAAATCCCTCCAAAGGCTGAGTGAACCACGCAGAGTCATCTGGTGAGTCCATGGGAGCCGTGAGCACAAACCACTGAACTGAACCCTGAGGGGGCTATGCTTTAACCTTGAAGACTCATTATTCTTTCAGGCTTCTGTTTAAAATGAGGATGAGGAGAGTGTAGATGGAAAACTTTCAAGCAGAAAATATCCTTTTAAAATATTTGCATGTAAATGCTGAAAACATTGGTTCACAAAGCAATTATGGCAGAAGTATCTGAAAGATTGAGACATTTGGTCTTGTTTTAAGCAAAGTAATTAACTTGTATCACACAAGCTTCCTTCTTATAATCCATTGAGGGAGCAGATGCTGAAACATTCATGGTATTAGATTAAGAGAATGGTACTTACTTTTGGTACATGCACCAGATGGTACTAGAATCTAAAGTCGATGGAGAGGAAAGCCTGGATTTATTTGATTTCCACTGTTCTCATTGAGGGTTTGTGAGGAAGATTATATTTTGTTACCTGGTAGATTAAGGCAAAAATAATTTTATGACAGATTTCCATTTCACAAAGAAAAAAAATCATGAGTTGGAGGGAGACTATAATGATATCTAGTACAACATCTAGGGCCATCTGTAAGGTGGTATTTTCATAACCAGAGGACAAAATTATGAATAATAAATAAGTGCTGAAATTTTAAAAAGATTCATTTTTTTCTTTGTGTTTAATTTCTAACTCAAATAATAGGGCAGTGGTTTGAAAAATAGGACAAAGATCAGAAAACTATAAAGTGTTCCTATGGTAGAAGAAAATTTTCCTTAAAATAAACCTAAATTTAATTTATAAGCAGTGCCTGAAGCTCAAATGAATAAAGGCAGATCATTTGCATAAAGGCATTTTCAGAGGATGAAGAACTCTGAAGAGAGAACATGTGAAGCTTTGACATACGAAGGAAAATAAAAACTTCCATTCAACTCATTTGAAAACAAGACTTTTTTTGGGGAGGAGGGCAGGCTTTATATCCAAGACCCTGGGCTAGGCATGAGTCTACAGTAATAAAACAGATATCCTGCCTCCTAGAGTCTGCTGGATTTTGTCTGGGAACTTGTACAGTTACATTATTAAATAAATTGTACCCTATTTCTGAGTTTATATTCTCTAATATGCCTTGTCTTTGCAAGAGAGATGAAAAAAAAGTTTCATTCTTTTTAAAACAGTGCTCTTGTTTTTAAAAATACATCTTATGAAAAGAACATTTCTTTTAAAAAGTATATGATAACCAAACCAAAAAAGTTGAAACAAATTTGTGAAGCAAAGCTTAAGGGAGGCAAAGATTATAAAAGTGGTATAAAGAAGAAAAAGTAACCCAAGGGAAAGGAGGTGAGGAAGAAGAAGTAGCTGAGGCCTTGAAGTGCCAGGGAAGGCGTTCTCCCTCCTTCCCTCACCCAGCTGGGCAATTCAGGCAAGTGCCAGAAGACCTTAGCCCATGGCTGCCGACAAGATGTCTCTCTGAGTCTTGTATTGTAAGGAACAGAAGGACTAGAAAGGAATTATGAAGAGAAAAAGAGGGAGATGAGAGAAAGAGGGGTAATAAGACAGTGGTCATCTGAATCTTAATTGCTCTCATATAAATTGAAACAATATAAAAAGAGCAATGGAGTGGAAGAGAGATAAGTTTCAAATTAAAAGATTACCAAGATAAGGGGATTGCTTGTAAAAATAACAGAAAAAAATTACAAAAAATCTGGATCCTGCTGAAATATGAAGGTGAATGACAAAGAAAAAAAGTGACCAAGATTTGAGAAACCCATCATGAGAATAGATTAGCTTGTTCTAATTACTTACATTTAAACTGTAAATGATTAGCATGAACTTAACAACACCATGGTGAGAATGGAAGCTAATTTAGTGAAAACCATTATCATACACAGAACATAATTATTTTGAAAATGTTCACAACACAGAGATTTTTTTTTCTTGGAGGCTATGAGAGTTCGCAATTTAGACCTAAGAGAAATTGAAGATTGTGTAAGGAATGTTTAAAAAGATCTCATCTCAGGCTCTGTGATAAAAAGACACATAGGTTATTTTGAATGTTTTATGTATGCTCTAAAATCTTTTGCATCAAAAAGTTTGATTTCCATCTATGTATTGCATTTTAACTTTCTCTCCAAATAGATATTAGTGAAATAATTTCCTTTGAACAATAGTTACTGACAAAATTAGTAATTTTTATAGATATGTTCACTATAACACATTGAAAAATGTATAAAACAAGATGGTGGATAAATTCTGTAAATTAAAAAATTATTCTCTTTTTTGGAAGACATTATAACATGTTCTACAGCACCACCAACAAAATGTAATGTTACTACTTCTTTCCATTTGTGCTGCACTAGACAGCAATGACCAAGGGTCATCTGGAAAGTGATCAGGAAAAGCAACCGAGATAATCCCTGATGGTTTTCATCAAAGCAACTGCATTCTAGACTGTGAAAGTAAGCATTTAAGACATTCTACTGATTGGCTTCATGCTGACTTTACCATCATGGAACAGAATGCCTGGATCAGATTCCGTATTGAGAAAATACTGATAGAAGGATGGAGGCTCAAATTCTAGTTCTACCAATTCTGAGTCCAGAAATGATGATCAAATTACTTATTCTGAGCTTTAGTTTCCTCTTCTGTAAAATGGATGTAAAAATAGATGTCTGTTATAGTTACAAGGAGGATAAAAGCAGGCTTCAAGTACAAGGCCTGAGATGACATAGAACTCCCATTAGTAAGAGGCAGTGATCATAGTGTCATAAGGCAGGTAGGAATTGCATTTCTCGCACCCCTGTTCCTCCACCCACACGTTTGTCTATATGCAGCTATCCATCTCAGTGGAGCCTTCCTGCCATCTTACTTTTCACATACTTAAATGTGATTCTGCGTGCCTTTTAGATTACCAAGAAGATTTCCAAACAAGTATTTGCCTTTGGGCCTTAGAAGACTACTGGCTTTTGGTATTGGCCAAAAGGTTCAGTTTTTTGTAAACTGAGTGAGCTATTCTGGTCGAGAATTACTTTCTTGAGGCTTCTGAAACCTATGCGGAACCAGCTCCGTCATTGAAGAATAACCATGTGCAAGTTTCTTAGGCTATGTTGTGCCCGGTAACTCAACTCATGCCACAGGAATTCTGGGCAGAAACTATGATAAATTCAGAGCAGCTAGCCAGAACTTCCTTAACTTTCTTCAGATTTTTCAAAGTCTTATTCGTTTAAGGTAAAGCTATCTGCTGGCATCATTAAGGCAACAGCTAGTAATTAGGATACGATTACTCAAGTCTCTGCAACAGAGCACTGAGGCATGTAACTCTATTTTCATCTGTATAAGATCCATATCATTCTGAAGCTTATGGTCTTCTCACTGTTTAAGAAAATTATATAGCTTTACCAGGAGAGCAGGCAGAGGATTGAAGACCACTTTTCCTAGGCTTTTATTTTCGTTATATTCTTTCTTAGAAGCTCAAGAGAACTGCTATGTATCTAGCATTACAATATAGAGATATGTTTTTTAAAAACCGATGAGGTAATATCTCTTTACCTGCAGATTTTTCCCACTCTGAGTTTCTAAGTTGAGCTGGCTGGCTGGCTGTGCACAGTGTCCCAAACACTACCCGTAGCCCTCTTCCCTAGTGTTCTCCAACTTACATCAAAGAGATCTATATATTTGTTATTCCCATTAAACTAATTTTTTCAAAGGCCAAAATAAGGAAAATCCTTCATTTTTCTATTAGCAGCAGTTAGCAATGCGCATGGCACCTAGGAAGTATCAGACATTATTGGAGGAACTCAGTCAGCGGCAACTCGCTACTCACTTAGCAGAGGGACATGAAGAATCCCTCACATAGCAAGACTGGTTTGTATTCTTAAGTGTACTTCAGCATACACAGGCGGTTTCTTTTTTTTTTTTAACAGAACTCATAAGTTTGATGAAATAAAAGTAAAAATTTGGACTTATATGAATTGTTAAAATATATAATCTGGTGGCATGGCAAAGCATAGAATGGGTTATAAATTATAAATCTAAGAATTGGGAGTTACTTACTCTATTATTTTCTGAATACTTATTTTTTTCCTAGTAAAACGTAAGTACTCTCATTAGCCCTCAGCTCCTAAGCTTCCGTTTCTGAGATCAGATATTGTAAAGAAAAAACAAACAAAAAACAGAAAACCAACGACCACTAACTGATTTATGTAGAATTATCAAGTACTAAACTTAAAATCTTAGAAGTATCCATTCCAAAAAGCCGTATGGAAACTATCGAAGTTGATGCTCATATAAAAATAGGCAATTTTCCTTTTTGTTTAAACAAACAGGATTTTCAGATGGAAGCTGTCTGTGGTTGTGAGATGAGATATGGCCTTTCATATTCATAGCGTGCTGTGCATCCATCTCACTTATACCAGGAAACGATAATGCAATTTCCTTGTAGGTAAGAGGAGGAAAAATAATCTGTGAAACTTTCGTATAACGAGGACAGTAACGACAATAACGAAGAGTGAGAAGAAACTCTCAAAACAAGGTATCAGAACGTTGGCGGAATTATCTCTAATTAGTCATTGTCTGACAGATTTCTAAGGGAAATTGTGCAGAGGTTTTTTTTCCTTCATGTCTCGAAGACTTTGATAAAAGAAAAAAAAAAAAAAGCTGCAGTTTTTGCCACAAAAAGACAGGTGGCGTAAGCATGCAACACTTTAAAAAATATATAAAGTGATTATTTTCTCTCAGATTCTTTGAAAAAGCTTTCTTTGCTGGGGTTTGTGGCGGAGCCGGTGACGTCAGCGTGGCAGTGCGGAGTCCGGCGCGGCGGCTCCCTATAAGCCGAGGAGCTGTCCGGGTGCTGAAACGGCCGCAGGAGCTCACCCCGCGGAACAGGAAGAACGTGCTGAGGACCTTCTCTGCCATCTGAAAAAGAGGTAGGGCTGCTTTTCTCTTCTGTTAACTGGAAAGTTCTAAATTGCGCATTCTTCTCTCAGCTTATAGCTGAGAAGAAAAAGACTATTTGTCAAGCTGATATCCATAGAATCAGGGCAACCTGCTGCTCGTCACCCAACGTAAGGATGTTATGTTTATGTGCACGTACGGTGGATTTGGTGATTGGTACTACTTGCGGTTGGATATTTATGAACCAGAGTGCTGTTTAAATCATATGCAAGAAGAGTGAAAAAGTTAAAGAATTTAATGTCAATACACATGCTAATGTAAAGTTAACTAAGCCTGATATTTTGTTTCCTTTCTGAACGCATTTTTTCTTCCCCCAGGAGTCAATACAAAGACAGGAACATAATTTATATGTTTAATATTCTTATCAGTAGGGTTGCGATGATGCAGAGGTTGTTGAGCATATTAGTCAGAGAGACATGCAGTTTTAAACTAGCCTGTTTTCTTTGCTATTTACCTTACCGGAGCTCCAAATTAACTAACTCTATACATTTTTTCTAAACTGTTGTTCTGAAAGGACTTACATTATTATTTCTAATTTTAGTCCTAAGAAAATTGTCTAGAATGATACTGAACTCAGGCTTCTTCTTTTTTCAGGGTGAAATATTATCTTCGGTTATAGGTTGGAATTACTGAGAGATAATAATTTCGAAGACATGATGAAAATATTCATGACTGTATAAATTATAATAGTTACTATATTTTCATAGAAAGATGTAAAATTACTTTGCTAAAGATATTAAGACAGAATTTTATTTTTTATTATGTTTTATTTTACTTTTTGTTTTTTTTGAATCCCATGTAGTTGAATTGTTCAAACTGGATATATGCACATGTGTCAATGCCTTGGGGTTACTATGCCTGCCTAGTTTTATTAAAAATGATTCTTTAATTGATGAGGTTTTAATAGTAGATATCCAAGGAAAAATAATGCTCCTGTTATTTGGAGTTCAGAAAATTAAAACAAAATCAAATCTTATCTACTAGAGAGATTTAAACAATGTTCACTACTTAAAAGATCTGCTACAGTCAAAAGAAGTCTTTTGAATCTTAAAGGTAATAAATGTGCCATTAAAATTGAGCCCAAATAAATGACCAAAGGATAGCACCTGTGAAGCTATGGCTTAAAGAACTGCAATGAATATTTTGCTTCAACTCTACAGCAAAAGTTACCTCCAAGGTTATTATTGTCAAGACAAGAATACAACTTGTATGCTTTGAATATTGCAAGATAACAGGTCCAAAGAAAATATATTCAATAGTGTTGTAACATTACTATTTCAAATGTCAATGGTGGAATTTGATTATGGCAGCTAAATTAATCCTGATATAATATACAAAAGAGCATAGAATGTACTTTAGGTAAGCCTAAGAATTTTATAGATAAAATTTCTCATAATAGGAATTTATTCACAGTAATTGCTTTAAAAATGTTCTTTGAAATGCCTTTAGATGTTTTCCTTTCATAAACTAAGTAGTCCAGCTAGTTAGAATTCTTTTAATAGACATATGTACCTAGGCTGAATAAGTTCTATAACTGCAGCCATTTTTAATTTCTAAAAACCAAAAACATTAATCATCAAGATAATCTAGTGCACAATGATGTTTTCTACAAGTGGTTTCTAATCTAAAAGAAAATGGTTCCTAAATAACTCAGCTTTTCTATCACAAAAGCATGATCCATGATGATCTGAACAAACTTGTGAGCTTATTTTGCATGCACTTATTTACAAAAAATTGCAAATACTAAAATAGCTTTTACAGCGTTAGCAATGTCAAATGTAAAGCATGTAAAAGCTGACCTTGTTGCTAATTCATATGTGAGATTTTAAAGCATTAGAGAAAAAAAATGAATGAAGATTTTTAAGTAGGAAGAGTTCAACACATCATCTCTGTTTAACTAAATTGGGAGTATATAGTTGTTATTTTAAGCTTTTTTTTCTAACTGAATGAGTCATTTAAGATTTCACAGGTCCATATAAAAATAGACACAGACATAAGACAAGCTGAATCCGAACACTCACAAATTTAGAAATAGACTGGTTAAGTAAACTTATGTTCTCTCGGTGGCATCTGTTATTGTTTACTATACACTCTTGAGAGCTGATGAGAAATACAACCATGAATGCATTTTGTAAGAAAGTCATAATAAGATTATTAGAAGAAATGTGGAATATATGGATTTTGAAACAGCTTGTTATTTTGGCATGCTTACATAGAATTAAAGTTCATTGGCTTAGTGTACGAGCTGAAACCTGAAAAGATTCATTCAGAGGGTTATTAATCGGTAGTTGGATTTTATGTCATGGTGAGAACAAATTATGTCTGAAATAAATTTTGACTAGAATTTAGGCACAAGGTATTCAGTACAACTACCATGACTAGGCCGGATTACGTCATCCTATGTAGTAATGTCACTGCTGCCATGTTTCTACAAAATTAGATGGATACTTCTGAAAAAATACATGTGTTTTGACACGATCCTGAGAATGTAATCATGTATATACATACACATTTTACAAAAAAATTATTTGCCAATGAATTTAGAAGAATATTCTGAGAAACTTACAACTTGTCTTAGAAAGTCTTTTTTCTCTTTTATTAAGAAGAAACAACATGTACTAAAAATAAAACAAGAAGTTTTGCAAATCAAAAGATAAATTTTGAGAAACCTCACATTAGTGTTTTTGTTCTTGTTTTAACTGACAGGATGCAATGCAAGCTGGAGACAAATGGGTAACATTTTTGCTAAAGATTCTAGTGGTTAGCTTTGTGAGGATCCTGTTGGAATTATTCATAGATTTTAAAGAGCCATCTTAGTGTAATGTGAAATTGAGTCTGATTTTTTATTTCTCTCAGTGATCTAAGTCTTTTCCTTTACTATATTCTAGTTTGTTTCATTTCTATTAACTTATATTTTCTATGCTTTAAGGAAATCTTTTAAACATGGCAGAAGCTGAGATCCACCGGCTGGGAGCAGCCCTGTCTCTTATTCATTTGATTTTCATCATCTCTGGAACTGAAGCAGCTTCATTTCAGCGAAACCAGCTGCTTCAGAAAGAACCAGACCTCAGATTGGAAAATGCTCAGAAGATGCCCAATCCTGAAATGATCCAGGCTTTGGAGTACATAGAAAAGCTCCGACAACAAGCTCACAGAGAAGAAAGCAGCCCAGGATATAATCCTTACCAAGGAGTCTCTGTTCCTCTTCTACAAAAAGAAAATGATGAAGAAAGCCACTTGTCAGAGAGTTCAAGGGATTCACTGAGTGAAGACGAGTGGATGAGGATAATACTTGAAGCTTTGAGACAGGCTGAGAACGAGCCTCAGTCTACACCAAAAGAAAGCAAGCCCTATGCTCTGAATTTGGACAAGAGCTTTCCAGTGGACATGGCTGACGATTACGAGACGCAGCAGTGGCCGGGGAGGAAGCTTAAGCACATGCAGTTTCCTCCCATGTATGAGGAGAATTCCAGGGACAACCCCTTCAAGCGCACAAATGAAATTGTAGAGGAGCAATACACACCTCAGAGTCTTGCTACACTGGAGTCTGTTTTTCAAGAGCTGGGGAAACTGACAGGACCAAACAACCAGAAACGTGAGAGAGCCAATGAAGACCAAAAACTCTACGCAGATGATGAAGATGATGTCTACAAGGCCAACAACATCGCCTATGAAGATGTGGTTGGGGGAGAAGACTGGAACCCAGTGGAAGAGAAGATCGAAAGCCAAGCCCAGGGAGAGGTGAGAGATAGCAAAGAGAATTCAGAGAAAAGTGAACAAGTCAGTGAAGAAATAAAACGTTCGGGGCAATTGAGCCTCCAGGATGAAGATTACAGGAAAGAGAGTAAAGACCAACTCTCAGATGATGTCTCCAAGGTCATTGCCTATTTGAAAAGGTTAGTGAATGTTGCAGGGGGTGGGAGGTCCCAGAATGGGCAAAATGGGGAACAGGCATCCAGGCTTTTTGAGAAGCCACTTGACTCTCAGCCTATTTATCAGCTTATTGAAATCTCTAGGAATTTTCAGATCCCCCCTGAAGACTTAGTTGAGATGCTCAAGACTGGGGAGAAGCAGAGCGGACCAATGGAGCCGGCGCAAGAGCTTGACATTCCTGTTGACCTGGATGACATCTCAGATGCTGACCTAGATCGTCCAGACCTGTTCCAAAGTAAGATGCTATCCAAGAGTGGGTACCCCAAAGGATCTGGTCGTGCTATAATGGAAGCCTTACCAGATGGGCTCAGTGTTGAGGACATTTTAAATCTTTTAGGGATGGAGAGCGCCCCAAACTCCAAACCTCCATATTTTCTCAATCAATATAACCGAGAGAAGGTCCCACTGAGGCTCCCCGCCTATTCCTCTGGAAGCTCCAGAGCAAGCCAGCTTCCCAAAGCTGCTTGGATGTCAGATGCTGAAAACAGACAAGTGACATACGAAAACCTGAACGACAAGGATCAGGAATTGGGAGAGTACTTGGCCAGGTTGCTTGTTAAATACCCTGAGATCATGAATTCCAACCAGGGGAAGCGAGGGCCCGCTCCAGGTTCATCCGAAGACGACCTCCAGGAAGAAGACCAACTGGAACAGGCTATTAAGGAGCCTCTGAGTCAAGGGAGCTCTCAGGAGGCCGACAAAGTGAATCCAGTCAGCAAAAGGCTCCCCATGGGGACCCTGAAGAATGACGACATCTCAAACAGACAGTACTTGGATGAAGACCTGCTAATGAAAGTGCTGGAGTACCTCAACCAGGAAAAGGCAGACAAGGGAAGGGAGCATATTGCTAAGAGAGCCATGGAAAATATGTAAATGGCTTTCATTAATTGCTCCGTTTCGCTCCTCCCTCTCCACGCTAACCCCCACATTTCTCTTAGTGTGTTGACTTCTATCCTGTTAACACTGTAATATCTCTAAACGATGTATAGGCAGATGACCCCGAGTCCCGCCTGGGGAGTCTGCTTCACTTACTCTGAGCTGTTCCCTTGTGTATGGATATGCGTAAATGTTATGACTCTTGGATTAAAAATAATTATTCTGTGTTTTATTCAGGAAAGGTATCTATGATAGTGTTTAACAGTGTATCTAATGGCTGTGGCATTGTTGATGCTTTCATATGATAAAGAATGTCCTACGATTCTCTTAAAAGTTTTTAATATTTATTGAATTATTTTGTTACTGTCTGTAGTGTTTTGTGGAATACTGGAGCAAAACCAATAAAGCATTATAAATAGATAGTTTTACTTATAAGGCCTTTTCTATTGTGCGTTTAACTGTTGATTAATAAATGTTATTTCTGGATGCCTTTGGACTCTTCATTCTGGAAAACCAGAGACAATGGAACAAGCGGGATGGAGCTGAAGAGAAAGTCGTTACTGTCCGTGGGCAATCCAGGTAAGAGATAATGAGTTTGTCATGTGACCACACTAGCTACCTGGATGTCCTCTAGCAGCCCTCTATTTCTGCTGTTTATGATTCTTCTCGCACACAGGACTTATAAAATAAATCTTTTGTTATAATATACATGTATTTGCCTTTGTTATACATGTATAAAAGGCATTTAAGTCTCCCATACCTATAACCACCATTAAAATAAAACAACACGAAACAAATCAAACAAGTGAAAAAGAAAATTAACCTGTGTTCATAGAAATCAAAAATGATGACAGACTTGGAAGCAAACTGCCTGTTTCCAGGTCACCTTGGTCTTCAGATGTCCAGGCTGCCGCCAACAGGCCCTGAAACCCGTCGTTAGGTACATGAATGGGCACAGTCCCAGCAGGGACGCACCAGCTGCTCGTCTCCTGCTCTGATGCAGGAGACGACACATGCCACAGTGGCACAACGGTATCAGCAGCCGGGCGTGTCAGCAGAAAGTCAACAACAACAGCAAAACCAGCGGCTGCAGGAAAATGCATACAGCAAAGCGATAATGGCTATAAGCAAAGCAACAGACAGTAGGTGTGTATTAAGTGTCCCTGGTGTGTTTGGTACCAGATTCAGTTCTCTATGTACTTTATCTCATTTAGTCCACACCACATCGCTGTCAAGCACCTGTTTCTAGCCTTTTACATCTAGGAAAATGATACTCAGTATTAAGTTAAATAACTCTCCCAAATGGCCTACCATTTGAGCTGCCAAAAATTGTGTTCTTAGTCATTTGATTACGCTTCCTGTTTGGGACGTAGCTTTTGAGCTAAGGAATGGAACATGGAAGGTGGGATGGCGAAAGGCAGTGTCATCATTTCCAAGGGAGGATACGTGTGTACGTGTGTGTGTGTGTGTGTGTGTGTGTGTGTGTGTGTGTGTGTGTCTCAGGGGACTCTGAGCTCTTAAAAGATAGTGAAAGACCTGAATCCCCAAGGAAAGCATCAAACCTTATTACGTATGGATTTAGATGCAAAATGTTACTCAGGGGGCAAACTGGGACTCCTTCAAGTAGAGCTATCTAGCACATTTTTTGAGGAATAAAGTCTAAGGAACATGTGTGCATACTATGACTTGCAGACCCACATACATCACATAGCCCTGTGTACTCTTTTTTGTCTGCTGAATCGTGCACTAAGTTCATCCTTGGATCCTAAGTCAACTGTGTGACCCTTTCCATGTTACCTTAAGCAGAATTAAGACCATAACATACACATCACCACCCAGCAGATCTGTGCTTTTGCGTGATGTTCAAGCATTTTATTGAGAAGCTGGGCAGGGAGAGCAAGCTAACTGACAACGCACAGCTGTGAGCTCTGGGCTGCAGTGCATGTATGAACCAGTAGGACGCAGATCCTGCCTTTCCTCTGTGTGATGCCATTCGTTTTCTTGAAGCCCCAGGCTTGAAATTCCGTGACCCTCTGGGGCCATTGCGGGTTTCACGGTCGGCCAGTGGGGAGCTGTGTTAATTTGGACAATGTGTTCTCTGTTGGCCTCCCCAGACACCAGCCAGAAAGCATCTCTGCCTTTTTGCAGCACAGTATATCCCAGCTACTAACTCTTCAGCCTTGCTTATTTTTGAGCCATTAAAACAAACAAACAAACAAACAAACAACCTTAGTGTGTTACTTGCTAGCATAATAAATGAAGCTAAGTATAATTCAATGACACATATCGCAAATTAGTTGGAATGAGGGCAGTATTGCCTCTCTTTCTGTCTCCAGGTCTGCTCATATGGAATCAGGGGGTAGCACACGACCTATAAGCAGATGCCTTCTGCAGCAGCACGGGAAGGGGAAAGAAGCTGCCTGTACACCAAAGCTGCCCCGCTCCTCTTCAGCAGTCTGCACCTCCATGGGTGACATCCACACGGGAGCCTAGTGCCCTTCATACTTCAGGCAAGACTCATGCCTACAGGACCTTCTCTGCCCCCAGTACGTGTGGCTTTCCCTTCTATTTGTCCTGGAGAAGAAAAGAGCTCTCACCTGACAGCGCCCTTTCATAAAATTCCTCCTAGGTCACCACTCACCTCCCACACTCAGTTATCCCTAAACTTTGTATTTCATGTTTCTAAATCCCAGCTCTCATCCCTTTCATGTTCTGTAAACTTTATGATGCCTTTTGGTCCTCAAGGTCAATCATTAGCAAAACATCCTGTACCACCCACGTTTGTAAATGCTGTCTTTGGCTTCTTCCTCCCAGAAGCAAACTACCTCTCTTCTAATGTTGCTGCTTTCTTTTCTTTTCTTTCTTTCGAGACAGGGTCTCACTCTGTAGCCCAGACTAGTTCTGAACTCACTATGGAGCCCATGCTGGCCTTAGACTGTGCAATCTTCCTGCCTCAGGCTTCCAAATGCTGGGATTACAGGCATGCATCACCATGCCCAGCTTAAGTGCTGCTGGAGAATCCAACTCGGGTACTTAGAGTTTGGTGTAGCACTTGCTAGGCAAGTGCTCTAACCTCTGAGCCATCCCTCCAGCCCTGGTTGCTGTTTTCTTTACAGCTTCCTTCATTTAACATTTTTGTTTCCTTTCGTTACCTACAGAACACTTGTCTCTTCCATAAAACTATCCTTCTATGAATCTCATGACATCCCTCACTATCCCTTGCTTGTATAGTCATCTACTATTCTGGGTCGCTTTCCCTTTTCCACAAAGTAGCCTCTAGTCACTGTCACACTTTCTAGCACTACTCTGCCTTGATACTTGCTGATTTTAATGTCTATGAACACATCTTTCCGATACTCTCAGCTCCATTTTCTATCGGCTATTAAGTTGCAAGTTTGTGCCCTCGACCTTTTTCTTATCGATGACTGCAACCTATCCTACAGCCCAACCACCAACATTTCACTCTGACATTCAGGTTGCTCGCTTACAGGGTTCTTCCGCCATGAGTTCAGCTCCAATCATCTCCCACCCACCTACAAATGTAATCTATTCGGCATCACTCCCCTCCCTCTCACCCCTGTATGACTCACCACCCACTTTTTCAAATATAAATGTCACCATTAGTCATTATAGTCACTCCCTTGTCAACATTTCTAATTCTCTTCTGTCCTTCATTTCAGGGTGATATTTTTTATTTTGCTAAGTGACATGGAAGTCCAGTTTTTCACCCACTCATCCCTTCTCTCTTTCCTTTCAACACAGCACGAGCAAGACAAATGTATACGTACCTGTATTGTGACATATTTCACTTGAAACTCATGCTTCTGGCCCTTAAGTGGCCTTTAGCACTGTCCCGTAATTCTCGTGTGTCTCTAATCTGTTCAGTCTCTCGCTTCTTAGGCTATGTTGCGTTTTTTCATCTGTCTGAAAATATTCAACACTGTATCCACAATCGATGCTCTCAGATAATTATAATCTACAACACACTATTTCACTGAAAAAAATGATGAAATCCGAGGAGACAGTCTTCCGATTCCCAGCTTCACTGTGACCTACTTACCTGCAACGGTGCAATACACTTTCTGCTTACGCGGCTTTGCTTTTGATTTTTGGGTGACTGGACTGTGCTCCTGTATTTGTTAAGCCACCCATGTGTACACGGGTCCCGACCTTTTTCTTACTTGAGTACTTTGTTTCAGCGATTCTGCTCCCCTCCCACCTCCCTTCCGCTTTTCCTCTTCACTGAATCATTCCCAACAACATACAAACGGGCTCAACCAGGCAAACAAACTCTCCTGACCTCTTTCACCTCGTGCCCTATGCCTCCTCCTGCCCTGTAGGAGTTTGAGTGGTAAGCACTTACCTAGTTCTCCGGATCCATTCTCAAATCTCCTTCAGCCAGCTCTTTATGCCCTTCTCACCACCAATTTGCCTCTCATCAAGATAGCTGATTAATCAGCTACATCTGATCATCAGTTCTAAGTTCTTAGCTGACTTGGTGGCCTTTGACAACGTCATCACTCTTTTTTCAATCTTCAAACACCTTCTTGGCTTGGTGTCTAGACTACCGAACATGCCCAGTTCTCTCCTTTTGGACTGCTGCTCTCTCTGAGTGTCCTTTGCCACTGCTGTTTACCCCCCTTACCTCCAGATTCTGGAGATCAGAGCTGGAACTATTCCCTCAAGTAATTCCATATAAACCCTGCAGTTTTTACCAATGACTACTGATCAACAATCCCCAATTCTATATGCCTAGCTCATGTTTCATTGAACCCCAAATTCATAAATTCAATTGACCAGATGATACTTGAATTTCTATAGGCTAATCAAATGTAACACGATCATAGAAGAATTCTTGATTTCCCTCCTTGATGAAAGTTCATTTCCTCTCACAGCCTTTTTATTTTTCAACCTTAGCCTTTCAAACAAAAACCCAGTACTTTATCAGTTACTAATCTAATGACTGACTTTGCACCTCATTTTATCATCCACTCATGAACTGGTAGCAAATCTTTTGGTCCCAACCTCAAGACAGCCACATTTCTCTGTTACCAACATGCTCCAAACCATGGTCATGCCTCCTTTGTGTTGGAATATCCTCTTATTGGCTTTCTGTGTTTCTCTAAACTGACAAGCCCGAGTGAAGCAAGGATCCTCTAGATCAGAGTATAGAAAGACTGAGAGCCACAGGCCTCTGCAAATCTAGGATGGCTCTAACTCCGAACTCATTTTGACTGGTTTCCCCACACACCAACCTTCTCAGCTGCTCATTGTGCTCGGAAATGTCACACATGCTCATTTCCACCTCAAGATTTTGGGAACTTCACTCTCCTCTTTGAGAAATTCTATTTTCCCAAATAGCTATATTATTTTCTCCCTTATCTGTTTCAAGTCTTAGTTCCATTCTCGGTGCCATTTTTTCTAAAACTAACTCATAACACTTTTTTTAATCCATTCCCCTTGTTTGACCTTTTTTCTCCTTAGAACTTATTACATATAACGTTCTCAGCTTATAATTTTATTTTATGTAGTATCTACTCCTCAGCACTAGAATGTAATATTCCTGAGAATGGCTTGTTGTAATCTTAAGATACTGTTGTATCTTTAGCTATCTAGATCATTAACTAAAACAAAAAGAAGTTCCCAGAAAAATAGTAGAATTATTGAATAAGTGAATGAACCAAGAAACAGGAACTAAAGGCTGGAAAAGAGAGACAATAGAAAAGATAGCATGGAAATTGGCTTTGAATCTTAACTAGTGAAATTAAATCCTTGCTAGCAGAATGTGTAAAAGAAAACTAGTAAGTATAAAATTTTATCATATCAATTATTTTATTGTAACAACATGTTATTTTATCTTTATATATTATCATGCTTATTACACCAAGTGATAATTTTATTATATCAACACAGATTTGATAAGGCTTATTTTAAATCTTGCCAAATAACACTAATGGAGGAAATCGAATTCTCTAGCCAAATTTTAGTATTCCTCTTTCCCCGGTCTTCCACTTTTGTTCGGAGGAGCTGCAACAGCCTTGGAACTCACATAGCTCTCTGCTATTTAGTAGGAAGGGAAGAGGCAGGAGCTCTCAGCTTGCGAACACCGGGCCCAGCTACATTTTCAGTTTAATTTATGCATTGTCAGAAGGGTGCATGCCATGATTAGACAATCCTCTCTAATGCTGTAGCTCTCTAGCTCTACAAAATTATAGTGATTTTGGTATCTTTTAAGGGCAATATAGATGCGAATTGCAGTCATTTTTCCCCATATAAGAAAAAATTGCCATTATAATAATGCTATGGGGATTAGTCACATGTGGATAAAAGTTACGCCAGCCAGAATACATAGCTTCTCTAGCTAATGGTATTTAATCTGAGACTATTATTCTTGCCAGTTGGAAGGCGAGGAAGCCCTGTGGGCTTTGATCAGGGAACTTTTAAAGGGTGAAAAGAGCCAGGAACTCAGAAGTCAGGGGAGATTTACTGGCTAGTTTAAGCCTTTTGATCTGAAACAAAGGTGTCTATTTGGCTCCAGGTGTTCAGGCAGTGTCTTCCTTCTGGATTGTTTAGTATAGCAACTGTGGACAAATTATTTTTTCCCTGAAAGACCAAAGGCACGCGAGCATTTCAAGTTCACTTTCATATCATTTGCATATGCTCACATCCACTCTGGTTTCTGTTCCTAGGACATTAATACATAATAGTGCATTGCTGATATCATAAGGTTTGTTATTTTATCAGGCTTTATTTTTTTACTTGATGCTTTTCATTGGGCTATTCTCATTGGGCTGATTTTTAGGTCTCAGAAGAACTGTGGGTGAGGACTGGGGGGGGGGGGGTTAGGTGAGGAGAACCCTACGAGCCTGTGCTAACATACAGCAATCTGTAGCTGCATCAGTGACCCTGCGCTCTCTTTCATCTTGATCTTTTTGGTTCTTCAGCCTGCTTACCCTTCCCTCTTTGACTTGCTGCTAATACTGTAGTTACCCTTAGAGCTTAGCACACATGTTGTTATTCATTAAGAGCCATATTATTGCTCTTTTTCCTTAACTTTCAGGGCAATATTCTTTTATTTCATCGTGATATTTCTTTTCCTCAGTCTTGCTATGTGACTCTGGCTAATCATGTTGACCTGTCTCATGTATTAAACTATAAGCACTTTGAGTTAAGGACCAGCCCTGGATATCCTTTCTGGTTCCTTTACAATGCTGACTGCTACATTTCTTTTGTGTGAGTTGCTCAAAACCTGTGTTGAATAAATAAGCAGATCTTATTAAGTGGAACTTCCTCTTTGCTGTTTCATGCTTTATAGATATGTGAATGTTTCTTCTGTAACCTCAGAATAATCTAATAGAAAGGAATGAAGATCTGCTATGTGCTTAACTGAGATCATCTATGGCAATCTGATAGCATTTTCAGAACATCTGACATCTCAGGATGGTACTATGTGTTAAAGAGTATCTACTTCAATATTTGGCTTAATATAATTCCAATGCTGGTAAATTTCTAATTCAGAGATCTAGAAACACTCAAGAGCTTGCTGTTTTGAACAATGGCCTTTACTCACTTATTACTGGATGATTTCCGGCTACCATGTAACAATGTAGCCTTTAGTTATGGTTTGCATCTGTAATGCGCCCGCCAAAGCCTCATGCATTTGGAGGGTTATTGGATTGTGGGGGTTGATTACATTAGTGGATTAGCCATTGATTTCTTGTGCCAATAGAAAGCAGATTACTGAGGGTGTGGTGGATCACCAAGGGTGTTGCCTGCAAAAATATATCCTTGCCTTGATTTCTCCCCAAATACCCTTTCTTTTTAGTAATATTGTGAGCACTTTTCAACCATGCTGCCATGGCCAGCGTCTGTAATCAGACTGAGACCCCTAGGATGAGAGCTAAAATGAAACCTTTCCTCCTGTAAGTTTAGGCATTGGGTATTTGGTCCTGTCAATGAGAAGATGACTAAGACATCTTTTTAAAGTTGACTGGCAGGTGGATTGTTGCATGACAGCTCAAAGACCATTTTGATTTCACTTGCAGAAAGTTCTCTGAAGTGAGGATGTGTGGGAATTTCTATATGAAGAAGAAATTTGGGGCTTAAAAAAAGATCAAGTTGAAATTCCTGGCATTCTGAATGACTTGGACAGGCATTTAACATAACTGGGGCTGATGGTAGGAATCATACCTGCCTTGCAGGGCTGCCGTAAGGATTTACTGGCAATGGGAAAGAACTGCTCTACAATGTCTGAAACAAAGTAAGTGCCATATAAAGTAAAAACGTCCAGTCATTAACCAGTAACTGTAACTATTTGCAGTGTGTAAATGCTAGTAGGGAGAGAAATACAGAAATGCACAAAATATATATGCCACACAATATATATTGACCTCATTATGAGAGCGTTTTTGCTCCATTTGCACACTATTTTCTCGTGCTGCAGCTATTTTGAGACCATGGTTTGTGATAAAGCAACAAGTTCTGATTCCATCTGTCATGAGGTCCAATTTAACGGAGACCATTTCACAGGAATTGGAATGTTCAGAAGACTGTGGGTGGAATGAACCAACACTTCGTGTTTATTTTAAGCTTCAAATCCCAATTCATGCTAAAATTAGACCAAATGGGCAGGGAAAACTGATGAGATCAAGTTCCAATTTAATAGGAT
The DNA here is from genome assembly GCA_004027205.1 of Ctenodactylus gundi. NCBI lineage: Eukaryota > Metazoa > Chordata > Mammalia > Rodentia > Ctenodactylidae > Ctenodactylus > Ctenodactylus gundi. Next base: position 71,792 of record PVKB01001563.1, read on the forward strand.
TATTCTTTCTGCATATTTCCCAAATCTCATCATTTGCTTAAAGATAAATTGCAATGAGATAATAAAGAATTAAAAAATATTTTCTTAATCTCTACTTCTCAGAGGTGCCACAGTGATAAATGAGCCCCGATGGACCTATGATGTGCATTTAAGATGCAGTTTAGATTTTAAGAGAAGCAGCAAGACCGTCACTTCTAGTCCTTCTCACTCGTGGGTATTATACAGCGAACTAACTAAAAAATAAATAAAACCGACGCCCCTCCCTCTTCATTTCAGCAATAATCCCATAATTCAATTCATCCCAAACCAACAGGTTGCCATGGCAGCAAGAGTCAGAGTTATAACATCTAATCACTGCAATGTGAAATCAGCACCATACACGAGGTGCTTCAAAATTCATGAGACTGGTGAAAGCAATTTTGTGCTTTAACCTACTGGTTTCCTGCATTTTTATGAAAAAAAAAAAAATCAGGTGACAGTGCCAGTCCAAGCCTCTCGAGAGGTTAAGCAGCCTTGTCAGAGTGCCAGGTGGAGTAAGTCATGATTCTTGTTTGTGTTTATTGAACTTAATACTGAATATTGATAAGCTGCATATTATAAAGGTAAACTACATGCAGTGAGAAATGGATGACGAGAGGTTCTATTTAAGCATTCTGTGTTTCCATTTACTTCCAATCAGAGCTAAGCTAGAAGTTTGATTTTGAAAAATCTGTGTGTTCAGATACACAACATACCTACTACAATTAGAACCCTGGCAGCATAGAATTCGGTATAAAAACTTCACTGCAAAGGCTGCCCAATATGTGTAAAATGCCTTCCTAATATATTGCGTATGTGTATATACATATATATATCTATATCTATATATATATATATATATATCACATATATGCAATACATTTGTATGCAAAATATTATGAATATACATTATGCTCAAATGCATAATATATATTCAAGAAAAGAAATTTTCATGCAATAATCAAAGATTTGTCTACATATATTAACCTTCCTACATGAATAAATGTATGTACTTACATTATACATGATGGTCTAATCTACATATTTATTCTTGAATTTAAAAACTATTAACATGTGATATGTTTTCTTTATTTACTCTTCATGTAGAGTTACTACCATACTCTTAAGGGGGGAATTATTGACTTTTCTGTGGTTGTACCTGTAGTCATAAGAAAGGTAATCACTATAGAAAATAAGCAAGCAGTGGACCAGTGTGGTTTTTGTGACTGCACAGTGAGTTCTTTGCAGTGAAATTAGAAGCCCTTTGGGACCGGCAGGTATAAGGGCCGGAAATATTTTATTTAGGGTCTAGTTCAGTCTCAAAATTAGTATAATTCCATGAAAGGAAATCAGGGGAGGAAGGACTTTCGCTATGAAATTTTGTGCCCCAACGACTTGGCATATTTCATTTCTCCTACATGTATGGTCCTCCATTCTTGTCTTTCTGCCAAGCTTTTGTCCATTCTTTGACATCTCACCTGATAAAGACTTTTCAGATACTGCTTTCTCTTCCTGTGTTGAGGGTCCTACATTCAGCACCCTCTAAAAGTCATCTTTTTCTTCTCTGTAGTAATTTATTCTCCAATGGCAACTGCCAACTTGTATTGCAATTATCAGTCTACACATCACTCTAGGATAAAACACTCATCTTCCTAAGGTTATGGAACATGTAGCAGGAAAACATGTTGTTTTTAATTTTTCGCATCGTTATCATCTCATTCCCTCTTTCTTCTGATCACATTATTCTTTAGAGACCAGCTTCTTTCTAGTCCGTGAGTGTGAACCGAGGCTGGCACATCTGGCACCTCTTCACTCAGTCTCACACCATGTGCCCCACATTCTCATTCATTGTGAAGGTTAAGGGGTGGGCATGCGCCTCAAGCTGAGCAAATCTGAATTCTTCCCAAAGAACTACATATGTATGGAACGAGAGGGAATTTTGGGGGGCTTTGACGTTTTGTGCTCCAACGGCTCTATTGTTTTGTTGAATGACCAAGTCTGAGTCTAAAAAAGAGCAAGGCAGATACCTAGAGTGACATGTCTAGAGAAAACATGTTCAACCTACAGCCATTATTTGGCCCATGATTTTTATAATGAAAAATTTATAAGAAAGCTTTATTATTTATATACACCAAATACGGTAATATATATATATATATATATATATATATATATATATATATATATATATATATATATATATATATATGTATATATGTCACATGTGGTCCCAGATGGTTCCTCTTTCACTCCCACTCCAAATGGCAGACTGTAGCTAGGTTACTCCTGGTCTGAGGAAAACTGAGATGAGATTAAATTGTGTAGAATCATTAACAAACACTGGCAAAATAAAGAGACCATGAAGCTTGAAAAGCCAGCAGGACAAGCATTCTTCAGTTGGCCCAGGGACATTTTCTTGCAGTGCCAGCAGTGTGCTCCGGGAAGGAGACTTTAAGCAGAAAAGAGTGCGCTTATTGGGAAGTACCATCTCTTAAAAAGTGGAAGAAGCAGAATCAGGGGATAATGGGAAACGGATACAGACAGGAAAGTCACTGGTAGCACAATGGATGCCACAGGGCAAAGTCTCCCAGAAGCCTCATGTATAGAAGTGTGGCCTGGTCAAGAAGGCTGGGTCACTGGGGCGTAGTTTTATATTATTTTCCCTGGGACCTCTCTTCTCTCTCTGCTTCCTGGTGGTGACAAGGTGAGCAGATTTCCTTTGCCATGATTTTCCACTATGCTATTTCTGCATTAAAGTCAACTAACCTTGGACTGCAGAGAGACCCTGGGCTAAAATAAACATGTTTTTTTTTTTTTTTTTAAAGATACTGATGTTGGGTATTTTGTTTCAGCAATGAAAAAAGGAAGAAAGTTGGTACAAGGATGAGGTGATGGCAGTAGCTGTACTTTACTTTGTGGTGCTTAAGTCTTTGGAACTGGGTTGTAGGAGGAATTTGAAAAGAATTGGGGATGCGGGTGAGAGAAGGCCTACAATACTGTAAGCCAAGCTTGACAGGTGATTCTGTGGAGAGCTCAGAAAACTGGAATGCTGTTAAGAATGCGGACAGTGAAAGCCAGGCTCAAGAGGTGTCAGTTGGAAAGAGAACTGTACCAGAGAACAAACGGGAGGCCATGTATATTACATTGTAGCAAATAATTTGTCTGCATTTTGTCCATATTCTAACACTTTGCGTGAGACTGAATTAAAAGGTGGTGGGCTAATTAAGCTGGCAGAAGAAATTTCAGGGGTACCTGGGAAAGCGTATCTCTAAGTTCAGCCATCCAGGCATTCAGAGGTTGCTGCAGCCACGGTTCAAGGCCTCCAGGCTACTGCTCAAGCTGGCAGTAGATCTTGGCCTCATCCACGTGGTGTTAAGTTTTTCAGGAGTGAAGAACGCAAGGGTCACAGAAGCTTCCATGCAGAATTCAGAGGATGCCTGGATGGGCATTATGTCCCTGGGGGAGCAACGTGTGAAGCTGTGAGGGTGAGGTGAAAGGGTCTGTGGAGACCCCAGAAAATGGGAGATCCCAGAACACTGGAATGTCTGCTGAGGAAAACCACAAGCAGTGAGGACAGCCATCCCAAGGGAGAGCAGGACTGCCCCAAACCTTTGGAGTTCACATCTTCACAGCAACTTGCCCATGTGCTGCACACAGAGCTGTGAAATTTGCTTTCTGCCCTCTTGGGTTTTGGTCCTACTTAATTTCTTCCTATTCCTCTATCATTTTTGTCTTTTGGAATGAGAATATTTATTCTCTGCCAATGTATATTGGAAGCATTTAACTTTCACTTTGAGTTTTGCAGGGATTTATAGCTAAAAGTTTGCCTTGAGTCTCAGAGGAGACTTTTGACTTAGATGTTTCAGTATGCTAATTGATGGCAGAATTGTTAAGATTTTGGGAGTACTTCAAGACTGACTAAATGCATTTGCAAAATGAGGTGTACTTGAGCTTTTTAAACCAGAGTGAAATGTTATGAATTAGGTCTAAAATGACCTTCAAAAATCTTGTAGTTGGAGGTAAGACCTGGTGGGAAAGGGCGAGTCACTGGGAGCATCGCTGGGAAGGATGTATTCTTGTCTCTCTGCTTCCTGGCTGTCATGAGGTGAGCACCTGCCTTCCACCAGACCCTTCTTCCTTGACGTTTTTTGCCTTGGAGCCAGCTGAACATAAATTAAAATCTCTAAAACTGTGTACTGAAGCAACCTTCTCATTTTTAAAATCCTGGGTGTTGAATATCGCGTCCCACTGATGGGAAAGGGACTAATAAGGCCTGCCTGAAATGGGCATCGATACATGGCAGTCACAAGAAAACCTCAATGGAGTGGTAATCCTTTGCTCAGTCATCTCCGGGGCTACCAAGAAAGAGACCAAGGCAGACTGTGATGTAACTCAAGCTGGGGGTTCTTGGGTAATCCTGTGTGGCTGGCCCAAAGGACAGTCCTTGAAAGGGGATCTGATAGATGCTGTTGTATGTCGGTAACACCCAGAAACAAAAGTGAGATGATACCTTTGCACCAGAAGACCCCAACTTCTTTCTCAGCTCCTTCCTATCTTTTTCCCTGGAAGAAGCCTTTTCTCTTCGTCCTATTCTGTATGCTAGGCACCACTTTAAAAAGCAGAGTGAAAGGCGGTAGATACAGAGAAATAGTATTTTTAACCAAAGGAAGGCTGCTTCTTAAAGAGACTGTATTTCTGAACAGGAAATTGCATTAATCTGTATTTTCTGACAACACAGGCATGAGGACTCAAAAGAAAGAGTAGGTTACTTACAGATAAAATAAAGATAAGTCTATTTTATCTTCATGTAGGAAAAGTCGTTGAACTTTAGACCTTTTCATGAGCATTATTGTTACTGTTATATTTATGATTTGGTATCAGCAAATGGCTAGAGAGAACACTTTGGCTGTCATTTGGTATAAGCCCTTCTAGGAAATGGTTACATGAACATTTTTATTTTATTGTGTAACTTTTTTCTTGGGGATGCTGGTATGCTTTTTTTTATAACTTGCTTCTTCCCTCACTAGCGTAGTATAAATCAAAGAATAGAGTGTGTGAAGGGAGATGAGGTCCTGCAGGGAAAGCGCGATGAATGGTGACTCTCGCCTGAGGATTTTAGAGTGATGTGTGTCATTGATTACATGTTACAAAGTGTTACATATTCCTGCCACATCCCAAGACACAGAAACACTCAGACAGTCTGGCTGACTTCTCAGTAATGGATGAAACAAGTCAAAGCCCATGAGTCAAGTGGCTGAGGCAGGAAACAAGGGGGAGAGCAGGAGGAGGCTGCAGCTGAAGCCGGGAGGGAGGGGGCTTAGCTTCCTACTGAATTATTTCGTTCTATTTTGTATGACTTGCATCCATTTAATTAGTCTTTCATCTTCAGTTTACTTGTTAAGGCATTCCTTATTTGTTGCTTACTAAATGTAAGGTTTGTACCTTACATAGGTAAATAAAACAGAATTTTGCATTTGAGTTGTTCATAGTTTAATTATGCTAGATGCCTTGCAAAAGTACTCTTTCCTCTCCTCCCCTCTCCTGTTCTCTCCTCCTCTCTTCTTTCTCTTCCTTTCTATGATACCGATGGCCAAGTCCAGGGATCTTTATCCTGAGCTACATGCCTAGCTCAGTTTTATTTTTGATTTGGAGACAGCATCTCACTAAGTGCTGATTTGGAGAAAACTATAAAATACAAGTATTTATCTGCTCCTAGGGTAACATTAGGGATAGTCTAGGAAGAGCAGCTCTGATCAGCCTATTCTACACCAGCAGACAGATAACAAAAGTGAACAAAAAGAATAACAAAATAAACACAACAGAGCATATCAGAACAAATAAAACAAAAGCATGCCAAGTAGAACCAGGATACAGGCATACCCATAAAGTTGGACTACATGTATTTAAACTTTCCAGGCACTTTGTGGTTCCTGCACTCAATTCCATGGTATATCCCATCTTAGGCTGTTGTATTGATTTTTCTCATGGAAGGCTACATTAGGTTTACACTCTCTTGTACCGTAAGAGGAATTTCAGGTGCCCGATAATAGATTTCCCTAAACAGCAAGTAGATGATGAGGAAGGAAGTGTTCCCCTTACAACTGTCCTGCACTTTAAGGGTAGGTGCTGCCTCTTCTCCCCAAAAGCTCAAGTGGTGTTTTTAAGTGGGAACCAGAGTTAAGAGTACTCTACTGTTTATGGAAGAATAATATTATTCAGCTTTCCTTCTTTTCGGAGTGGGAGGGAGGTCATAGTTTTGAGGGGGAGATGTGTGGGTCTCCTGCATCTGGGTGACACCCTGGCCCTGTGGTGATCACATCTATTTACTATAAAAGGAACAAACAGATGAGTCATGAAATCTTCAATAGGTCACAGGGAGCAGGAAGCACATCATCTGCTATGAAGTTAATAGAATTGATCAGACCAGTCACCCACTCTGCAAGTTAAACATGTTCTCTGTCGCTAGTCTCCACTTCAAGTTGATGAGCAGCTTCCTTGAATCACAGGGAACAAAACGTTCCTACAGAGATGAGAAAGGTAAGAACGTGGAGTTATCCAGTCTGAAGAGATGTTGATTTAGAAGGGAAGTAAACACGTTCTTGTTTTGTTCTTCCTGCCTCTTTAGACATGTTGCCTCCATAAGTGGCATTTCCTCTTGGAAAAGATGGAGCTTAATGTGTCTTTGAGCACATTGCACCACCCAACATTTTATAATGAATAATGTACTAATTAATTGAAAACTTACATCTTGATTTTGAAGCTGTAAAGCCTGTACAACCCAAGTGTAGTATTCAAACAGAAGACAGCTGTAACTTCTAGTGTGTGGAGCTGAAGTCTGAAATCCAAGAGAGATTCTTCCCCATAAGGCTTGCATAACACACTTGCCTGGTTGGGTCCCTTTCGTGTCTCTTCATTCTGATTTAAGTTAATGGTTCAAGACATAGGGACAGACCACAGGGAGTCATAAAAAAGAAGAACTTAAGCCTCAGTTTGCCAGGAGCATTATAGGTTTGAACCTGTTGTCTTGGTGTCCTATCTACTTAATATCATCTGGATTTTTCACTTTTAATGTGTCCCCATTAGAAGCTGTATTTCACTAAATTGGCGTGTGGCTTGTAGACACTGGTGGTTAGTGTGGAGGGCCAACCTGATTGGGCTTTGATGGAATTGCACTTGGTGTACGTCTAAATGGTCATGGAGATATGGCTCTGGGGTCTATGTTTCATCCCTTGGTCCTTCCTCTTGGCACTGTTCCTTGCTCTGATTCCCGGTGACTATAAACTAAATAGCTTTGCTCTGCCTCACCCTTCTGTTCTGGTGTTTCTCCCTTGACCATAGACTGATTCCCTTGAAACCATGAGCCAGATGAAACTTTTCCTTTAAATTGTGTTTGGCATTGAATCTTCATGATAGGAAAGCAGTCTAATAAGGACACCTACTATGGACTTCTGATTTCTGTCATGATCACATAATTTTATAATTCCAAAGAGTTTTTTTTCTTTAATATCTGAAGACAGTTTGCAGCAATTCATGTCTCTTTTTCTAATCCTTTTTAGATCCATAGTAACAGAAACTTTAAAAAATAGAATATGAAACAAAATACAGGCAGATAGAAGAGGTTAAAAGAAGTCAATTCTTCCCCGCTTTACATGACGGTGGGAGTTATTTGTTTACTTCATTCATGATACTTAGTTATGCCATGAACTTTGCTATCACCTGTGAGATTCAAAAAGTTGTTAGATTGTTGGTTGGTGAGGGTGGGGTCAGTGGAAAACTAAAAATTACAGGTTAGATGAAAATGGGGTATATGTGAAAAATTGATATGAAGCTACTCTGCTATTAAGTATTCGGAGAGGTTCTGGAATGTCCTTGCTATAGAAATTTTGTGCACTGTTGTATGCTTCAAATCAATATCTAATGCCTTACTTACTTTCCCATTGCCAGAGACAAAGGTCCTCACATCTTGGAAGAACTGAGCCAGTTCTGTGAGGAAACATAGAACCAGTACACACACTTTCAGGTCAAGCTTCAAGTATCCACCCTTTCAAGGCTTCACTTCCCTAGAGTGCACAGTAACCACAGGTACTGGGGGCTTTTGGGACACACTCCAGATTCAAACCAAAACATTCCGCCCCCACCCCATCATGTTTGCCTCCCTATGCAAAATGCATTTAGTTCTTCTCTAAGGGTTGCTAAAGTCTTAACAGTTCTAGCACTCCTGAGAAAGCCTAAGAACAAAGTCTCTGAGTTGCGAAGCCAACTCTCAGCTGAGAGTTCCCATGAGAACCAGAGTTAAGCACTTCCAATATACACTGGCACTGGGCATGTAATCCCATTTCAAATGGAAAAACTAGAAGGATAAAAGACAAGTGGATCAAAGCAAGTTCTAAACCCAGCAGGGCAAGAATTAAATCCTGTAGCTCCAAGTCCTGTATGCAGGGTAAGCTGTGGTGGCAAGTGAGATGTGAAGTCCAAAGGACGTGGGTGGCTCCACTCCTAATAGCTTTGCTGCTGGCTGCAACATCCATCTTGTCCCCTTTGGGCTGGATCTGCTCACAGCAAGCAGCTTTTCTCAGCCGACAAACCATTTTCCTTGGCTTTTCCAACTTTTGAGGGCCTTCATTTTACCTTAGACTTCTTCTTTACACCCACGCACATTGCCCTCCTAGGGACACACTGCCTGGCCTCCAAGGCCTTCCTATGAAATGTAGGTGAAAGCCCTGGTAACCCCACAACCTATGCACTCTGCACGCCTCTAAAACCACTACTGCATGAACATTGCCAAGGTCTGCCACTCTCTTGAACACTGGGCAAATACTGCAGATGCCATTGGTTTTTAGACGGCTGATCAGACTCCAGGTGGCTGGATTCTGGAAGACCTTTTCTTCTTTGGCCCTGGGGTACATTTTCAGAGCAAAATCTTTTGCCTCTCCACACTTGAGGTGGTAAAGGGTGGGGTCTTGTTGACTCTCAAGGCATCATTCCCATAGTCCTGATTATAAGCACTTGGCTTCTTTTTAATGCTAATCTCTTTAACTTCCCTAGCTCTTTTGTCCCACCACTGCAGGCCATTTTAGTCTGGCACTGCAAATGTTTTATATCATTTTTCTCTGCCATTTTTTTCTTCTGCATTTTGCCATGGAGTTGGCTAAGAGCTCCAATAGCTATGTAACAATAGCTTTGTAACAGACTGCATGAGGCTTCTTTGAGATTTCCTCCACCAAAGTAATTAGCCCACTTCCCTTAATCTTAGTATCAGGCAAAGTCTCTGGACAAGGGCAACCTTCTGACAAACTTTCTGCCACAGTGTACAGTCAATGGTTTTTAGATCACTTGCCAATTCAGTTCTCTTTCCTATCTGAAACTTCTTTAGCCTGGCCTTTCCAAATCACATGGTCACGTAAAGACACAGAAACAACCTCACTTCTTTGGTACCAATTTCTGTCTTAGTTACTTACTTGTTGTGAGGACAGAAATACCTGGTACTCACAACTTAGGCAAGAAATTTATTTTAGCTCACAGTTTCAAAAAGTCACAGTCCATTCATGGGTGGGTGGATGAAAATGGTGGAATCACATGGTGGGACCAGAATTAGAGACAGAGGTCCTCATGGTATGGCAGAACAGAGCCAATTTGGAATAAAGAGTGGAACCAGCACACGCCCCTCTAGGTCAAACTTCAAGCATCCACCCTTCTCCACCCAAGCCCCGCCACTCAATAGAACATTGTATCCAAAGGTACATGAGGCTTTTGGAGGAGATCCATATCACAAAATCTAACTATTTTATTGCCTGGTAATTTTTAAAAATTTGACAATAAGCATTTGAAACAGAAATGAACTAAAAAATGAGAAAAGTACATGCTTATAAGTGCAAATTAAGTGCTAAATTTTTGTCATGAAAGATAAGGTTTGAATTTATCCCAAATATTTCCTACACTTATTATCCACCAATGGAACTCTAGTAATAAAACTGACTATAAGAAAACCATGATACAGAAATCTTCTGAAGTAACATCAGGGAGTACTTCAATAGTCAGTAGTGATTTCATGGAAACTGTGCCTAAAAGTGGTGACTTAATTTGTGTGGTTGTAGAAAGTTGAATTATATAGCATGACTTTTCATTTATATCTAATTATCATATTTCCAGTATAATTTAACTCATTTTAAGTTCTGAGTAATAGTTGTTAACATATTGACTTCATGAGCAGAAGGACTTTGCAAATAAAATATACCAGGTTAATGTCCATGCTATTTGGTATTTTAATAGAAAATACATTCTTTAACTCCAATACTTTTGCTATCTGATGCTTTTCACTCTTGTTGCCCTGCCACGTTTAAACCCACTTGTAAACACTTCCTCACTATGATGGGGCTTCAGGAGGGAATGAAGTTAACTACATCAAACTTTGGAAGAGACGTGGTGTCATTCATACCTCACTGTTTTCTTCCAAGCAAGGCAGAAGACCAGCTAGATGTAAAAGATGGGGAAAGGGTTTTTCACACTGCGATGGTAGAAACTGTAGTGTCTCATTGAAAGTGACCTAGATGTAGCAAAGAAATTAACTGTGGCTAGTTTAGCAATCTTCCACAAATCTTTCCTCAGGAAAGCTGCATTCTACAAATACAGGTTCTGTGTCCTAAATATGCCTTAAATTAAAAGTTCTGCTTCCATTGCCACGACACTGTTGCAGGTAAGAGACGCCTTACCAAGTCCTTCTTGACCAGATTCTGAACTCCTCACCTTGCCTCTGACTTGAGCCCGCTTTCATATGTCCTCTCTATAGCACACCGAGTTTCAGCATGCCATCTCATTGCCTACATTTAAAAAAAAAATAGTTCCTTCTAACTCATGCTGGACTCCACAGTCATCATGCAGTGTAAGGTTCCTCATGGTTGTGTAGCTTGCTTTCTTTCCACAATTGTCTCCTGACACTTTGCAAAGTGCCTCTCATCTTCAGGTCATGTCTAATTGTCGAAAATGCTCTAATTTTTTATTCTACTTGAGACCTTTGCAAAATCTTGCTCCTTTGTTTGGAAAAAAACCCTCCTATTATCTACCATACCTCAGCCCTTTAGCTTTTCTGTTTGAAAAGCACTTATCCTTCAAGATCTAGTTCACCTGTCTTTTCCTCCAAGAGGAAAAGCCCAGACCAGAAGGATACTTTACTCTGTGTTCACATACTCCTCCAAATTAATCCATGATAGTTGCTGTCATGCTGTATCAGAATGAATAATTTACCTCTCAGCAGACTGCTTACACTGTGAGGTCACAGAGGGCAAAACCTATTTCTTTGACTTCCGATTATTTCTCTCTAAGAACACTGTCTAGCCTCTAGCATATTGTTGTTGCATTTTTCTATAAAGATGTAAAATTAGAATAAATGTAATTACACTAAAAATAGACAATTTAAGTGAATTCTGCTTAGAAGTATACCTAATATCTTCACTGCGGTTAATTACTGCTTCTAGATATTCACTTATAATGTATCAAATGAGGTGGTAATGTAATTTTTCAATGGAAGAGATTATTACTTTGTAAAAAGAGAAGTAGCTTAGCTGTTGGCTCAAGTTATATTCTATAACATGTAAAATTCAGGTCATTCTTTGATTTGTGCACTGAAAGGTTTTTCTTATAGAATAAAAAAAGTTTTTTGTTTTAACAGCAGTGGGATCAGGTGGGAATTTTTTTTATATCTGATGGAAGAAAAATGTATTACAGGTAGAAATGTTGAAAATTTTAATTAAAATTATGTAGTGTTTCACAAAATCAAAAACCTATAGCCTGGATTTAACGGATGGTATTATTTCATGGATAATAACCACTTAATAAACACCATTGCAATTGGACAAGTCAACATTATAACTATTTTACAAAAAAATTCCAAACCACCTTAAATTCTCCTTCCCCACTCTCTTTTATTCTCTTTCTAAATATGACAATTCATTCATTGCTTGTTTATTCAAAGATAATTATTAAGTTTTTACTTTTTTTCAGGCACTCTCCTAGGTGCAGGGAATGGTCGTAAATAGCCCGAGAAATGTAGTCTAGTTTGTGATTGCAAGCTTCACTCTCCAAATAGATATTTATCATGCTATTATGAACTTATGTATTTACTTTATGTATAAATAAGTGATCTTGTGGTATATTTTATAAAAACTAAATTTATGTATTTTATTAATATATAATTTTATTATAAATTATATTTAATGACATATAAATATGACATAGTACTAGGCCATCTTTTTCAGACCTTTTTCTCATAATTATATGTTATGGTTTTTCTTTTCCATTCTACAAAATTTATTTTATAGTATTTGGTTATTCGCTTAGGCCACAAGCATCACTTTTCCTTCTATTAGTGGGTAGTAGGGTGGTCTCACCATTTTGGTACTACAAAAACAACATGAACCTCTTTTTATATGCTTCTTTGTTCTTATAAATTTCTCTTAAGCAGCTAGATACCACGATCATTCTAATGAATAACTTCAATTTGTAGGAGCTACTCTCTAAAGTGTTTGGAACAACTTACACTTTTATGAGAAGTAGATGAATCCCATTTCTCTGTATCATTCACAAAACTCTAGTGATTTTTTTTTCTCTAATGTCATGGGTGACTTCAAAATATTTCCCTTGTTTACTGGCCACTTGGTTTTTCTATTCTGAGAATTTTTAGTTTAATTTTTTTGTCTACTTTTCCAATAAGGTTATCTTTTTTACACTGAACTGTAAGAGTTATTTTATGAGATTTATTTACATGTACGTGCCGATATAATCATCACACTGAAGCCAATTATTGTTTTTGTTACCTCCTGTAGTGTGACCATTAGTGATGACACATCAACTCGACTACCTTAAAAACTGCTTGGCAGATTACTAGTGCACAGTTTGGGTGTATCTCTGGGATGTTCCCAAAAATAATTGACATGTAGGCCAACAAACTGGGGTAGAAAGACCCCATGCAAAAGGCTTAGAGCATGGATAAATGAAAAGGGAGAGAAGAAAGAAGTTGGTGTGTTTTTAAAGAGCTTTCATCTAATTTAATGTGACTTTTGCTGTAGTTGCTTTTGGATATCGGTCTCCAGTTTCTTCAGCTTTCCAGTGCAGACTCATAAAAAGAACTCCTCAGGAAGCTTCTAGGCCTCTGGCCTCATACTGGTGCTATGTCTTTGATCCCTTTTGTTCGGTGGCTTCCAGCTTTTTGGACTGAACAGCTTTCCTGTATCTAGACGGCCATTTTGATTCTCCTATCTCTGATGCTATCGGCCTATCTGATCAATTCCCTTGCATATTTATGCATATGTTTTATGTTGATCTTGTTTCTCTAGAGAACTGTGTTCTTGAAGGTTCAACATCAAGTCCTTGTGCCTCTGTCTGACGTATTACAAAACTTCCTTCACCCAGAGTGCAACCTGGTTCTGCTTTACTCCTCAGAGGTTAAGAAAAACTTGGCTGAAACACTCAGTGTCTTAATTTGGGTTTTTAAATTTTTGCCTTTTTACTTTCTTTTCTTTTATTAACACAAGCTGTTTAGGAAGTTGTGTCAGATGGCAACAAAATTACATTCTCCGTCTCTCTTCCCTGACCTTTGTCATTTTTATCACTGGTTTGAGATGTTGAGCAGTGTGGTCACCCTCCCTGTGCCACAGCAAACTGCTCGTCTGAGGTAAGCTCTGCCTTCTAGTACACTCGGATGCATTTGCTGGCCATCTGGGAGCCTCTGGTCTCGACTTCTGTTGTTAATAAAGCTAATGATAAGAGGCTTGTTCTACCTGCTGTTCTCTCAGATGTCTCTCCTTGAATTCTGCAGAGTGAATGTGAATTTTCTGTAGTAAAAACCTCATCATGTATGTATAATACCACTGAAGTTATAACTTTTGGAAGTTATTAGTTTGCTTTTCTAGAAATAACATTTACAATAAAAACAATGGGCCTGCAAACTTTTTGATGCAACTATTTAAATGCCATACTCAATATTCAAAGACTGAATTTGGTTTATATTGCTGAATAATAAGCTACTAAGAATTTATTGGGTTGAGGCGATGACCACTCCTTCTGTCCCAGTTTCCATTGGTCAGAAGGTTGTGTGATCTCTGCTCAGGGTCTCAGACTGATTTCAAGGCATCAGCAAGGGCTACAATCTCATCTCACCATCAACTTGAGTTGTGCTTTCTAAGTCCTCCAGATCATCAACAGAGTTCAGTTTTTTGCAGGTGTAGAAGTGAAGCCTCTGTTTTCTTGCTGGCTGTTTGCTGTACTGTGGCTGCTTTCGGCTCCTCAACATTGACCTTGGGTTCTACTGTAACCACGCAGCCCTTTCAGAAGCAACTTACTACACAGCGGCTTGCTTTCTTAGGCCAGCTGTAGCACATCTCTTTTAGAGAGTAGTATCATCTTTTAAAGAGCACAGTTGATATATTAGGTCTACTCTGGACAAACTTCCTTTTGATGAAAGCATGATTCGTGATACATAATAATAACAATCAGCTTAAGAAATTGGCACATTTACTTAATGTGTCTTGGTCACTTTTTCTTCTTGTCCTCATTTCCACCTCTTTACCCCCCCGTATCCCTTTCTCCTTCTCTAGAACTGCCTATACTCAAAGGGAGGAGGTTATACAGTAAGGAGTATTAAGGGGCTGGGAACTCGGGAGGCACCTGAAATGGGCTTGCATTCTGCTTGCACCCTAATGTCCCCCTATTTGAACACATGAATAAAGTTTATTCTTCATTGTGGGGCCCCACAGATAGAAACACTCCCTCTGGTATGAATTTTTTTAATGAAAAAGTAAACAAAAAGAGTCAACATATACACAGACAAAAGTATTTATTAGCAATATCTTTATTGCTAATAAAGTTAATGATGAGAACCAAGTGGGCTTGTGACCTCCTTTGCTTGCTTGCTTTAGAATTTGGGATGGCTTGTTCAGGGCAAGTTTTGATTTGTAAGGAAGTCATAGCCTCACTCTGATCCAGGAAATGGGAGAAAGGATAGAGAGGCCAAATGCCACACCGAGGTCTTTTCATAGATTACTTGCACCCAAGAGGAGAAATTCTTGCACATGAGCAAGGAACTTGTTCTATTTCCGGGCAAAGAGGTAAGTTTTAGAGGAGGGGCTTAGAGAGGTTGGGTGACACTTTCTCCCCCTGGGAAGCAGGGGTCAGGGAAGGGAAGGTCCTCTATGGTGTTCATTTATGCTTTCAGTCTGCCTCTAAAAGTCAGACTTTCATAAACTGAATAATCACCAAACAACAGTAAAAGCCTTTTCTTTCCCCATTAGAGAATTCAAAGCACTTGCTGTCTACCCCTGATCAAGAAAGACCAAGCTATTTGGAAACTGTTTCAAATGGCACAAAAGTCTTATCTAAGAAAAACACCTGACTAGGATGCACTGTAACATGGCCAGGATCTCTCTGTACAGGTGAAGGTTTGGGGCTTACACATGGTACCTGCGGGGCCGATGACTTCACGGCAGGGTGTCCTCAGCACAGCAATCCTTTACACTGTTCTCCTCACCAATACTTGAGCAAGAAAACCAACTTACTCTCTCCTCATGCAAAGCCAGTTCCCCCGTGCAAAGTGATTTTAGCTTATCACCAAACTGAACTCAAATAACAAAATAACATGAGCAAAAATGTGATGTATTTTGCTTTTTACTACAATGCTTGCCAAAAAAAAAAAAAATAAATAAAACAGTTATATGACTCATGTGGCCATCTTTGTCACCTTCTCTTCTAATTTTCAGTTTCTTACAAACTTAAAAAAATCTCGAGTCTTCCACAAGTTTACTGTAGGCAGAGTTATTATATGAAAGGCTTTGCTATCAGAGTTATACAACTACAGCTTATCATCTATTATCTATGTGGAATAAATCCAAATTCTCTAATTCTTTCACAAAGCGTTGCTATTTGAAAGCTACCTGAATCCTATAAAGTATAAATTCATAATAATTTTCACTCCCACTAGACAAAGTATAAGTTTTTCTTCTTGAGCTTCACAAGGGATTAAAGTGATTTTTTTTTTTTTTTTGCTTTTTGTGCCCCTCCTACGCTGCAGTTTAAGTCCTTTCATTTCTTTGTGATTTACTTCCTTTTGCTTTAGTAGCACATGATGGTTTCTTTTCTGCTATGTTTTCCTGATTTCCAGAAAAGTTTTAAATTTTCAATTCACCACTGGGAAATCAGGTAATGGAGAAATAAAGGCAAGATGAATCTGAAGGATCCCAGGGGACTCACGCCTTCCGGGGAAGAAAGGAAATCTATTTGCAGAGCTCCTGTTGATGTTAGTGCTTTCTTGGCAGTTTAGGGTAAATGTTCACCATTGCATTATTCTATCATTCAACTTATGAAAATTTGATTCAAATCCCTTGCAAGTGTTTCCATCCTATAGCCTGCCATTTTTGTTTCTTTTTATTTTGCCTTTGATTTTTTAACCATTATAATGAAAAATATAAGAGGAAGTTTTAGTACTTATATACATTTATGAAATTACACAATTTGATTCATATATGGCCCAAGAAGAGTAATGCTCCTGGACGCACCTGCTTCAAGAATGAGTTTGGTTGGCCTACCATCTTCCCTTTGTCTTTGTTTAAATTCTTGAGTTGTGATGCTGGTGATTTCTAGAATGTCAACTGAGTTCAATAATCTTTGACTAGACTAATATTTCCTAAAGACTTCAGGGATGCAAGGGCATGCTAGGAGTATTGTTTACTTAGCAAACACCCAGAGATGTTTAGAGAAAGCTTCACAAAGTGAGAAGAAGAACCAAATGAGAATGCAAATCTCTGATCTCAGACTCCCTCTATCCTTTGAAACTGAGGAACAAACACGTGTTTCATCAGGCTAGGCCTGGCCAGAGTCCAACACGCTGTGCTTGTCTATCTGACTATAAAGCAGGTAGTGGAAAAAAAAAATCCTAAGACAATTGTAATTAAGACATGCCATATTTACTATAACACATACAAAAACATAAAAATAACTTTAAAAGTACATTAAATTGAGTGCTAAGCTACATGGGTTATGCAAATCAAGTCCATGATTGTCATTTTGGTTAACCATTTCCAAAGTAAACCTCTAGGGCTATTCCAACTTGCTCAATTTCCCTGATCTGAGTGAGGACTTCAAAGATTAGCAATGGGTTTTCCTGAGCAAGACTTAGTTTATGCACGTATCCATTCAGTGTTTATTAAGTACCTGCTGGGCATAAGGTCCTGCACTAAAAGCTTTGTGATGATTTTCATATGAAGGTGTAGAGAGGCTTCTAACAAACAATTTCTGTGGCAGGCACAACATTACTCCATCAACACCATATCTTGCAATTGTATCAAAAATTGCAATTTTAATTGCCACTAGAACAATCTTTAGGTGGTCAAACAACATGTTAGAAAGAGCAACCTACTTCCTGAGGTAAAATATATGGGATGAGAGATTAAATATTTAAAATATTTTAAGCATGGCCCCTAATAATCCTCTCTCTCTCTCTCTCTCTCTCTCTCTCTCTCTCTCTCTCTCTCTCTCTCCTTCGCTCCAGTTTTTTCCTTCTTTCTGTAGGACATTGAGCCTATTAAACCCAGGGTCATTGCCCTGAGCTACATACCCATTTTATTGTTAGGTTTCCCAGGCTGTGTTCTAAAAACTTCTCACCTCAGCCTCCTAGGACAGTATGGAGATTTCAAGTGAGTAGTACATTCAGCTGAAAATTTCTGTTAATAAAGGCCATTCAGAGCCAGCCAGCAAATTTAAATCATTCATTTATTCATTCTTGTATTTCTTAATTCAGCAAATATAGGAAGCCAGGCACGTCTCAGGCACTGATGGTTCCCACGGACAGAACTGTGAGGCATGCACAGCCCAGACCACCAGGTAGGCCAGTTAGAGGGCATCTGTAGGACCTGTAAGAAGCAGTGGCACAGCAGTGGGTGGTGAGGCCTTATGGAAGTCCCAAGAGGGCCTTAACCCCTTTCTTGGGGTCTCCCAGTAAGCCTTCCAGAGTAGGGGCTAGTTAAGTCAAGCTGATAGTGGTTTAATTCAAGCAACAAGGAAGAAGGGAAGAGAGTTTCTCCAAGAACGAACAGCACCAAAATCCCTAACTGAGAGAGAATGTGACCCATATTCAGATCTGTGAGAAACGCAGCTTTCTTGGTACAGTGTTGGGGTGGTGCAGGCGGACAGAGCAGAGAGGCTGGAGAGTAGGCAGAGTGAGGTGAAGGGTCATTCGGAGTCAGGTTAAAGAGCTTGATGTTTGCTGTGAGGGTGACAGGGCTCACAGGCTAGAAGGGATGCTGCTCCCCTTTTGGTGCCCAGAGTTGCCCGGGTACTATGGACAGTTCTGATGAAAGACACGTTCTGTTCTGAGGCCTCTGCACTTTTAGGTTAGCTGAGATGAGAAAATAATCAAGAGAAACCATTAGCAAACAATGTCTAGAATTGCACACATTCTGGGCCAAGTAGTTCCAACCACCAATGGCTGCACTGTGGTTGTCCAGTGCAGCGGCAGAGGTTGTAGGGCTGAGAGAGGGTGTGGAGGATGCTCATATGTAGAGAGTCACACCTCCACTAATTTCCTTGTGGGTTCATACTATTTATTACCTTTGGGGCTAGCTCTAGGATTAAGTAACCGCTAGCGTTTTCAGTCTATCTCAAACACCATGCAAGCGCTGTCCTGTTCCATTTGGAATGATCATTTACCCCAAACAGCTGTCTCTAGGCTGCTTATTAATTCATCTCTTTAATTTTCTCAAACTAGTCTAACCAGCTCGAACTACATAAATCAAAGAATATCTGCTAGGCTTACCTTCTTTTTTCTGAAGTTCCCATTTCCTTTTTCACCAGGGGCTGTGCCAATTTTAAAAAAGGTAGAAAGTGGGTGGAGCTCTTACCTCACAAGTCACAGTGATGGACAGGGGCATGTGCGACCCCACACTGTGAAGGCAGCTGGTCAGAGCCTCATAAGGGCCATTTGTTTCCTTTTTCCCCCTATTCACCACATTTTAACACTATTTTTAGTCTTTTGATTCCACTAAAGCTATTTTCTGATCAAATTAGTCCTCGTTCCTCACTGCCTGACTCCTTAATACACAACATACAAGGAAAGTAATTAAGCAACGTTGCAATGAGCACTTGGAATGCCCAGACGTGATCGCACTGTGGGCACATCCTTCCAGGAAGAGAGTCATCTTGTATGGACAGGGTGTGCTCTTACGGCCTTGGTTATTCTGTGCTATTCACTAAAAACCACCAAATTGCTTTCTTTGCAATTATGTTGAGAAAACGGCTCCATTAGGGGACATTCCCATTACATCGATTCAACTGCAGGGTTTATTTTAATCTATTATATTTGAGAAGGGCCTGAGGCACGGGGAGTTTTGTTTGAAAGCCTTCTCACAGTTTTGCATCTTACCTCCATTGGATACTTTGTCGTCCTCCCATCAGTCCGATAACTAACCCATTCTTTCATTTATAATTTTTTATCATGTACAATTTTGGAAGATATTTCTTTAGGAAAAATCAGTACCCAATCTAACTAGACTGAAGAAAGGAATTTTATTTCATGTATACTACGAAGTGGTCTGAAATGATTAGAGCTACTGAACCTAACACTAATGATCTCTTGAGTTCATAAAGAAAAAATCCTAGGAAGGATACTATTTAGAGGCTGCTCATTAATTTGCCTTCTCAATATTTGAAGTTAAATATTTATGTACTGGGAATAACCCAGCTTTACATAAACTGTTTAATATTTCTAAATCTGTGCGTATTGAGATGTGTATATATTAGAGGTGTTGGGACAATAGGCTCACCCTTTTTCTTTCACAGTTTATGCAAGTAATTTGTACTCATAAAGAAAGGAAAGTCCCTCTAGCAACGATGACATAAGTCTGTTTTTGCCAACAAAGTGCAGGGTCACTAGTTGTATTGAGAAAGTGGAGGGGCCTTCTCCTTGTCTTCTACCTTCAATTGAAGACAACTAGACAAATGGTGCTGAGATAGTTTGACTTGCTCATGGTTTATAGGCAGTAAAGTTGAGTGGGAATATGAATATGAGAGAGAGAGAGAATTAAGCATATGATAATAAGTCTATCATTTTTGGCGCGCGCGCGCATGTGTGTGTGTGTGTGTGTGTGCGCGCCTGCTCAACTAAGAATTGTACCCAAGGCCTTGCGCTGAGCTATATACATTTCAGCCAATGAGTTGTCATTGTTGTTTTTGGGGAGTACTTTGCTAAGTTGCCTATGCTAGTTTCAAATTTGTTATTTTCCTCCTTCAACATCCCAGCCTTCTGGATTACAGGTGTGCGCCACACCTGGCTGTCTTTAGAAAGTAGATGTCCTCCATTCTGATTGTCTCTGGACTATCAGATAAGTTACCCCACCTCCTATGCATGGGAAGCGGCGATCAATGGATGAACACATATGAACGGTGTTTCCACTCCAGCACGCCATCTAAAGGGGGAAGAAGGTAGCTCCACTGCCATCCATGTGAGAGGTTCTTGAAGACTGGCAAAGCCAAAGGAACAATCCTAACACTCTCATTTGGGCAGCGGATGTATTCATCTTCCACCAAGGGATGCATGGAACGCACAAACGCCATGTGTACTGCCAAGGAAGATCTGGCAAACTCAATTTTGAGTTCCATTTGAGTCGAATATAATTTGTTGCTTTCTAGTGGGCTAAGTCTTCCATGCAGAAGCAATGTATTGCTGAGGTGGTCAATAGAATGGAGAAATAGAATGGAGAAATTCCAGGATGCTTCAGTTGTGTCACTGTCCTCTACTGCTGACTGGAGAAGGACCTGTGGGCAAAAATTTCAGGATGGAAGAATTGAA
This sequence comes from Ctenodactylus gundi, assembly GCA_004027205.1. NCBI lineage: Eukaryota > Metazoa > Chordata > Mammalia > Rodentia > Ctenodactylidae > Ctenodactylus > Ctenodactylus gundi. The sequence continues at coordinate 92,637 of PVKB01001563.1, forward strand.
CATAATTCAAGGAAACATGACTCGGTGCTAGATAAAGTTTGTAGTATTTTGTATTGAACTAAAATACAAGGTTGAGTTCAATCATAGCCAGAGGACGGAGCTGCCTGGAAACATGATTTTAGGGCTTTTGCAAAGGACTCCTTGTTCCCAAATACCAGCTGCTTCTGTTTTATGATATTCCACCAGTCACAGAAAAAGCAACAGATACTTTGTGGTACTTCTTGTGTATGAGGCACTATTAAATTATCCTAAAAGTCTTAGATGTGGTTATTCTAATTCTATTTTTTTTATGAGGCAGCTAAGGAACACAGACAATGCCATTTATTCATGGTCATATGGCTGGTAAGAGAAACTAAAATCTGAACTACAAGATTGACCCATTATTTAGGCTCTTACCATCTCACTGTACGTGGAACAGGAATTCCCACAGGGAAAGGAATCCTTTGCCAGAGAGTCTTATTGAAGGGGAATAACTAACACCAGATTCTCTCAGAGATATGAAGGCAGGCGAGGTACAACCTTGAAGCATTTGTAGTTCCATTTATCTTTGAACCACACATTATTTAGAAAAGAGTTTCAAAATGTTTTTTAAATTTAAAAATGCTTGAAAATGCATTTCAAGCTTTATTGCTTGTTGTGGAAAGTGCACTTCTTGAACTTGCTTTGTGGCCCAATAAAGTGATCTGCTTTATTTTTGATCAGTTGGTCCAGGGTTTAACATATTACCATTAGAACCACTTTCTCAATGGAGTTATGCAGTTGGTTGTTAAGGATAGCGGCATGCATATTCATGTTGATAATTTTGGAAGATATGCTAAATAGTTTTTGTCTGTTTGCCATAGAAACTCTAGAACTTGGTTCTCCCTCCACGCCAGAAAATGGAATATGATGATACTCTGGCTAAATCGTTATCGGAAAACAATACCGTGATTTATTTTTGTCACATCAATCCTTTTTTATTCACTCTGGTTGAGACGTGGTGCGCTCTGAATCGGGTCTGTCGTTCTTCTCATGGGACCTGCATCGTTCTCATCTTTTCTGTGGAAACTCAACACTGAAAACGATAAAGTTTCCTCGATATGAATTTTGAGTGAAAGATTGGGAAAAGAAGGATTTAAAAACATGTTAACACACGCACAGACACCAAGAAAAAACAATCTTAAGACATAACAAAAGTATTCAAGTCATCTCTGAGTTTCTTGGCTTTCTCATTGCTCTGAGACCTGTCTTTCAGAGATCTTGTCCTGTTCTCAGCCTTTCTCTGACTCCTTACCACCAGAGGATTAGATTTCACTGAGAAAATCGGGGTGGCATGGTGGTCCTGGTCCTGGAGTTATTTTCTTGACAAACAAATGCTGACAGACTTGCAGAACCCAGCAGAAGCCATTGCCTCTGGAGAGACTGAAATCCCTGGCCCACATGTCATTAGTCTTGTGCTCCGGAAGACTTGTTGGCCATGCGTCACTGCCATTTTATGTCATGAAAAGCCTGACGTTCTTTCTTGGGCAACTCAGGATCAACTTTAAATCAAGCATCTCCCATGGGCAGTCTAGGGTGACAGATTCCTTGGGGATGAGGTTCTGCGATGGTAGTTGGATAACACTCAGCAAAAAATTAATAATAATGGGGACATTAACTTAAATGCTGCCGGGATTCCCTGTTATTTAAAAACTTTGTACAAGGGGCGGTGTGGGAGGAGACGCGATGAAGTGGAAAAAAGTGGGAGTGGGTAGATCAAATTTTGCATCCTGGCTCCTTTAACGAATGTGTCCTCGGGGAAAATGATTACGTAAACTGCCTGAACTTGACTTTCTCCATCTGTGCAATACTCAACATGTACGGCTGAAATAAAAACATAAAATAGAGGAGGAAGTGCCTGGGTTATCATAGGTTGTTAAATTAATTTAGCACTTCCAAATTAAGTTTTTTAATTAATGAGCTCTTTCAGATGTGCATGTTTAGGTAGCTGCATTTCTTGGGTCAGGCTATTTATTTTCTTAGGCTGACCGACACTTTACAGTTTTAAAGTGGAACCAGAAAGTCTCTAAGGCCTCTTTTGGTTTTAGTGAACAAAATTTCAGTGCTTGACAGAGTCAGGGGTAAACGAATATTTGGAATTAAAGTTATTGCTGAAACATAGGTCTATACATAGTTAGTTATTTGGAAGATTTCAAAACTAAAGTGTAATAATCTTTTAAAAAGAAAAGCAATTCAAGAATAAAAAGAGCCAAAACACAAAAAATAGGAAATTTCTAGTCATATTATCATATTAGACTCTTCTCTCCATTTGGGAACATGATACTAAGACAGATTTATTGTTGTCTTTTCCCACATATCTTCTCGCCTGTGCCCACAGATGCACACAGGCATACATTTATACAAGCACATGGTTTCAAATTCACGTGGTTTCAAAAAGCACAAATCACATTATTTTATACATACTGTTCTAAAAATGGTTTTAATTTAACTAGTCTTTTCATTTTTCTATTGCTCTCTTCTTAGCATATGTCATTCACCTGCAAGATCACATCACGATCCAAGATGTTTGCTGAAGCTCTGGTCCTCACACCCTAATACAGATAAGACTAAGGAAGAGATGGGAGGAATACAAAAACTAGCTTGGGTGGTAAGTAACTGGGCCAGCTTCTTTGAGTATGTCCTTCCAGGAGCCTACTGCCTTCTGCTTACACAGCACTAGCTACCCTGCTGGGCAAGGAGCCTGACCTTGGCATCTTGCTACTGCAACTAAAACTGAAGTTTAGTCAGGAAAAGGAAGAGAATAGATATTGGTTATGTCCTGATGATAATAATTATAATGATTGATAATAATAATGCTTTACAACAAAGTCATGCATATCTTCCTCAATGTTTTCTATAGCTACGGAAGGTTCCATATAGAATGCATGTATCATACATTGCATAATCATTAGACTTTTACAGATAATCAGATTATATTATTTTTCTATTGCAAATAACATTTAGTATTGACTTCTTAATGTAAATACCTGTTTACACAGGTCTTGGGTGATTTTAAAGATTAGATGCCTGGAGTTGGAACTTCTAAGTTAAGGGTTAAGGACAATGTAGCTTAATTTTTGTATAAACCACCAAATTCCAGTTATAAAGTTCAACTTATGATCCCACCAGGATCTACAGCTGTCTGTTTGTCTGTATACATGCTGGTACTGGACATTCTGTGTATTTTCAGTTTTTTTCCAGACAGACAAGACTTGCATCCATCGTTGTTTTAATTTGCGTTTGAGCTGGGAGAGGATGAATGAGGCAGAAGGATAAAACAGCTCTGTAACTGTAGCCCTTGAGGAGGCTGAGGTTGGAAGATCTCGAATTCAAGCCCAAACTGTGAAATTAAGCACCTCACAGAGACCCTGTCTCAAAATCACAAATAAGAATGGGCTGCGATATAGCTCAGTGTGAAAGCCTTGGATGGAATCTGAATCCTTGTGCTGAAAAAGCAATTGCGTTCGCCTAATTACTTTCTAGGTTAAGCATCCTTTCACATGCTAACTGGGCTTTGCACACCTCCTCCTCTGGGAACTGACTGCCTCTGTATTATGCTTCCTTTCCCATTTGTTTATCAAACTTTCTTTCTAGGAGCTCTTTTTATAAGCTGTTACCTAATATTATTTTCAAGTCCACCTTTTTTCCCTTCTTTTTCTTTTTTTGTCAAATAGGGTCTCAGGAAGTGACTAAGTCATCCAGGCGGGGCTCAAATTTATAATCCTTCTGTCTTGCTCTTTCAGATGTCTGGGAATACAGCCATGCACCATGTCCAAATTCATGTCCACTTTTTTTGATTGCAATTTTTCTTTTAGTACTGTTTAGCTATTGCCTTTTTTTTTTTGCAAGTAATTTAAAATCATGATAGAGTTCCCTTTTCTCACGTGATATTTTTTGTAGCCATCCTGGTAAGCTGTCTCCTCTTCCTTCTTTTATTTAAGAGATAGGGTCTTTCTGTGTTGCCCAGGCTTCCCCTAAAGCCTCTGGCCTAAGCCGTTCTCCTGCCTCAGGCTCCGAAGTAGCCGAGAGTAAAGATGAGCACTCCAAAATGTCTTGTAACCTTGCCAAGATATGTACGTGTGCTCAAGGTTACTATAAACTTCATTTTGCACTTATATGTATCAATAAAATGGGGGGAAAAGATAAGCATTCCAGGGCCTGGTTGGTAGGACTTCTTGTGGTCAGGAATTTGAATGTGTTCTCTGATGTTTTCTCCTAGTATCCTTGTTGTATATTTTTTTCTTAGACTCTTATTTTTTATTTTAGATATATCTAAACTACATACATACATATACACATTTGCAGGTGTATTTATACACACACACATACACACTTTCAAATATATAATTAATGGCTGCACTACCTTATAGCAGGGAAGATTGATTCCATGTCCCACTTGTACACATCCTGTGTCTTCCCAGAACACCTTTTGAGCTCCTCATGTCTGTATTGCATGTTTTTGCTGTGCTTTTTCTGGATGTTTGATAGTTTCTGTTTGCTAGTATGGTTGTGATCTTTTCCTTCTGCTTTCTAATTGGTTATCACTAGTGTGATAAAATAAATTAATTGTAAACATTGTTAAAACTTACTTTGCTGTACTGATGACTGAACCCAGGCCTCTGCACCGATCTGTATTCTCAGACCATTATTTTACTTTTGAATTTAAGACAGAGTCTTGCTAAGTTGTAAAATATTTTTTTTAGTTTGGACAACTACTTTAAGAGCTTTTCAAATAGTTTCATTGAAGTATAATTGATGTACAAAGTCCATGCATACTTAATGTGTACAACTCAATGAGTTTGGAAATTTGCAAACACATGTGCATGACACTATCATCTCCATCATGACAATAGGTGTGTCCAACATTTTCAAAATTTCCATTTGCTCCTTTATCTTATTTGCAACTTTTTTTTTGGTAGTAAGAATATTGAGATCTACTCTTTCAAGAAATATAAAGTTCGTAATACCATATTGTTAATTACAGGCATTGTGTTGTATGAAGAGCTCCAGAATGAATTTTTGTGGCCACTATGTCCATTGAAGGACGTCTTACCACTTCTCCCTCCTTCCAGTCGGCCTCCCAAAAATTCTTTGCTTCTACGAGTTTGGCTGTTACACATGCATCATCTAAGTGGAGCCATGCAGTATTCGTGCTTCTATTCCTGGCTGAGGATACATCCTTCCAGGTATGGTAGGATTTCATTTTTTCTTTATAAATTGAGAAATAGTGCATCCATATCACTTTCTTTGTCTATTCGTCTGCTGATAGACATGGGAATGCAACTGTCTCTTTGACACATTGATTTTATTTCCTTTAGATATGTACCCCAAACTGACATTGCTGACTCATGTGGTAATCTTACATTATTGTTCCTGATAGCCTTTTCTCTTTAAAATCTCTTTGATCTTCTAGGTAGAAAATCCTATTATCAAAAGTAATTGGCTTTTGATTGCATTGTTTCCAAAATGAATATATACTTTTGTATCTTTTCTTGTCATTTTCTTTGGCCACGACTGCATTGGAGCAATGGGGATGACAGCATCTTTGTTATCTTTCCCATTTTCACACTCATATTTCAAGTGTTTATGTAAACATTCACTCAACTTCCATTAGGCAACACCAAAATACAAAGCAAAAAGAAAAATTTCTTCATCTTATTTCTCACTTATTAAGACCTTTTAAAAATAATAACTGCTGTCAAATTTTATCAAAGGGTAAGTAGTATATTTTAAGATCTGTTAAGATGATGTTTTAACATAATAAATGTCTCCTTTAATTTATTAATGAACACACTCTAATGGATTGTCAATAATTTCCTTCTCTTTCCCCCTATCCTGTCTAGTTTTTATATTAATCTTATAGCTATTTTCATTGAACGAGTTGGAAAGTATTCTATACATTTTTCATTACTAGCTGGGTGTGGAGGTTAACACCTGTAATCCCAGGACTATAGGAGGTTGAGGTAGGAGAATCAAAAGTTCAAGACCCAGGCTGGGGCATAGCTCAGTGATAAAAGTATATGGCTAGCAAGCACGAGGTCCTTGTTTCTGTTCCCCAGAATCACATAAGATGGGGATGGTGGCACACATCTCTAACCCAAGCGCTTGGCACTGGGGATACTGAAGAAGAAGGATTGCTGTGAATTAGAGGCCAGACTAGATTATGCAGTAAGTTCAGGACAAGCCTGGACTACAAAGTGTGACTTCGCTTCAAAAAAACACAACACAACATAGCAAAAAGTTCAAGCCCAGCTACTGCAACTTAGTGATTTAATGACATTGTATCTCAAAATAAAGATTAAAAAATGGTTGGAGGTGTAGTTTAGTGGGAGGGCTCTGGTTTTAATCCCCAGTACTGAAAAAAAAAAAAAACAACAAACTAGCGAACCAAACAAAACACATTCATGAACACACACAAGACCCGAAGCAAAGCAACAAAATAAACAAAGAAACAAATACTGAAAAACAAAATAAGAAAATTTGTATAATGTGGGCATTATGTTTTCCATGAAGATTTGGGAAAATTTGCCTATAAAATTATGAGCCCAGTGCCTTTAAAATATTTTAGTGCTCATTTGGGTAAGCTTTTCACTTTTTTCAGCATCTATTCATACTTTATGCCATTTTTTTTTTTGAACAAAGCATGGATGTTAAAGCCTCTGGAGAAAAGCAGTCCTTTCATGTATATTTTCCAAAGTTTGGACGTATGTATTAAGAATGTTTTCTTATGATTAAAAAAAAAAGTCTTCCTACATTTGCAGTGGGAGTCTTTAAGACTTTAGGTGAGTCTGTGAATATATTTGAAAACCTTTCTGTTGCTGATCATCCTCCTTCTTGACTGGCTGGAGATCCCGCTTGATGGCTCCTAATTGAATTAGCTTTTCTTGATGATTTGATTTTCCCTCGTTTAACGTAGGACTCTTTCATTTTCAACGTAGACCAATTGGAATTTTTCCTTTTCAGGTTTGAGCTCTCTCTTTCATCATTTGTACAAGTGTCACACCCCCTTGACGGAGTGGTCCTATTTGGATTCTAAACTGAAACTTGCCCGTTATTGGCTGGTCAGGCTTCCCTTCACTTCTACTTCAATCATTAAGAAGAAAACAAAATTCCTAAATTAGGGAGTGGGACCAGTTGCGCTGGTAGCTTCACATCACGGCAACAAAAAACCCGACACAGGCCACGTATCAAGTATGTTGACTTACGGTTCTGAAACTTCAACTTCCATTGGTTTGGGCCTTTGCCTGGGACAACACAACATTGCAGGAGCTTGTGACACAGCAAACTGTCCCCATTATAATTCCAGAAGAGGAGACAGATAAAGAGAGGAGAAAACTCAAGGTCCCATGATCTCTCTCCAGGGCTCCACCCAATGGCCTGAGGACTTCCTGCTAGCCCCAGCTCTGACAGGTCCAGGTCATCTCCCATTACCACCACGTGAGTGCCAAGCCTCTACCCATAAATCTTTGAGGAACACAACATGCATATAAAGCACACCAGCAGATGACAGCCACACTGTTAGAAAGAAAGCAATCAACTGTAAGGTTTTGCCTGAAGACTGATGGGATACCAGTTCAGGCAGAGAGATGGCTTTGATGAGCTGGACCTCAGCTCTGTGGGTTGCTCCCAGCTGAAGGGGAATGAAGACTAATAATATATTATGGGCTGGAGTTGGGGGGTGTTGGATCCGGTTGGTAGGGAGAGGAAGTGTGGTACTATGTGAGTTGTCTGGGAGAGAAGAGGTTTAAATCTGGATGGGTTAGAGGCTAGGGACTTCTTGAAAGATTCACAGAAGTACATCAGATTATGGGCCTTTGAACTGGCACTGGCTGAGTCCCAGGGACCAAGGTAGGAGAAAGTTTCACAGTGGGCAGAGGGGGCTTTTAGATCTACACCAGCCAAACAAGTAAAAAAACAAAAACCAGTGAGCTGAACTCTAAAAGGATAGCGAGTTTGTGTATAGGACACATAGGTGTTCTTTATACCATTCTTGCAAGGGTTCTGTTCATTTGAAATTAAGTCAAAACAAAAAGGTACTAAAAGCATGGAACAAATCAAGTCAGAGCAGAGGCGTACAGGGAGCTTTCAGAGAACCTCGCTTACACTGGGAGCCAGTTTCTTCCTCGCCACCTCGGCTTGGCTTCCTGGCATTTGTAACCAGATATGACATGGTAAAACAGAAATTAGTCACAGGCTTCAGAGGGGACAGAGTTAATAGCATGGGGGGAGATATTCAGTGAAGTCAGAAAATTTTCTTAGAATAACAAGGTTAATATTCTCTGGTAAAAGCATTTCCCTCTTCTTCTGACCTCAAAAGCCTTTCTCCTCATTAAAATGCAGGTGTTGTAATAAAACAAGAATCCCCTGAAATGAGAGAATCGGGCTTCTTTTTCCTGCTCATTGATTGTTATTTTTATGCTACAGATCCCTAGGTATCGAAATGCATTCTCATCTCCCTCCACTTAATCTTCCTCTGCTTAGAGCCACGGAGTTGAGCATCAGGACTAATGGCTTCCTGGGAAATCTTGCAGCCAGCAATGTTTCACTTCTTCAGAACAAAACTGCCGCTAAGGATTGCCGTTGTTGACATATTGCGATCTCTCAGCTGTACGGAGAAAGTGGATGTGTTCAATGCCCATGACATTCAAAATACCGTCAATACACTGTACTCATCTACCCCCGAGCCTGGGAGAATGTCCAGATGTGAAGAATAATTTCACAGAATAGCTTTGTGGAAGAAGAAGGTGGAGAAGGGTCACGGGCTGCAGGGCTGTCTCGGTTGCAGCAGCTGTCCCATATCCAGGCAGTGGAAGGGAGTAGTACATGCAACGGTGGTACCCCGAGGGGTCCAGCATGAAGGAGAAATCGCACAAATCAGCTAGAGCTCTGGGCTCATGTGAACAGTGGAACCTATGAGCTCCGAGGAAAGGACAGTTAAAGTGAAATAAAATGTGGCAGAGATCAATAGATGTCTGAAAGAAATGGAGGGAAAAAATGGAGACGGGCTCCAGGTAACAGGGCCCATGCGAAGGAAACCAGGCCAGTGAAGTCCGAAACAGCAGGGAGAAGGCACGTTCTTCTGAAAAAAGGAAAGAGAGTGAGTGGATCAGCTGAGATCCAGGAGGAGGAAAGAACAGTGTGTAAGTGGGGCTGGCACTGGTGCTGCAGGGAGCCGCTGACTCCTGCCTCTCTGGCTCTGCATCGGCACTGGAAGGTTGGTAGCTTGAAAGTAACCATGGTGGGAGTATCTTTACCACAGTGAGAAAAGATCAACAATCAGGGTTCCCTGCTCCCGTGCTGGTTGTGAAACGTTTGCCACAAACATCTGGGGAGGGGGGAGGGCAGGAGAAATTCAAAGAGAGGCAAGAGGTGCACGTAGAAAGAAAGGTGATCTGTGTGGTGCCCATCCCTAAGAGGCTGCACATGATGCAGAGACCCAGAGGATCCTGGGAGAAAAACAGGTGCTATTCTTCTCCGAGGTGGAGACTAAACCCTCAGTTGCTTCTGCCACATTCTGAGAAGGGCTGGCTAGAGAGGAGCAGGGGAACAGTCCTGTCCAGCTCTGAGCACGCTGCTTTCCAAGCAGATTTCCCTGAACTTCCCTTTCTCTCCTAAGTTCTGCCTGTACAGTGCAGGTTCGGGAGTGGGTAGCAGATTGCTTTCCAGAGGAAAAATGAAGTTGCAAATGGAAAGTTATATTAAAAATTATTTATTCTTTGAAGTCACATTAAATGTTGGTGTTCTACTGAAAGCTTTATTTCGACCTTTAAAAGGGAACTATCCTTCAATATGGTAGGATCTTTCATGAGGAAAAGCAATCTGATAAACAGGACTGGAAGCGAAGAAGAGGATCAGGAGACGGTATATCACGGGCGAAAGAGCAAAACAAAACACAAAGGCAAACAGTCAGGAGCTTTGTTTTTATGGGAGTCTTGGGAGCTGGTTGCTTTGGGAAGTGAGAAAATATGTGTCTTATCTGTGTATTTTTTCCACAACTCCCTTGAAATGTCCCATGAATCTAGTCTTTGGGAATGATCAGCAGACGAAATTGCACTGAAGGGCTGATCAGACACAGCCTCTCTGCTCTAGTGAAACCATCAACTCGACAATGATTCTTGCTTTGTTCACTGCTTTGTCCTTGGCTCTATGCATGATAGTGACATGCTCAAAGTCGGCAGTGAGGGAGGATGGGATGCATAGATAAATATAGAAAGATGTCCAGGCTGGAGTTAGACATCAGTTGTCTAGGTCCTCCAACTGCAAAGGGACATGTCAAATGCTCAGGAGCAGTACCACAGAACCTCGTTTCTCTAGATTTGAGGCGACACACCAGGATTCCCTTAGAGATTGCTCACAGAGAAGAGCTCAGCAAATCACACCTTTTCCAAATTCCGTCTCATTGTCCAGGGTTCTAATTTTTACTGCTTCTTCGTTACAGGTAAAAGATTTAAAAGCTTGCTGATCCTGATTCTTTATTTAGCAATATTTAACAAATTTCTTTTTTCCTCAAATTATTCTTTTCTCTAAAATTATTCTTTTTATTAGTATTTGCAATGCATAATTACATTCAGCTGGAATGTGCCTGCACATCGTGTATCTTGGTCTCTTTTACTTTTCTTCTTTCCAATCTTCTCACCAGTCTTCCCTCATTTTTCGTTTCCCCCTCCACAGTCTATCTTCTATTTTATTCTATTACTTGTATTATTTGCTCTCTTACTTTTTTATACTTTGTTTTTTCTCATATTAAAGAAACCATGAAGCATTTAACATTTTGTGTCTAATTTATTTCACCAAGCGTTATGGTCTCAGGGTGCATCTATTTTCCTACAAATGACTCAATTTATGCTTATTTATAGCAGAGTAGTACTCCGTTGTGTGTAGCTAATACATTTTAAAAATCCATTCTGTTGATGAACAAATTGCTTCCAAGATGTAGCTATTATGAGTTGTGCCGTTAAAAACATGGGTATTTGTACATCACTGTAATATGTTGCTTTTAAGTCTTTCAGAAAGATGCCCAGAAGAGGTATAGATGGGTTAAATGGAATTTTCTTTTCAGTTTCTTGAGAAATCTTCCTTTTGATTTTCATAGTGATTGACTATAGTGCTGGCAATAATGTAGAAGAGTTTCTTTTCCCCCAACAAGCCCACCACCCTTTGTTGTTTATTGAGTTTTTGGTGATAGACACTCTCACTGGAGGAAGATGGAACTTTGGTGTTGTTTAATTTGCATTTCTTTAGTGGCTAAAGATGCTGACTTTTTTCATATATTTATTGTTCATTTGATTTTTTTTTGGAGAAACGCCTATTTTTATGGCTCGTTTTTGATTGGGCCTTTTGTCTTTGGGAATAAAGTTTTTCAGATTCTTAATGTATTCTAGATATTAGTCCTTTGTCCAAAGAGTAGTTAGAAAGATATTTCTCCTCCTCTAGCATTGCTTTGCTGTGTGGAAGCTTTTAAGTTCAATGTAATCTCACTTGTTGATTCTTGGTATTGTCTCTTGTACAATAGGTGCCATATTCAGAAGATCGTTGCCTATGCCCAGGCCCTCAAGTTTTTACCTATATATCTTCCAGCAGGTTCAATATTTCTGCATTAACATCTAGATTTTTGATCCATTTTGATTTGATTCTCGTACAGGTTGACACATATGGGTTTAGAGTCATTCTGCATTTGAACAACCAGTTTTCCAAGCATCATTTGCTAAAGTGGCTATCTCTTCTCTAGCAAATGTCTTCAATCCCTTTGCCAAAGATCTGGTGGCTGAAAGGGCTGAATTGAATTTTCTACTTTCAGCTGAAACTGACACAGGAACAGTCAGTTCAACATTTTGCAACATAGTAATTTAGGAGTGTAATTTGCATTTCTCTAATGATGAGTGGATGGAACATTTTTTAAAGGTCATAAACCTGGTGTGTGTGTGTGTGTGTGTGTGTGTGTGTGTGTGTGTGTGTGTGTGTGACTACCATTTCATACCCTTAGTTAGAGTTTGGTATTGTTTGACTTTCATTGATTTATAAAAGCTCTTTGTATATTAAAGAATAAACTCTTTGCCTTATACTCAGGAGGCACAGGAACTGTATTTTATTTATATTTACTCAAGCGTACAATAGATGCTACATAAACAAAGAAACAAATTAGTCTGTATTGCAAATATTTTTCCATAGGGAGTTTTTTACATATAATTCTCCCTAGTTGACATCTTGAATCCAAGCTAATAAGGCTGCTAGCAACATGAAAATAAAGTTAAAACTCATGTGTACATTTGATTCAATAATCACTCCCAGTACACATAGGATAAACATGGGCCTTCTGCTTACCTTTCATATCAATAAAAGAGAATCAATTGACGTAGAAACAAGTAGATTTTTGATCACCTGACCCAGCTTGAAAAAGCCTGGAGATTATCTTCCTTGAACAAATACAGATCGTTATTGGTAACAGCTGGTATTAAGTGCGTGCTCTGCGTCAGGCACAGTGATAAGCACTTCACGTAAATAAAAAGGATCCTCTGCTTTGGAACTTCCCCTCGTCAGTGTCTCTTCTTGTTCCCTGTTCATCTCCTCGACTCCAGAGAGGGAGATGAGTTGCTGTTCAGAAGGACACGACATTGCGATGTCTCTTCCAGACAAAGGAAAGCAAAGTCCCTGGGGATGACAGTGTTGTTGGAAGACAAATGTTTTAATACCGCTTTCTAAACCAAAGTTTCAAACTGGATTAGAGTGAAGGGGGTTATCAATAGATAGGATGAGATAAGTGTGAAACAGTGACTTTGCCCCCACTCTGTCTTGAACCCCTGGGAGGAGGCTGCTAATGCAAATGCCCCCATCATCAAGGAAGTGGTGGCAGAGAGAGAGACCCCAGCATCACATGTTAAAGGGAGCCCTATGTCGTCAGGAGCACATAGTTCCAGAAGATTATACAGGGAACCCTGAAGTTCCCATGAACCCTTACTGGTGAAAGAAAGGAGGGCCACTAAGAATTCTCCAGTGAAGAACTTTAAAGACAGAGAAAGGACAGCAGTTGAGGCCAGGTGTCATGTGAAACTCACCCTTGAGGCAGGTTCCACAGGACAAGTTTTACCAGACCCAAGGAATAGATTATCAATGTGCCTCTGCAGAATGGAGCAGTGAGTAGTGGTAGAATTATCACTCCCAGTCAGGGGTTCAACCACTTGTACACACCTGTTTGTGTCAGACAGGTGAGGTGGCGCCTACAATAGTCCCTCTCTTCCCTGATTCTGTAAGTTTTTCTAAAGGTCCACTAGGCCAGAAAGGAGTAGAGGGGAAGGACTAGACAATCTGAGTGTTTCCTTAAAATCCATTGCTACCCAGAGGAGACCATCAGACTGTGCCCATGAATGGCACAGCTTGATGTCTGTTGTTTGCAATGTTTCTTTTCCCTGTCACTCATGGTCCTAAGGGGGTAGATTTCTCAATTGCAGAAATAAGGGCTATTTCAGCAGATTGGCTAGCAGCATCAGAACATTTATTTGCAACTCTGGTGCAGAATTCCTCATTTAAATTCTTCCCAAACGGTGGCAGAGCAATTCTGTGGCCTACACAGGACTCAGGGAATGATCCGCAGCACTATGAAGAAAATAGGCACACAGAGGATAAATAGATTATTGCCGAAACCCCTGTCACTTGAGCGTTTTGCAAATGTGAATGCTGAAACTTAGAGAAATTAGCTTATTTTCTTTGGCCACTCAGCAAGCTCTATGGTAAAAACCTACATTCAAATAAAAATTGGTATTTAGAATCTTAATCCTTACGGTATTCTGTTAACGTAAGTATTCCACAAACAGGAAATACCTTTCTTGGGTTTGGGGAGCTTTTAGAGTCAGCGTGGGGAGAACAGAAAACTCAGAAATGTTTTGTTGAGCTTCAAGGCATGTTTTGAGCTTGGGCTCATTGCTGACATGGCACCCTGCACTGTGGGTTGTGAATTGCTTCTGGCCAGGCATCAGGGTGGAAAGGCAAGGGAATGCACACAGAGTTGGCTTGGGTCCTACCTGGGCGAATGAGGTGCAGATGGTCCTGCAGAGGATGAGGCATCCAGCGGAGAGTTGTTCCATTGGTTAATGGCGCTCGTTCTCTGTGAGATGACCTGGAATTGTTGATTCCGGTATGTTCTCTGTGGCTGCCTCAGAGGCTCAGCATGTGAGTCAGATGCTAGGAGAGACGTTAGAGTTGGCCGTGTTTCCTGAAATCTTAGAAACCAAGTAATACGTTTTTGAACTTGGCCTGTGATTGCTTGCACTTTGGGAGAAAAGTAAATAAGCTAGTGTGAGCAATTTATGACTAATCCCACCCTACACATTGTGAAGGTAACTGGACAGAATACTTAATTATTATGTTCCTGGTTCTTAGTCTTATGAGGGTGAATGAAATCAGCTTAACCTGATTTTCAGTCTTAGCACATATTTTCTATTCACACTCTCAGAATGAACCTTAGAAATCCAATGAGGTCCACAGTCTGTGGGTGACTGCATCAGTTCTTGTTTACAGACCAAGTGGGTAAATTCTGTCTGCTGAGATTTGGGGTTTGTCTGCTTTAAGTTTTTCATTGTTTTGATTTGTATTTTTGAATAAATAATACCCTTGTTTGATTCAAAAAAGACACTTGAAAAGGAATGTGCACATTCTTGTTCTCATTCCTGGTTCTCCTACTTTGGTTCTATTCACCCCTGTAGGCAAGCCATTTTAATTGCCTCGTTAGTTTCTTTAAAATATACACATGAAGTAGCATATTGTGTCAGTATACTCCTTGCCTCCTGCTCTTTTAATTTTATAATATATATTATCATTCATATCACACCCATTCTTAAAGTACTTCCTTACTTTTTAATTTTGAAACTCCAAAGTACTCCATGGTGTGGATGCACTGTAGTTTATTCAACAGGTCCTTAGTTGTTTAATATTTGAATTGTGTGTTAGTCAGCTTTCTGTCACTGTAACAAAATACCTGAGAAAATAAACTTGTAAAGATGGTAAAGGTTTCTTTTGGACCACAATTTGCAGGCTCCAGTCACTGATCGGTTGGTCTCACTGCTTCTGGGACTGTATGAGGCAACTCATCATGGCGGGTGTGTGTGGTAGAACAAAGCCCCAGGCTGAATGGTGAGTGAGCAAAAGGTAATGGAGCTTGAATTGGGGGTCTCACAACCCTCTTCACAAGCTTGCCTGCATTGATCTAAATCCAACCTCTAGGTCCTGTCTCTTAAAGGTTGTTTCACAATCTCCCAGTGATGTTACCCTGGGGACCAATCTTTCAAAATGTAGGTCTTTGGGAGAAATTCAGGATCTGAACAACAACAGGTAGTTTTCAATCTTTTGCGGATAAACACCTATGATACCTCAGTGATTAATCATATGCATCTGTTCTTTCTTTCTTTGGAGATATTTTCATGCAGACTCTCAGATTTAGGACTGTTAGATCATAGAGTAAGCTGCTTACAGTTGTGTAAGGTCTTGCCAGTTGCCCAGCCTACATTTGTAGCATTTTGTTTATCTACCAGCAATGTGCGTCTGTGGGTCTGGTACTTCCTTGCCTTATCAACAGGATGTTCCTCGAGCTTCTGGTGTTTGCCATTCTTTTTGGTAAGATGTGGTATCTCGTTGTAATGTACATTTGCACGATTATAAGCAAAATTGAATATTTTCTTTTGTTTACACATCAATTAGTATGTTTTTTCCTAAACTATGTGTATTTTGTGCAGTTTTTAGTTGCAATACAACTAATTTTATACATTTTTTATTTTTCTCTTTTTTATCAATTAAATTTAATAAAAAAGGACACATAAAAAACACATTTTAATGGGGTAACAAATGACATTTCAATGCATGAATACAATGTGCAATATTTAAATCAGGTTAAACACCTAAATATTTCTATAAACATTTATCATTTCTTTATGGCAAATATCTTAAAAATCATTTTTAAATTTTGCAGCAGATTTATTGAGGTGTATAATTAATATATAGAGACTACATATATTTAATGTGTAAAATTTTATGAGTTTGAATACTTGCAAACACCTGTGAAATAATCGCCACAACCAGGGTGCCGCACATATCCCACATCTTCCAAAGTTTCCTCATGTCCCTTTGTGTTTGATTTTTGTTTTATTTCGTCTGTGGTATAAGAAGATTTAACATGAGAAGTACCCTCTCAACAAATCTTGAAATGAACACTGCCATACTGTTAGCCAGAGGCACCCCTTTTACCTCCAGAACTTACTCATCTTGCATAACTGAGACTAGGTGCCCTGAACACCATCTCCTTATTTTCCCTCTTCCCACTCTTTGGCAATTGCCACTCTACTCTCTGCCCTTATGACTTTGACTTAGCTTTTCATTGCTAGGACTGCATGCGCATCATTCACACCCCAAGGAATGATTTATTTTAGCTCACAGTTTCTGAAGATGTCAGTTCATTTATGGGTGGCTGGCAGTGGTAGAAACATGGCAGGGCCAGAGCAGAAGAAAGAGTTCCTCATGGCAGAGCAGAGCCAAGTTAGGCAGGAAAGGTGAAACCAGCACACACCTCTTCAAGTCAAGTCCTGAGAGTCTACCCCGCCAGCCAGGCCCCTCCTCCCGACACAGGTGAGTGAGGCTTTGGGGAGATGCTGCAGATCCAAAACAGAGCGACTAGTACAGACACCTCATGTAAGTACTGTGCTTGTCCTTCTGTAATTGGCTTATTTAACTTAGCATACTGTCTTCCAAACTTATCCACGATTTTATTTTTAATAAATGCTGACTGATACTTTATTGTACGTATATATCACACTTGTCACACCCACACATCCATGGATGGGCCTTTGGCTTGTTTTCATGCTTTGACTACTGTAAATATTGCCGTTATGTGCATAAGAATGCCGGTATCTCTTCAAGATATGAATTACAGTTGCAGAAATGAGATCGCAGGGGCATCTGATAATCCTATTTCTACTTTATTTTGAGAAAGTGGAACCCTTTAAATGGTTAGGAGAGAATGTAAAAAGTTGCTGCAACTATGGAAAATGGTGTGAAGGTAACTGTTTTGTTCATTTTTGTATCAGGTTTTGGTGTTTCTTTTATTTTTTTCCCTCTCATTTTTAAAGACTTTTTTGTAACTCAGACAAGTTTGTTGTATGACTTTTGTGACAACATTTTCCATGCAAAAATTTTTTATTTTAAATTCTGTAGTTGAATTTGAGGTCAGCACCACAGATTCAGTTAAGTCAAATTTCCTCCCTATTGCTGAACTTTACTCCATGTAATTGGGTTCCAGAATTACTTTCTCAATTAAAGAACCTGTATGCCCACTTATATACGTGCTGAGTATTGGCAGAAATTTTCACTTCTCACTGTTCTTCTGCTTTGGGGTGTTCCTAGATTTTCTTGAATAGTCAAAAAGCAAGAAGCAACTATCTCCACACAAAAGTTAACTTTCACTTTTAATGAATTAAAATCTCATTAGATTTATATATTATGTCTAAGAGAGCTTCCGTGTTTATGATTTTGAGTCATTTTTTCAAGACAATGGTTGCTTTTCCACTTGCTATAATCCAATTTTATCTTTTGTGAGGAATCTTTTAAAGCCTTCCTCATTTGAGTTTTCAAATTTTTCATTCAATTCATTTTTTAAGGTAATTGTAAATGCGATCTCTTCTTCCTTTATATTTTCTAGCTGGTTACTGCTTGTATATATAAAGTCTATTAGTTTTTGCATGCCAGCTTTGCATATTTCTTGCTTACAGAATTCTTTATAGTTTTTGTTAGTTTTAGGACAATCCTCTTGAGTTTTTTTTTTTTTTTTGCCATTTCTTCATCTGCAAAAAATCCCCACATAGTGTTACTTCTTCTTTTTCAGTTCCTTGTCTCTGAATTCCAGCAGAGTGTGTATTTTTATATGAATGGCTTTCCAAGCTGGGACCTATGCTGTTGGTCTGCCTCATCGTACACCGCCTACTGCTGCTCTCAGCTTCCTTCGTTCATGTATGTTCTTGCCTGGTGTTTGATTCAGGCATTGAAATTTATGACCTTAGCCAGAAGTTAATAACCTTGACATAACTGAAGAGCTGCCTCTGTCCTTCTATCCTCACTGTGTTTCTTCCTTCCCGAGGAGAATATGGTAGGTCGGGGTGATAACGAGAGGTCAGCACCATAAATTCAATTAAGCTCATAGGCACTGATTAGTCACTGCACTCTTTTGAGGTGGAATTTCAGGAAAAGCTGAGAAGGAATCTAAAACTGACACCAGAGAGATGGAAAGTGAGTGTTAAGTCCAAAGGAGCAAGAATAATGTAATAAATGACAAATAGTTAAGTATAAGACTCAGACAAATTTGAGTGAATAACACGAGTGGGCCAGAGATGCATAGGACAATTTCATTATTCATAGGTGGATGTTGGTGGTTTAATTTAGTCAGCCAGCGGATGCCCATGGATGTGGGTTTATAGGGCTGATTAAAAGTTTCAAGATCAAAATAGGTAGTAGTCATCCCTGCAAGGTTTTAGTGCTGCTATAAATGGATTCTAGGTATTTTTTTCTGGGTTATTAGCAGAGAAGATCAAAGGCATAATAGCTACTTTATTGATCAACATTCTTTACAATTTTCTGCAATAAAAGAAGTGTTTTATAATCTGCACTATTTAATAGTCACTAGCCACATGGACTTACTGTACAACTGAAATACATGCAATGACATCTAATATGTTTTTCTTAATTATCATATTAATTGTACATATCTGTGGGGTACAAAGTGGCAATTCAGGTATCTAGTTTTAACTAATTTAAATTGAAACAATGTGACTAGAAAAGCTGTGTTGAACTGTGCACATCTAGAAGTTTATATTCTAAATGAAAAGGGGAAAACTCCATGGCGGAGGATGCCCTAGGACTGCAGTTTTTCATGGGCCACATGCACTACACATCTCAGTGTGAACACAAATAGATTTTCAATCAACTGTAATAATAATCAATCATAATAGTTTATAATAAAATGTAAAAAGTGGCATTTCATGAAGCTCTCCTACATTTAGTTTTTGCTCTAGTGATCTGAAGAATGATAAACTATGTTCTTTAGACAAGGAATTGAGCTCCAAAATAATAAAATAACTTAGCCTAATTTATGGAAATTATTAGTTTGAAGTGTATAGTTTGAACCGAGGTGTGTTGGTTCCTTGTTTAATCTCCTTTGTGTTATATAAAGGGAGCCTTTCTAGTTTTACCAGTGAGTCATTAAAAACATATTAGTCCTGCAACATTGGGCACACACCATGTGACCCCATGCCCATGAAATTACTCAAGAGACATGAAGCCATATATTCACAGAAAATTCTTACATGATGTTTGCAGATACTTTTCTTACCATTGCCGAAGTCTAGAACTAGCTTACATAGCCTTCAATTCCTTGATGGGTAAATGGCAGTAAAGAGACGTACTGATACATATAAATGGAAGGAAAAAAATCTCAAATGCATTGTGCTAGAGGCCAGACTCAAAAGCCCACTTTATATGATTTCATTCAATTCATCTTATTTTCTGAAAAAGCCAAGATTGTCGGGCAAAAGACACACTAGTGATTGTCACGGGCTGAATTTAGGGCTACCCAATGTGGAGATTTTGGGGTTAATAAAATGTTCTTTGTCTTTACTATAGTGATACCTACATTTGTCAAACTTAGAAATGCTCGCTACACCAAGTGAATTTTACTGTATGTAAAATATATATCAACAAACATCTCTCTCTATGTGTGATTATTAATGTCTATCTGTCATATTATCATCTATCAGGTGTCTGTCTAAATGTGTTAGAACCTTATCCTAGGCTGGTGTGTAAAGGAGAATAATTTTTAAAAATTACTTATCAATATATTTTGTAGGAGAAGAAGCTTTGATCAAACAGATAATGAAGTGGTCTTAAGCCTTTAGCCCACAATCTAAAAAGCAACAACTAAGGACCTGGAACCAGATTTCTACAAAATCAGGTCAAGTGGGCTGTAAGCTTGGCAAGGAGTCCATCAGAGCAGTGGTGACAGGAGAGAATGAGAATGTCTATGGGCTTGATTCAAGGATGGCACAACCAGCATCAGTGGCTCCAAGAACAGAGTTTGATTCCAGGGATCTTACCTGGTTTATTTGTACTGATTCCTCTACCCTTAGCTGAATGCCTGGCAATTGCTGGTGCTCACTCTGGTAATCACTTTGTACCCCAAAGCACTTATTGTACACCTTAAATATTTGCAGTAAAAAAATTTTTTTTTTGGAAAGAAAGGATTGGCCTGTCTCAGAAACTAGGTGAGACTGAATGAGTTTGTTGCAAGTTATTATGGCAGGGCTGGCTACAAAGAGACAGAAAAGCTCCCCTAATTGTAATTCCAGCTGGTGCATAGTTACAGGTTGAGGTGGGCATCTTTAGATCTGCATCTTGAGTCTGTTAGTCATTACTGAAGATGAGGTACAGTGGCACAAACTTGAATACTATTTGATTCCATTACCCTCCTGTTTAGGTAATGGGCTGTCATCTCCCAGGTGCTTCACATACAAAAGTTACTCCTCTCAGGGCCAGAGCCACAAAACCTTCTTGGTCTGTAAGGTGAACGTAGCCCCAGCAGTTGAGCGCTCAGAACTTGGTGGTATTTAAGTGCTCAAGTCTTATGCTCGGACACCTCACTAACTCTGTCCTCATCTTCTCTCCAGTTCTTTTTTCAATATTGAGCGGGACCTTGCTTTCTTTATGTTTTATGCTTCCTATTGGGATTTTTCCTAATAATTCCCAGCATTGCCCGTCACCTTTTTCATTCTTCATTCCAAGGGACGGCGGTTGGACCTCGCATGAAGCCGCTCAAGAAGAGTCCCTGCTTGAATTCAGAGTTTTCCAGCTCTGGCCAAGCTCACGTGTCTTTCTCTCCTTTATTACTTCCAAATGAACGAATATTTATGATAATCTGCAACGTTCCAAGTGACCAACGTGGTGCTTAGGGCAGACAAGTGCTCCTGAGGTGGGTTACAGTGAAATCACGTTCCAGTGACTGTGAAAACGTAGCAAGCACTTAGCTCGTGATGTAATTCTTCTCACACCTCCATAGCTTTTCAAGCTTGCTGCAGCCTTCTCTGATATTATGCCAGGGTGAAAAACTCACAGCTGTGTGGGCATGAATGGATGTCTAACTGGGCTTTGAGTAGAGTATTCAGGAAAGTTTTAAATCATAGTTTATCCCAGTCATACTTCTGTTTTTTTCCCGATCCTGGGCTTTAATAAACTACTGGATATTCATACTAAAAATATAGTTGTTTACAATGAATATGAAGCTATGTTTAATGACTGTCTCTTTCTCTGTACACACACACACACACACACACACACACACACACACACACGCTTTATTATTGAGGGAAAAAGCAAATTGCAAAACATTTCTTTGGATGATTCCATTAAGAAAATAAATATATAATTGTTATATGTACATTTACATTTATATGTGCTGGTTCATTTAGAGAGAAATTTAGAAGATTGTAGCCAAAATGCCATCACTGATAGGCAGCATCAGGAAAGATAAAGACTTCTCTTGATTTCTTTTCTCAAGAAATTTTTGTATTAAATTATGTTCTTCTGGGATGAAGACATAAACAGGAAAGAATGTGAGGACATACAGGGCCGTGAGAGGGACCCTGTCACAGAGAATTCCCAGCAGATCTTTGCTCTGGAGGAAATGTATAAACTAGTATTTTGCAACTTGATTTTCTTAAATGAACCAATGCTATATTCTGTTTTATCTTATCTTATTTTTGTTATGTTAACTTTTGCTCTGTAATCCAGGCTGGGATGGCCTTGAACTCACTAATGTAGCCCAGGCTGGACTTCAACTCACAGCAATCCTCCTGTGTCAGCCTCCAGAGTGCTGAGATTACAGGCAGGCACCACCACGCCTGAGTTATGTGGTGTTGGGGAATGAAACCCAAGGCCTTGTGCTTGCCAGGCAAGTGCTCTCACCATTGTGCTATTCCTCCAGCCCCTAAAGTGACTTTCTAAATGAAGAAAATATTCATAGTCATTTTATAATGCGTGCAGAAAAGAAAGTATCCGAGTGTGAAGTTGGTAAGACAAGGAAACACTGCCGAGGCTCTTGTTACAAAGTGTAATTAAGAGCGGGTGTCTGCGGCCCTCTGCCTTGCTTCTAGTGGGTCTGTTATTCCACTAAGGCCCCACAGCGATTCCATTTTTCTGCCATATTCCTGGTCACTGAAAGGCTCTGTATGTTGGGAAAGACTCCGTAGCCACAATGCTGGTCTTCAGAGCAATGAGGTTTGTTTCTCTCCATGACAATCTTCTTGGGTATAAATACATTTGTGCCTTTCAGAGAGCCATGTTCTCTAAATGTCACCTTGTTTCATTCAACGTGGCTTCTGTTCCGGCTGTCCAGGGGCTTCCTGGAACAGCCGGCAGATTGATGGCTTGCTGAAAGCGCCCTCATTATCTCTCACTGCAAATTCCTTTCATGAGTAATCTCTGGTGCCCTAGTTGTAGAGCTTCTCTATATGCGTGCTGTGAAATAAAATCTCAGATAATTGTGTGAGCTAATTTTCCTTCTTCCCTCCCTACTCTTCGTTATCCCCACAATGTGACCTTGGAGGTAATTGTTTATTGAATTAGAAAAAACCCAGTTTAAATGGCCTTAGTTGGTGAAGAATGGGAAGCAGAAAAATGATATGCTTAAACAAAGAAAATGGGTGGAGAGAGAGAAAGGAGGGATAGAGGAGAAAAGGGATGTGGGAGAGAGAGAGAGGGAGGAGGAGAGGGCAAAAGAGAGGGAGAAGGAAGAGAGAGAGAGAGAGAGAGAGAGAGAGAGAGAGAGAGAGAGAGAGAGAGATTGGGAATTGTTTTGGTGCCAGAAAAGATTTCTCTCAAAAAAATTAGTACCAGAAAGAAATTACACGCTTTTGTAAGAAATTGTATTTATTATCCTTTACTTTAAAGACAAAAAATGCTTCTTTTGTCCTATAATTTTTACCTAAATGTGTGAGAGAGAGAGAGAGAGAGAGAGAGAGAGATATCCTCCTTTTAGCTAAAGTAACTACTACTTAAAATATAATTTGGCATTCTTCTCAAGTTATATATTCAAAAATCCTAAGCTCAGGGCAAATCTTTCCCCTACGAACTGTATCATTCATTGCAGTAGCATTCAAAAGATCAGTATCTAAAATACCTTAAAGAAGGCCCTGGGCTTCTGTTATTGCTAAAGACTCCTCACCTGCCTGGATGGTCACAGTCAAGGCATCTTACTGAGCTGAGGCAATGGGGAAGAAGGTACTCACTCTCAGTAGCCAAGGAATTAACGGAGCCTGAACTCGAATCCAGCCAAGCTGTGATGTGAGGCTCTTTCCTGTCTCTGTGGCTGTCCTCCCTCACTCCCACAGGGTTGGCATGTCCACAGCACTTAGAGCTAGATGAACAAAGTGTGGCACATCTGTTTAATGGAGTACTGGTCGCCAAAGCAAAGGAGTGAGATACTGGTGCACGCTCCTATATGGGTTGACCAACGTTCAGCTAAGGGAAAAAAGCCTACGAGAGGCTGCATATTGTATAATTCCATTTGCACAAAATGTCCCCATAAGGCAAATATATACAGACATAACCCTAAGGCTGGCGGTGGGAATAAAGGGGGACAACGGGTATATTCTAATATTTGATTATAATGGCACCTCTGTGAATCTGTGTGTGTGGGGGTTTACCAGAAAGACGAATGAAAGGCATGGCATAGTAAGTGTACCCTGATAAAGTTGACTTAAAAACCACAGAGATCCAAATGGAAGACCTGGGGTTGATCCTTTTTGAAAAGACCACCTCATCCAGCCATGACTGTGGATAAACCCCAGGTCCTCCGAATGAATGGTGCTTCTTTCTCACGCCGGCTTGCCCATCACTAGAACATTAAAATAGGTTGGCTCAAGATGATATGTGTTCAAGAGACAAAGATGAATTTGATGTGTTTACTGTGTTTCTTGTCTGCCACATGGAAGAATGAGGCAGCATAGTGGGGGTGCTTGGAACAGCTGCTCTGCAGAAAGGAGAGCCCTCAAAGGCTCTCAGAAGAGGCTACTCTTGGAACTGAATGTTAATAAACAAGATGTCAAATGTCAGGCAGGGAAGGCGGAGGAGAAAGGTAGAAGATCAAAGCTTTTGTTCTTTTTGCAGTCCATCTGCATAATGTCTTTTGTTTCCTGCTTTCTCAATCCAGCTTCTTCATCCCACAGTTCTCAAATGAGGCTGGGTCAAAACCCAAGGCCCCTAATTAGAGTAACTCCAGTGTCTGGCCAAAGTTTTATTGAGACATGAAAATAGGGCTGGAGTACTGCTCATCTGGGCACTCACTGAAATTCAGTGTAATTATTTCTAAGAAGAAAATGTTTCTCTATCTCTCCCTTTCTCTTTTCTTTTGTATAAGACTTTTTAAGCATATTTACTTGGGGTTGAGTTTCTGTCCTCTGTAGCAGGAAAGTTTAAGTAATTTGCAGGGCTAACAATTGGGAAGAATGACCTGTACTTGAACCTGCAAGCGTGAGTGGCCATGGGTTCTGGAGAACGGTGAAGTGCAGGCTCAACGAGAGGCAGCATGGCTGTCTATTGCTTCAGTGGAGTTGTTGCTGCAGGGGACTTCGGTATTACTTGGTCTCTTTTTTCTGTTGTTTTTTCCCCTCTTTCCAGTCTTCCAGTGTAACAGTTATGAATTGCCAGCAAGGATCTCACTGCTTTGGGAAGTGGAAAGGACCCGTACAGAAGCTTCTGCCTAAAACGTGGCTCTTCGCAGCAACAGCGGCAGTGCCCATGGTAGATGCAGTATCTCTGAGTCATACTTTTCCTTTGAGTGATTTCCCAAAGCGGACCTGCCGGAGCTTGTTTTTTCCTGAAAATAAGTTAAAGGGATAAATTGTTCACCCTGACTGTTCTTGAAGAGGATACTGGTTGGAGATGGAGATTCCAAAGCAGTGCCCACCCTCGAAATCCATCCTGAAGCCAGGAGGCATTGCATATTCCACAGGATCATTAAGGACACAAGGAACTAGGTACTGATAAAGTAGATCTTCAAGCCATGGGATGTACAATTCCATTAAGTTAGAGGGGACATATCTGCTATTTGTTCTGGACTTGCCCTGAGTGGGGCTGTGGAAAGTGCTTTGAATTCCAGGTAGAAACACACTGTTCTTACCCAAGATCCTCCAACATGATATTCCCCCTTTTTAGTGAAGTGGTGAAGGCGCTTGATGATTGATTACTGCAGTGTTAAAGTGTACTTATTTTGTCGGGACAAGTCTGGGTGTGTTTCCACATTTGAATATAGATTATCTTTCTCAGAACTACCAACATTCTTAGTAAATGTTAGATGGCTTGGTTTGGCCTAAAAACTGTTAAGGTATGTCTTGACACATGTATTCTAGACAAACTTTCCAGTTGATTTTTTGTGCACATTAGTAGATGAGAACGACTATCTGGACCCTGGGTTGAGCCTCTAAACAGCAGTGTCTTCTGTTCATGTGGAATAAGGGCTCTCTGAACTCATGCCCCATATTTTGCCTAAAAATCACAAGAAGCGTAAAACATTGAGAAGTCCCTCCTCCCATGCCTGCAGAGGGAGAGGTGACGCTCATACGTTTCAGAAAGGAGGAAGGAGATTGACTATTGTGCAAGCTTAGAGTTATTGCTGGGCTCAGCACCAGATGGGCTCAGATCCAGCTGGCTCAGCTCTTAGAACACACCTGAATGTTGGCAGCTGAAGAACCTTATTGGTGACAAGGATGTGACTATTTATTACCTCCACCTCGCATTTTGGATTTGTGCAGATGTTTATGAAATAAAATCAGTTGTCTTAAACAAGCTGTTCACTTTTTTATTATCAAGGCATTCAAGCAGAAACAACATCTAGGAACTGTTTCTGACAGAAAAACAAAAAGCGCTACAATGGGATACAACTCTATTCTCTGGTGATCGAGGAGACTCGCAGGATTTGAGCTCTGGAGGTATTTTCTGTCTATCAGACAAATCAGTGCATCTTGCTCCATCAAGGAGGTGCCTAAATAATTACTTTTGGCTTCCCAAACAGACACACGTGAGACAAAGAAGCAAGCAACTGCCTCCTGCATGAGGCAGGCGCTGTGGTCTGTTAATAAAAATGGCAGCCGAATGTCTGTCAACACTGCTTCTTCCCCTCAATTTGCCTGATCGTTTTTTTTTCTCCCTGAATAGCTAAAGGAGAGGCAGCTGCTGCCTCAAATCAAATTCAAAATCCCATTAATATTGGTGACTCATCAGCTGAATTCTTTCTCCATGTCTGAGAATGTCAGGAAATTAAAAAGATTCCATGGCATCTTCAAGAGTCAGGTCTCAAGTCAGAGCTGCAACCAGCTACAAATATTCTTGGCCTCCTTGGGAAATTGATTGTCACCTGGCATATGACCTGGTTTGTTCTGTCCATGAGAGGCAGGACAGACTGTCCATATCACTAAGTGAACCACACGGTCCACTCTCGAGCAGTGCTAGGATTGTGGGGCTGGTGGCACCGGGACTTCTGATTGGCTTGCGTGGACAGGGAACTAGATAGGTCAGCGACTCTCAGCACAGAGAAGGGCAGTAGCCAAGCGCTGAAGCTGCGTGTGTCCCTCCTTTGACTAGAAGTAACACATAAGTAGAGAGAAATGTTTAGATAGGTCTATACACTGCATTCTGCATCTCAGTCCTTTTCTGAAAGTTTAATCCTAATGTCTGGTTTTCTAGTACCTTAAAAAAGATCCTACAATATTATTTTATTTTGGCTGACTTTCTCAACCTGCAATATGAGTACCAGTCAGTCACTTTATATATGTAAGATGAGCAAAAGTCTATCATCAGAAAATGAAATTTCAATTCTTTATTGCAAACCTGGAAGAAAAATTCATAGGAGCTATATAATATTGCTCACATGGTTTTTGGGTTCTTGGGTAATGTGACTCTTGGTGAGAATTCATTTAATAAGCTCATTTTTGATTGCTGTCTCAATTAGAAGCAGGAATTAATGAATGGCTAAGGAAGAGATACAGTTCAGAAGGGAAAAAAAATATGTGCCTGAGTGTGGGCCATGGAAAATAGGAGGGTTTGAGAGAGAGGGGGCAGCCTCTGGAGCACAGCTGATGAGTAGGTGGGGTTGAGCACCATTTGAGAGGGGGAGGAAAGCTCTTCTGGGTACATGAGGGAGGAGAGACTTAGATATCAGAAAAGAGTCAAGGTGACAAGTTTGGTACTTAGTGGCAAAGTGAAACTGGAATGGTGGGTTGTGGAAAGCCTTCCTAGCTGAAGGAGCAGTCTGAATGTCATTTCAGTCAATGAAGAGTCCATTAATGTCTCTCACTAGGGATCATTGGGCTCTTTTATTTGTCCATTTGTTTGCCCAGTATTTATTGAGCTTTTACCGTGTGCATTAATTGTAGTCACTAAAATAATAATACAATCCTTCTTATCTTGTATCTGGGGAGGGAAGAGAGGAGCTAGGTAAGAGACAAACAAAATATACACAAAATACAACAGAGTAAATGTATGTGCTGTGTTAGGCAGGATTGCAGTCAGGGAAGGCTTTCAGAGTCGGCAACATTTGTTGGAAGATCTGAAATGAATGAGTCACCAGACCACATGTCTTAGGGAAAATCTTTCCTGCCATTGTCACCCCTGTCTTTGCAAAATATGCAGAGGCCTCAGGCAGGAATTCATGGAAGAGGAAGAGGGAGGAAGCTGGTATGGAGGGACAGAGTGAGCAGGAAGGAAGAGGAAGAGGTAACAGACCAGGGTGATTGGGGCTCACTCCTTTCCAGCAGTTAGAAAGGCTTTGGCTTTTACTCTTAGTGAGGCAAGACTCATTGCAGACATTTGATTGGTTATAAAGTACATCTAACTTACATTTCTAAAACCTCCCTCTTTCCCAAGAATAGATTTGAGGAAGAAGAGAACAGGCTCAGGAGGAGCAGTTAGGACGCTACTGCAGCTGAACTCAGGGGGCAGGAACGAGGATGGGCAAGGGTGGTGCGATCTGGGTCCAATTTGAAGACATTGTCTGTGAGATTTCCTGCTAGATTGAATGGGGACACTGAGAGAAATAAGAGTCAACAATGACTTTGAAGGTTTTTATTTTTTGCCTTGAATAAAAACTACATTGTATAGATCAACACAGCTGAGTTAGGGATAGCTGCGAGCAATAGGTTTGGGGGGATCAGGACATTGCCCTGGATGTGTTGGGTATAGGAAAGCAACTAACCACCCGAGTGCAGACACAGAATGGAGTGTTTGAAGGGGAGCCTAGAAGAGAAACAGAAGCTGTGCATATTCTTACAGGAATTATCAGTATACAGGTGACATTTCAAACATGAGTGAGTTCACAGTTTCAGAGAAGATGTACAAGTTTTCAGAACTCAAACTAGTGGTGTTCCAAGTCTAAAGGTTAAGGCACTGAGGAGGATCCATCCACAGATTCTAAGAAGTTGGGATGAAGGGGACCATACAAAAAGTGGGGTCCTCAAAAATTCCCCAATAAAGGCATTATTGCCGTCGCGCCCTCTTCCGGAAGTGGATCCATGTTTATTTTTTTAAGCCCTCTTATTTCTCTCCCATCCACAGCTGACTATTTCTGGCCCATTTATTCCTGTACTGAATTCCTACAATGCACAACTGCTTTGTCAACTCCAAAATTCTATGTCTGTCAGGCTGCATATGACTTTAAAATATAAATGCTGAATACAGCGGTTCTGTAGATTAAAAATTTAAACACTCAAGTCAGGTTTGAACAATTCCTGAAGTCTGATGAGATTTCTAAATTCTCTTCTAGCGTTGACTTTCCAGGCATGCACAAAGATGCCAACCTCTCCTTCCTCTACACTCTCACAGTGCTTTATCTTTAGTTTTGTTAGGCAACTAACTGCTTAAAGAGTCTCTTTGCACTGTAAGTGTTTGCGTCTCAAAAGTGGAGCAGGCCTTACAGTGTCCTTATTTTTGCCAAACCCAGCAAGTTAATTTGCTAACACTACTGGATCCAAGTACCACAGAAAGGGTGACCTAAACAATAGGCATGGCCACCATCATCACTATTATTAATTATTACTACAATTATTTTGCCATCTGGAGTCTGAAAATCTGAGATGAATTTGCTGGCAAGTCCAGTTTCTCCTGAGTTCTTGCTTCTTGGCCTTGGTGCTGCCTTTGAGAAGGGTAACAACATTTTGGGGGTACACACTTCAACCCCCAAAACGTAGAAAGCACAAGTGTCCAATGTTCTACCTGATACTGCTTCTACTTACCATAGGCTGATTGTTCAACCTCTGCACCTGGGAAGTGGCATGCGTGCAGAGATGACTGTAGGTAAGGTGGCTGTGTTTGTTGTGTTTTCATCACTGTGATGGACTAACTGAGGCAATTCACTTACAGAGAGAAAGATTTGTTCAGTTCACAGTTTCTAGTCCAAGATCAGTTGAGTCCTTTGCTCTGGGCCTCTAGTTGGGATGTCAGATGGCAAAAGCAAGAGCACATGGCACAGAAAACTACTATTTCATGACCACGAAGTAAAGAGAAAGAGGATGAGACGGGGTCCCACAGTCCCCTTACAGGGAGCCTGCAATGCCAATGCCCTAATGGTCTTTCACTAGGCTTTCCTCCTGCGGGTTCTACCACTCAATGTGCCATGGTAGGGACCAAGCATTTTAACACATATGCTTTTGGGGGACATGTATCTAAACCATAGTAGTGAGATTCATAAATGATATTGAAAAATAAAAGAAAAACTCATCTTCAAAATTAAGTCAGTACTCTGACCCATCTGCCAAGATGCGTGTCATCCTGACTTCTAATCTTTATAGAGCTGTGGTACTAGTCTAAAAACAGATGGTGTGTCTGACAGGAAAAATCATGCTTGGCCTTGGAGCAACATTTTGCCCTGAATGGCATTCTGCCACTTTTAACCACAGCATTTCACTTGCTCTTTTGGAAACACATGACCATATAATTTACCTGATGTTTAGAGATAAATGTAGAAAGATACTGGGCTCTTTTCATATCTATGGAAATCTGTGATCCATTCAACAATGATATTTAATTTCTAAAAACCGTGTCAAAAGAAGGCAAAATATATTGCCTTAGACACTGTGTTTCTCTGAAAAACCCACTAGAGAGCTTCCCTCTGAAATTCTCTAAGTCATCTTGAAGCCTCTTAGAGAATATTTAAGCCTGAGGTAACTGAGGGTTCCATATGTTGAAATAAAGTGTTGACTTGAATGGTATTTGGGATATAGCAGTGAATGCAGTTTATTCATAATTCAATTTCAGTTCTGTACTTGGAACTAGAAGATCGGAGCATAAATTACAATCGGGATCAGATCTGAGGAAATTAATTCTAACAATTTCGAGTCTTAATTGTGGAAGTAAAAAATCAAGTTTGATGATTTTTTCCTTGAATGATGTGAATAACATGGTCATAGAATGCATTAGTTTTACTAAGTTTTATGAGTTGGCTGATCTCCTCTAAGCTGACTCATGGACCTGTGTCAGCTCATGCAGGTCTAGGATACCCTCACTTTTGTTCTGTGTCTGATCTGGTCCTCCAAGAGGCTAGTTTTCACAGATGCTTGCAGAGGAGCAACACGGAGAGCCAAGCGAGAACCAAGGTCTTAGGAGGCGTTGGCTCAGAAGTGGTGCCAGTTCCCCTCCACATTCTCTTGGGCAGCCCTGATTCCCCAGCTGGTGTGGCACTCATGATCTAAGCTCCACCGTAGTGGAGCTCCCTTCCCACTGGGGTCACTTTTGCTTCTCGCTGCATCTTTTGTCTGCCAAAATAGAAACCCAAATTTGACTCCTCTTCTTGGGCCACGGTAGTTCTCTTTTCGTTTTCCTTGTCCTACAGCCACTTCCTCCCTTCCGTACCTGGGTAGGAGGAAGAAGAGACTTTACTTCTTGGCTGGAGGAGCTGCAAAGTCACCTGACCATGGGCATTGGTACAAAAGGGAACAACAACAACAAAGGGACTCTTTCACAAACCATCTGTCTCAAAGCTTTGATCACTGGAAGAGAGGATCACTTTCCCAAAAGATATATGGCTAACATCTTTCTTATAACTGCTGCAGAAAAGCAAATATTCCCCATGATTTCATTCTAGTTTCTTGTTTTAGTATGCTTAGGAAAACAAGCAGAAGAACTTCTTGCTCTATAAAGTTTACCATTTGGTTGTTTTTAGTTCTTATTGAAAAGATACTGTGTGTTAAAATTTGTGAAATTTGGGGTGACCCAGGGGAAAATTTTAAAGTCAGCTCCATTAAGAGCCACACGGGGCATACTTCACAGTTGCAACAAAACACAGTAAAAGTACACCTCATGCTTTCCCTTCTTAGGAAAGTCATTTTTATTTCCATTCCATTGTTTTCAGAGTAATTGGAAGCAGTCAATTTCATGTTCTCCCATCGTAAACATATTGCCTGGAAAATTTCAAATTTAGCCATTTCTCCTGCTTGATAAGGTGACTTGTATTGCAAGTCATTCGAAGTAAATGCTCTACTTGGGCTATTAGGCTGGAGAATTACTGAATACATGTATTTGTCACATATGATTTAAATCACAACTTTTTTCAAAGAGAGCTTGTGATGATTTATAATCAATAAATAGCATATCTTTTAAAATAGTTTTAAAAGCATGAAGAGGAAGGAAAAGTGAAAATAGAAAAAAAAATCAGAGCCAACAAAGTTAATGTAATTTAACATTAAATTAGGCTTTCTGCTTCCTAATTAGAAAGAAACAATTGAATGTTCAAGTTAGAAGAGTTTTTTCTATTTTCTAGAGCAGGGATCTTATCCAAGGGTTAATAATACAATGGTACCACAAGTAATTTGCTGTTAATAACCTTTAAGATTATTTAATTGTTTATTTTAAAATATAGTCAAGATATCTTCCCATTCACCACGTTTTTCTTTGAGTGAGATACAAAGGCATGCCTGGACAGTTAGGCTGCTATTGTTAAATGTAAAATATATCTGTCAAAGACCTGGGAAGATTGGAAGCTGCTCACCCAACTAGTGGAAATTCTTTGCCCATTATTAGTAGATGCAGATTGATTCTTTGTATTGATTTAAGATTCCGAGAAAATAACAAGGATTTTCAAAGTGGCGCCATGGGGCAGGGATCATCCAAAAGGTGAACAGTGGGTAGATGAACATGTAGGAGTTATCACCACCTGGAATAAAACCTTTCCAAAGAAGTTGCTTGCTCATTAGTGAGGCTCTCAAATTCAAGTGTATAGGAGGTGCTGGGTTCACTTCACCAATGAGGAATTGAAAACCTAAGAAATGGAAAGCCTTAAAATGTTGTGTGTGGAAGCTGGTCTGGTTGTACTAGGCTTACCTTGGTGAAGACCAGAGTCCTTAATCTGGGATTTTTCTTGATGAGACCAAAAGAACTTTGGCGTCACACAGACTTTAATATATACTTTTAACTGGGAGCCAAAAATCATAGATGGCCAGGGCAAAAATGCTCACCGCCCAACCTGTTTCATTGCCTGCTGCATTCAATGATTCAAGAGAATGTTCCTGTGGAGGAACCAGGATTGAAGAGTGAGATATTCAAAGTCTTGCCAGAGTAACAGAGTCAAAAATCTGACTAATCATAAAGGTGAACTTGTCATATCGTAGTGTGTCTGGATCTCATTACTGAGGTGCCCAGAGCCTGGAAGAGACCTGAGCACAAAGGCTTATGGTTTCACTATCTTGTTTTTCCCCTAATGATTCATGATTTGAAATGAAAACTTCATCTAAAGCAACAGAAAGCAGATGGTGTTCATGTACAAGAGAACCAGATCAGAGTTATACACAGCTGCATTCCCTTCTCTGGTGCCACAAGTGGAATTTGATTATGTGTGTGATCCACCCGCAGAATAGCACGTTCTGGACATCACGGTGCAACACCAAGCTTTTGGCAACATCAAAGCTCTTCTTTGTCCTGAAAATAATGCTTCCTCTACTTACATAGGAAATTCACTCAACAGAGTGTGATGTTCTAAGTAAGCCCTAAGATTTTCTCTAAGAACTGAGAGAAAGCGGTAAGAGCGTCAATGTTCACAGAGATAATCAATGATGCCAGGATCTAATAAGTCTAAGATTATGTCAACATTAGAGCTGGGTAAAGCACAGGATGTTGATGTAAAGAGCAACCATCAGTGACAGGAAAATCCGAGTTTAAATTCTTAATTACTGTGAGAGACTGGAAAGTTATTTTGCTTTCTCTTCTTTAACATTGGACAATTGTATTTATTCTAGGGGACTGATGAAAGGATTAGGTGAGATTTTGTAAGTCAATCTCTTTTCATAATACTATCTATGTGGTAAGCACTCAATTTATAATTGAAAAAAACCCCAAAGATCTGAAGGATATGGGAATCTGATTGGGCTTTTCTGATTGTTCACATTACCTTGAAGATGCCATTTGAAACACAAGGTATTTGTGGTACTAAGTTCAGAAATGATATGATGTTCTTGACATCAATTTAAGCCCACTGATTCCTTCTATGGTACCTTCTTGAGCTACCAATTAATGGTAGGAAATACCAGTTATAAGGCCAAACATGACAAGTTATTGCTCTCTCTCTCTCTCTCTCTCTCTCTCTCTCTCTCTCTCTCTCTCTCTCTCTCTCTCTGTGTCCCTTCTTTCTCCCTCTTTCTCCTCTGACTATAATCTTTTGCTGATGACAAGTGGCATTTAATTTAGTAGATCTGCTTAAGGTAAATCCACTCTTTCCAAACCTTCACTTTTCTACAGCTAACCTGATAAAGAAGTAATTAAACTATTGAATTTTGAATTTAAAGCATGCATAGAAATTCCTAAGATCTGAATATTAGTAATACCTCAATCTTATGATTTTTTGGTTGTTTGTATAAAAATGGAAGTCTGGCATTTTAACAAGGTAGTTCATACCAAGACTTTGTTCCCATTTCTTCCACCCTTAGAGACTGCCCTTCCCTTGTGTGGAAAGTGTAGTTTTCAATGATTGCCAGGCAGTTAACAAAGGCAACACAGGCTCCTGATGTCTTGTTCCAGCCTGCCTGACTCACTGCTCTCTAAGCGGTAAATGTCAAGCATCAAGAGTGCTGGTGAAACCTCATGGGAAAAGCAAGCACAGATGTAGCAGTCGAGAGTCTTGGTTCATCCCTCAGGCCTTGCCACTCATAATTTCTGGGACTCAAGCATCATTATTTCCCATCTTTGAATAACAATACATAGACACTTCTTCCGGAAAAAACATTTCTTATCACAAATTAGCCATGCAGCTCGAGCTGAGCTTTCCTGGTAAAATTGAGGCTCTTGTCAAGAAAGTCAGGGAAGAGGAACCCTCTGATGCTGGGTGAGGGAGGGAAAGAGGATGCCTTCAGTCTCCTGCTTTATGACAGGCACCTAACTCCAGCAAACAGAGAGCTTCTTATCTTGAGATTTTGAGATTCAGCAGATATTTTGTTGAGGGAGAGGAGCAGCTATGTCCTGTGACCTATGCCCTATCAGAGAAGCTCAGACAGATGCTCAATTAGGTGTGTATCTCTACACCCACTCCTTCCTCGATCAGCATAATTATTGTAAGAACACGTGAGCATTTTATCTTGGTTGTTCCGACAACTCTGCTGACACCCTCAGACAGTGATGGCTATTGGACTTTCCGAGCAATCCCAGCTCAACCGACAGCTGGATCCCATGGGACTTTTAGATAAACAAGGGAAACTATTTTTATCTCAATAATTAAATGTACTGCTAAGATATATCCATATAGCATTGTGTGAAACTTTTTTTCCCAGTGACCTAGAGATCTGTGTATTTTGTGCTGTTTTGTCTGCACCTCACCAGACTGGCGGACACATTCGAACTCACTTCCCATTTCTGATGATAATACCTCCTCTTGGATCTGCTCAAAATCTCCCTGCGTTTCCAGTACATGGGCATCTTTTCATACTTGACCAGTTTCGACCAAAGAAAATGAGGCCAGTGCACCAGCCAGGTTGGCCCTGGATGTTCACAGGGGGGCAAAGCATTAGAATTGTAGCTCATGGAGAAACCTCAGAAGTGGAAACTAACCTCACACTGAGCGGTCCCAGTCACCCACAGGCCAGTGATTTGCTCAGGGACTCAAGGTGAATCAGTGTGAGAGCCAAGACTGAAACCCAGATTCTTGTTTTCTTAACAATAGAAAAGTAGCTTTAATCTCCCTGAGGAGTCATATATTCCATCTACAGCACTTCATGTGGGTAAGATTTTTTAACTGTTTTAACACAGCCGATTATACCTACGAGCATTGCATATACTCAGCTAGTCTCATCGGGCCTGAGTCCCAAACTTCTCGTTTGTGGCTGCTTTCAACAACGGTTAATTTCAACAGTCACTTTGTGATGAACTTTGGCACCAAAAGGTACACCACGTACGAAAAGTGTTGCAAATGGCAGTGCTCAAATATTGGCCTGTATCTCTATAACTTCTTGTCTTAATGTAACTTCAAATGCCTCTGAGAGAATATGATTTAATGAGTTCAAATTTAGGGAATGAATATGAAATTGGACAGTGGAAACAACACACATGGAAATATACTACTATTGAATGGGAGTAGGTATTTACCATATTGCCTTCTCACTGTAGACCGGCATAAAGTCTCACTTCTACAGACCACCAAGAAGTTGTCCCCAGGTACAGAACCAGATGTGTGGACACTACAGTAATTTGGGAAGGCAAAAATAAAGCTGAAATGCAAATTGACTGTCTAAACATCTTTATTCAAAAATGACACCACATATAAAAGGAATAACTGGATGTTAATCAACAATCATGAAATTCAGAATATCCTAAGGTAACTTCTTAT
The DNA here is from genome assembly GCA_004027205.1 of Ctenodactylus gundi. Taxonomy (NCBI): domain Eukaryota; kingdom Metazoa; phylum Chordata; class Mammalia; order Rodentia; family Ctenodactylidae; genus Ctenodactylus; species Ctenodactylus gundi. The sequence continues at coordinate 128,527 of PVKB01001563.1, forward strand.
GTTGCCAAGCTAGCGAAGCGCGATAACGTATTCTTTAAAGTTCTTTGCTGGAGAAGGAGCACTGAGAAAGGGGGGCATGGTTTCTATTTGCTGGTTTTGCAGGAAAAGATAATGTGAAGTAGCTGGACAGTCACATGTGTTGGGAACTTGTCCATTTTTGAGGTGACCATTTTAGGGCTACTGCCTTCAGTATGTGTTGTGGTTAGGATCTGGAGTGTCCCCCAAAAGTCTCATGTATTTTAATGTTATGGATTGTCTATGAAGCTATGTAATGTTGGTGGATTGGGGTCTGGTCTGGAGGGGTGGATTACAGTTGTTGGGATTAGGGGCGTGTGAGTTAAGACTAAAGGTATGTGACTTAAGACTGAAGGCGTGTAGTGGCCACACCTTCGATACCCGGATGCAGGAGACACTAAGATGGGGCACTTGGACTAGTCTTGACTAGTCTCACTTGCCTGCCTGTTGGTGATGTCCTGAGCAGCTGCCTCCACCTTTCTGACTCTGCCATGTACTTCAATTGCTGCCTGCCGCTGCTGAATGAACTGTGACCACCTGAAACTGTAAGCTAAAATAAGCCTTTCCTTTCCTAAATTTGTGAGTCTCAGGTATTGAGTCACAGCAATGAAAAAGTAACTGAGACAGTATGGAATTCGCCAACTTTGATGAATAGGTTTAATCTGTATTTCCAAAGACAGTCTGAAAGGGGCTGCACTCATATTCCTTGTAAAAAAAAATTCCGATTACTAGTTGCAGTTGTAAACACACCATGCACGTTTGCTGAACTGAGGCTGAAAACTAGTCGAGAGACTAAAGGACCTGTGGTTTTGTTGATTCTTGCACTCACTGCATGTGAAGTTTTCTTTTTCTTTTTTTTTTTTCCTTAAAAAATACACTCCTGAAATTACAAGTGCACTCTGGTTTGGAAGGTGTTCGAATCTTACTTCATTTCAGGGCAGCATGCTAAATTTTAAAAGCAGCTTTATGAACACAGTTGGCAGCTCTAAGTTGTGAATCAGATTCGGCTTTCAACAGTAATCCTTAGAAAGTTAAATGCTGGGGTTGGAGGAATGGCACAGTGATTAAAGCACTTGCCTAGGAACGCACAGCCCTGAGTTTGACTCCCCGATATCACATAAACTGGGTGTGGTGATGCGCTTCACTAATCCTACCACTCAGGAGGCTGAGGCAGGAGGATTACCGTGAGTCCAAGGCCAGCCTGGGCTCCATGGAGAGTTCAGGACCAGGCTTGGCTATCGAGCCAGAGTCTGTCTCAAAAACAAAACAAAACAAAACAAAACAAACAAAAATACTTTATCTTCTTAATTCACAGGACAAAATAAGTGAGGAAATAAAGACAAAAGATGAGCCATGGTCACCATGGTCCTGCATGGTATTGACCAAACTGGTTCTGAAGTTATAATTCATGAGGACTTTGGCTTTGGAGATTGTATCCTTTCTTTTTACTCAAAAGTTAAAGACAAAGAAAATTTCATTCTGAATTGTTATCCTATGAAACAACAGCAAAATACTTTCATGCTATGTTGATCCTTTATATTCTGAATAAGTGTTTAAACTTTGTATCCTATTTGCTTTAAATCTAAGAAAAGCAATTATCATGGAGCTACAGCCCCTAGGTAAAAAGTGTAATTCCAGAAAGACTTGTATATTTGATTTTTAAATTATAACTGTCTTTGTTAAAAATGCCTGGACACAAACATTAAGGCATCATTAAGTTTAAAAATATTTAGGCCAAGGTACTGCAGGAGCAACGCAAAAAAGAAATCAGAGAAATTGAAAAAAAAAAAAAAACACCAGATAATGGGACCTCGTTAGTACCTTGAAATAGTTATGCTTCTAAATAATAATTAAAAACAGGAACTAAGCCACTTGATTAATACTGGAGTGTGGGTTAGAAAGACAAGATTTTCCATAGAGGAACACTTTGAGGGCAAAAATCTTGGCTTGCTCCTCGTTTTATAAACAAATAAAAAGAATGGATGGCAAGATGCCACAACTAATTTTAGCTGCTGAAAAGATACCAAGAGAGAAAACTTTGCTATCTGAAGTTGTCAAGATGAAACCAGTAGGCCTCAAATAAATCCACAAATGCATTGCGTGTATGGATCGTATGTTTGTCATTCTTGCACTAATTAGTCAATATCCAATTCCCGTAGTACTTCAGGGAAACGTACCAACCCTGGAGGGCTCAGGCTCTAGGCTTCCTGCGTCCAGAAGCTTGCTCTCTCTCTCTCTCTCTCTCATCTCATATTTTTCAGTTTCCCTGTGTGACGTGAAGCTCTGTGTGGGTACGTCATCTGCCTACAGTCTTCTCTCAGCACCTTCTCCTGGGATCTACGTCCTTTGCTAACAATTTTGTCTCCATATGGTTTCCTTCTTACCTCAGGTTACTGGTCCACCATGGCGGATGATGTGGCTGCCATGACCTCATGGTAGGACTTCTGATTTCCCTCTGTGGAGTTCTTCCATCTGAAGCTCTGTGAGAGGATGTCAAATAATTTATTTCCAAACTAAACAGTGATTCTCTTTTGTCTAAGTTATGTTAATACTGATAATAATTAAGAAAAGAGAAATAAGAGTTTAAAATAAAGAATGAATACAAAATTCAGGACAGTATGTTTTTCCTTTTGCCTTAGTGAGAGAAAGACAATCACAGTGGAGCAGACACGGAGTTATATTTCTGTTTCCTAATGAGGAGGACTCTTTGCTTTCTACCTTAGGGATTCAGTGATTTTTTTTCAAGCATAGTATTCCATTTACAATAAATATAAATGTAATGATATTACCATTTGGAATAAGTAAGTAAAAATGATTAGTGGACAAACAGTGTCTATTCCCATGATCTTCTGATTGATCAGGTAAATTTTTCCTGAGCCTTTGACTGAGCAGGTACAAATGTGGTTTTATATACAAAATACTATGGACAACTCTGTGTTGCTTTAGAAGAGTGAGAATTTGTTAAACTATATGCCTTGTATGTGAATGAATACCCAAGAGCTATAACTAAAACAGACTTCATACACTCACCTTCATGATTATTTAAATAATTCAACAAGTACCTTATATCTTAAAGAAAACGAAGGTGAAGGCCAGAATTTAAACTCTTTTCCAGAATGCTATTTCAATGGTTATTTTTTAGGCAGAATTAGGTAACAGGAGTTAGAAATATCTTCTTGATCATTAACTTAAAACAGAACAAAGAACAAAGATTTAATCTATCTTAAAATTTTCTCCCCTAAACATAAACTCATCAAGGTTTTTGCCCTTTAAAGAGTGACTATTATATATTAACAGGTATCAGTAAAATGTCTTGCTGAACTATATTTTTTTCTGGGTAAAATTTACTGTTAAAATTTTAAACAAAGTATTGTTCTTTTTATCATTTCTTTAGATGTAAAAATTGCTTTTTTTTTACAGAATGCTTCTTTGCAATAGTTTTTGATAGTGCCAACATTTCAAGATTCTTTCATGGTATTGGTAATTCTTCCTTGAGAATGTATTAACAAGGATAAAGTGCTGTGAAGCCCTCAAGCTGATGATTTTCAGATCTGATTTTTGTGTACTGCTAGTTCTTTTCCTGGCATGGTTAAGGTAAAGTCCTTGGGACATTGTTTATGCTTCTCTTTCCCAGAAAAAAAATGATGTGAGCTGTGAGAACAAATATGGATTTAATTTGAGAAGAACAGAAGTTGAAACCTATCTCGGGCACTTACTAATTGTATATGCTTGGAAAACACACTTCAATTCTCCTTCCCTCAATCTAGGAAATTGAGATAGATTAGTTTCTGTCTGAGAGACACAAGTGTTATTGGAACTCAAGTGCAATAATGAAGGTAAAAAGTCTGGAAACTGTAAAGCACAAATAAGTATCATATGGCTTTATTATTATTAATTGGTCACTTTCCAAAAATTCATTTTCAATTAGTTGTTTGGAATACAAATGACTGGTTTCTTAGAAAACACACAGTGCAGAAGAAGGTCTTAAATGGTGAAGGGGTGGAGCACTTGGAAGGCAGGAAGCTCTTTTCAGCACACTGTGAAATAACGACATACTTAGTTCTATTGTAAGAAATAGTATCAATTGACTAATGGAAACTATGAACTAAACATGTGGATGTAATATCAAATCTCAAACGAGGGCATATGTGTTAATGAAAATACTTTTTGAGTTTAAATCATGGACTTATTCATTAATTATTGATGCATTATCATCTGCTAGGCTCACTTGCAGATAAAAATCAATGGTTGACAAAGATTTAGAAAATATTAATGGGGAAGTTTCAAAAACGAGCATACTTTCCAAGTATATGGATTGCATTCTGTCTCCCAGCTCCTTGTCGCTGTGCCACTGTAACTGGAATAAGAAAAATTCATGAACCATCAAAATTATGTGAGGTAAGAGACAGAGCACCCCAATCTTCAAGGGTAATTGTTTGCACAGGCTGCTCACAGACATCAGGGTAGCCCATAATTTACCCATTCTAAAGTTACTTACCTATTTATAGGTAAATAGAGACTATAGACACATATAATTGGAGTTTTGTAGAAAAAAATGTAGGTTCTAGGTTCTACTCAAATCTCATGTGAGATTCCATTTCCAGCATGCATGTAATGCAAAAACACAATGTGCATCTAACAAATATTTGTTGAATAAATGAATGAAGGAGTGAAAGGATAAGTCAAAGGGGGATTAAGATCAGAAGTATGATCTTAGCAAGAAGAAGAACAAGTAGAGATAGTGGGCTAACTAGTAAGGATAGATTCTGAAGTGAGTGTGAAACCTTTGCCACCTCCTTTGAGCTTTAGTTATGTCTTTCTGTTCAATTCTGTACTGGAGAAGAGGATTTAGATGAACACGATGCCTTTTGGAAGTGACAGTATGCTTTGAAAAGGTGAGGGGCTGTAAGGGAAAGGAAACACCAGAACAGAGGCCCCATAGTAGCCCCCATGGAAGTAGATGGGGATGACTGGCACAGCTGGCATCCTGAGAGTTGGGAGATTAGACTAGTCTGGGCTTTTATTCTAGTAAGAATGGTGAGACAGCATGAATGCCAGAGCCCAAGGCCTCCCATTTAGTCAGAGATGGACGAGCCCCTATTGTCTTTTGTGACCTAGTGCAACTTATCAACCATTTTGATTTTTCTCACAGTCTAGCAACAAGAATATGGTGATCTCATGGATGCCATGCATCCTTTTGATTCTGAAGGAGAATGCGTTGCTCCTGAGTGTACACCAATAGTCGCTCAGTTAACAAGAGTGGGCGTTAACCATATAGGTCTTTTATAGGCCCAGTAGTTTTAAGTTAGAAAATTCAGTTTTTTTGAAATGTTGATGAAGGTAAATTCTAATCATCTTTTTAGTGCTCTTAGGATGAAAGAAAAGCAACTTATAAATCCTTCCTTTACTCAATAATGAGAAAATGCTGAGACTGAAAGCCCTATGATACCTTCTATTGTTGCTCTTTAAAGATAGAAGTAGTCTTACTAGTCCAGGAAAACCTGGCTAATGTGAATATCACACTATTTCTCTCTTCTTTCCTCTTCTACTATTACTACCTTAAATAATTTTATCTACTATCTGTCTATTATCTGTCTGTGTATCCATCCATCTGTGTTGACTGGAGTTTGTTGGCCATTTAGTCAAATAACTCAGTGAAATAGAAGAATCAAATATAAAATATGCTGTAGATGGAGGCAGTCTGATACTTTAGTTTATACCTTCTACTGACACTTACTGATTAATTACTGAATCACAGAAGTGAAAGGCCAAATTGCCTTTCCTAGAAATGCTTCCAGCCCATGACCTGTTCACGAGTTTTTCATCAAGCTTCACTTTCTCCTCATGACCACAATCCATCAAAGCATCATAAGCTCAAGTGAAAGTCAGCAAACTCAAAGCAAAGGGACAAATTCTGATCCAAATGTATCTCCATTGGACACCAGCTCCACTTCTGGTGATTTTGGTTTTCTTATATTTAAAATACAAGCATGAGACTTAGGGAATCGTATCATAATGACACAGATCAGTGTTCTGTGCTGTGTAAACAGCAGAGCCTTGAACTTGAGGGAGCTTAGTTATCCTCCTACCTATTGTCTGAAAGTCTGGAGTATATGTGAGACTATCTTAATGTCCTTAGGTAATTTGTAATACATATGCTATTCATAAATCTCTCTAATTATAAAAGACACTAGGCATTTTCATCCTTAGTGTGACGTAGCCAATATTATTGGAAATGTCAAAATTATCAAGCTAAAAAAAACCCCAAAAAACAAATCTCATCAAGTGGTTCTGAAAGAAGGAAGAACAATAAAAATGGTAACTCAGCCATGGACGAATATAGTCATGAGAGCTGAACAGGAAAAGAGTGGGGTCATGGTCAAGGCTGATGAAAGAGAAAAGGCGTGATGTAGTATCTCCCACCCTCACCCCATCAAACTTGGGAGCTGTCAAGAGGATTGCTGGCTCCTCCTATTTCTCAGTATAAACCAAAGAAAATACGAAACAATAAGCTAAATGTCAAAGAATGAGTTACTTAAAATTTTTTTCAGCCCCTCCCTTGATCAGATATTGTGCCTGTGTCCTGGGACTCTGCAGTGGCATTCACTACTGTGACTGGAATTTGTTTTCCCATACAATGATGCTAAATTGGGTTATGTGACTTAACTTAACCAAAAGTGACAGTTTCAGGCTTAGTCTTTCATTCTGCAATTTGTCACCAGAACGTACTGGTATTGTACTGATCCAGGGAGAATGGAGAGTCACAAGGAGACAGTGAAAACCGTTCCTGAGTTTCCACACAAGCCCAGCTCGACTGAATCTCAAAATAGGGCTGTTCTGGCATCCCACCTATTTGTGAGGAAAAAACACGAATTCATAAGCCTTGAGTTTCCGGGTGGTCTGTCACCCAGGCTTACTGTGGTCATGAGTGACCAAAACACTTATGACGCTAAATCTTATGGGTTCTATAATGGGAATATTTTTCATTAATCTACCTACTTTCTCTCTTTCTTCTCCCTTGTCTCTCTGAGCTTTTACTTTCATCCTGTTTCCTTTCTCCTCTCTCCCTTTTCCTCCCTCAAAGAAATCTTTATTGATGTGGTACTCTTTGTCCATTGATGCACCTTGCTAAGAAGACTGATTCACTTCGAGCTCTTAGGAAATAAGGCAGACACCACAAGTGGCAGGAGAAAGTGTAAACTGACAGATGTGCATTTCTGAAGATGTGTGTTTCTGAAGAAGTTAACCAACTCTGAAATGCCCAGATAGATTCTCTGTAGAACAAGAAAATTCAGGGTTAAGGAAAAGTTGTGTAAACTATGTGGAATAAAAGGAGGAGTCACAGAAAAAGAGAAGGGGGGATGAGGAACTCCATGAACTATGAAAGCATGCACAAAGATTCTGAAATAGGAAAAAAAATAAGCTTAAAAAGCTGCACATACCTTATAATCATCATGGTCAACAACAAAAGCAGTACAGTGACAGCAAAGATTAAAAGTAAACGACAGACACATGAAAGTTGGCATGGAAGGATTTATGAAGGTTTGCATAGTCTTTGAATTTTTTCCATAGAGAAATTGGAGATTATGTAGAATTGAGGCTACAGTCTGATATGCTGTGAGGCTATTATTAGATCGAATAGGTCTAAACCCTAGAACTGAATGTCACCCTTTCCTCTAACCCTTACTGGTTAAAAAATTCGAGCAATCTTTCTTCACAAATATAGTGGCCAAATGAAAATATGAGAAAAAATGGAATGACAATACACTTTATTTTTAATTAAAAATCATTTGATACAGAAATCAGGTAAAAATAGCTTCTCAGGAAGTTGAAAGAATAAACAAGGAAACAGGTAGAAGATGTAGAAATCAAGGGGATCAGTGAAGGAAAACCATTGAAAGAATATGAAGGGAGCGACGAGATGAGCCTGAGACCGAGCCAGGGGAACAACAATGGAGCAGAGAGGAAGACCCCCAAGGAAGACGACTCTAAGATGAAGGCAAGAAGGAAGGAAGAAAGAATGAGAAAAAAGGAAGACTAAAGCCAGTGTGCAGCTGAGTCGGAATGAGTTGGCAAAGGCACTTAGAAAGCTTGGCTAATAGCAACCACAAAATGGGTATGACTAACCCCACAAGGAGCGAAATGATAACAGTGTCCTCTATGACTTAACTGGGAATAAAGCTTAAATAGTTATAATTACATAATCACTAAGAATCAACCTAAAAAGGTGACAGAACTATTTTGGGAAAATGGGAGATGGTAGGAAGACTGAGAAGGTATTTAAATTTTTCATTTTTAAGAGGAAATTTTTAGATATCGCTTAAAACTGGAAAATAAAACTGCTGTGTAGTTATGTTATTCGAATATTTTAAGGTACCGGCCTGAAGAAAAAGGCAAAGGAGATGGCAACGAGCGCCTTTGACGAGACATGTAAAGAGGAATAGGAGAAGAAAATCTTTTTTTTTTTTTCCTGGTTATACGCCTGGTAGTATTTGCCTTTAGACATTATGCACATATATTATTTTTGCTTTAAAATATACATAAAAGTGAGCAAAGAAAAAGACAGCTGCTTGGCTTCCAGTAGGCAGGATGCTCTATACTGGACTATCCTCATGAGGTGGACCCTAATCACTGACCTCGCCATCTGGGCTTCATCTATTATCTCCTTCAGCATAGGAAGTAGCCTCCTTCTCAGCCAGTGAGGTAAGGTCCTGAAAAGCAGGCTGCATCCCTGCCAGAGTGCACGTTCTCCTCGGCCAGCCCTGGTCACCCAGTCTGCACATACACGGCCATTTTGCATGACTGTCCCTCGCTGTCACCACCCTTTCACTGCTCATCAGTTCACCGCTGCCCCACAGGCACCGTGACGCATGCAGACGGTTTCGGGCTTCTTGTCTTCGCTCTGTCTCTGAATTAAATAAGTAAATCCTTGCTGGCATTTGGGGCTTTTTATATCTTCCTTCTTCGGAGAGCAGATGGAGCGTGACGGAAATAACCGGCGTCAGGGAAATGACTGCGCTCCAGGCATCTGGCGGAGACAGCGCTGGATGAAGGGGTTTGGTGTTTTCCTCCTATCACTTCCTAGGTCAAGCTCCGAGGAAGCCCTGTAGCTTCCGGCCCTGGAGATCCCTGAGCAGATCCTTGCCACTCCTGGATTTCATCATGAATCGAATGAATTCTTATCGATGAACTTGTGTTAAGTTCATCATATGGTTCTGAGGACTCCAGGCCTCCTGGAAATTACTGAACTGTATCAACCTGTGCCCCGAGCACCCATCTCAGCATCCTCTACCTAGACTACTTTTCTTTCCAATGTCCATTCGGTGCCATCCTTTACAGCTTTTCTCAAACATCACCTTGCTCACATGGCCTTTTCTGGCCATTTTATTTAAAACTGAAATCCTTTTAAAGCATGAGGATAGTTCGACTTCCTCCTTTTCTGATGCATATTCCCTTTATTTCACTCTCTTGCCTGATTACTCTAGAAAGAGTTTTGAGGACTATGTTGAATAGGAGTAGTGATAGTGGACAGCTTTGTCGTGTTCCTGATTTGAGGGAAAATACTTTTACTATAATATTTGCAGTAGGTTTGGCAGATATGGCTTTGAGGTAAGGCTCTTCTGTATCTATTTTCCTCAGGGTGTTTTTTTATTAGCATGAATAAATGTTGGATATCATCAAAGGTCTTTTCTGCATCACTTGAGATGATTATGTGTTTTTTATTCTTGCTTTTCTTGATGTGCTGTATTGCATTGATTGATTTATATATATTCAACTGCCTTGCATCCCAAGAATGAAGCCCACTTGGTCATGGTCTATGATCTTTCTGATTACTTGCTGGATTCTAATTGCCAGAATCTTATTGAAAATTCTTGTATCTATATTCACTAAGGAGATTGGCCTATGAATTTTTTCCTGGTTAAGTCTTTGGTTTTGGCACTATCATGATGCTAGCCTCCAGAAATGAGGTGGTAGTGTTCCTTCTCTTTCAACTTCATGGAATACTTTGAGAAGCATTACAGATAGCTCTTCTCTGAAGTACTGAAAAAATTCTGCTGTGAATCTATTGGTCTTGACTTCCCTATTTGGGTAGAGACTTTATTATTTCCCCAATTTCCGTGTGTTTTAGGACTCTATTCAAAGTTTATGTCTTCTTGGTTCAAGTTTGGTACTTTTCATGTGTATAGAAAGTCATCAATTCCTTCCAAGCTCTTTAATTTATTGGAGTACAAGTGTTTGAAGTAGTTCTTTATAATTTTCTGAATTTTTGCCATTTCCTTTGTAATTTCACCCTTTTTGTTTCTAATTGCATCGATGTGTGTTTTTTCTTTCTTTCTTTTTGTTTGTTTAGCTAAAGTTCATTCTTTCAAAGAACCACTCTTTGTTGATTTTTAAATAGTTTTTAGTTTCAATTTTATTGATTTCTGCTCTGATCTGCATAATTTCTTTTCCTCTATGACTTTTTTTATTTAGATTGTTCTTGTTTCTCTAGGACCTTGAGGTACATCATTAAATTGTTTATTTGAGTTTGCTCTGTTATTTTCATGTGTGCAATTACAGCTATAAATTTTCCTTTTAGGATATCTTTCATTGCATCCCATAGTCCCACAGATTCTGATATAATGTACTTCATCATTCAACTCTAGGAAGCTTTTGACTCCTTCTCTGACTTCTTCTGTGACACATTGTTTGTTCAGCAGTAAGTTATTTAGTCTGCATGTATTTGTATATTGTATTTTATTTTCTGCTGATTTCCACTTTTATTCCACCATAATCTGAGAGCAAACAAAGAATTATTTTGATTCTTTTACACTTATCTACACAAGTTTAATGGCCTATAATATGGTCTATTTTAGAAATTGTTCCATGCACTGCCAAGAAGAAAGTATATTCTGTTGATGTTGAGTAGAATACTCTGTAGACATCCATTAAGTCCAAGTTTCCATAGTGTCATTTAACTGTAGTATTTCTTTGTGGATTGTCTGTCTAGATGACCTGTCTACCTGAGATAGTGAAGTATTAAAATTCCTTAGCATTATTGTTTTAGGGCGTATATGGTCTTTCAGGTCTAACAATTTCTGTTTTACACAATTGGGAGCTCCAGTATTGGAAGGATATATATATATATATATATATATATATATATATATATATATATATATATATGATTATTATTTCTTCAGGTTATTTTTTATACAGTCAGCCAGTCTGTGTCTTTTAAAAGGTGAATTGAGGCCATTACCCTTCAGGCTTACCATTGAGGTATATCTTTGCTGTGTCTTGCCATCTTTATAATTCTTCATTGTTATTTGTTTGGCCTATGCTGTTGCCCATTAGTTCTCTTTATGTTGTTTCCTTTTCTCTAGAGTCTTTGGTGCCATTGGACTCCCTTTCTCTTTCTAAAATTCCTTTAAGTATGTTCTGTAATGCTGGTTTAGTGGCTGTGAATTCCCCTAGATTTTCTTTATCATGGAAAAATTTCACTTCTTCCCCTATTATAAGAAATAATTGTGCTGGATATAGCAGTCTGGGTTGGCATTTATGCTCTCATAGCACTTGAGTAATATTGTTCTATGATCTTCTGGCTTTTAGGGTTTGTCTTGAGAAATCTGCAGCTATCTTGATGGGCTTAACTTTGTAAGTCACCCTCTGTTTTCTGTTACAGCTTTTAATATTCTCTTTTTGTGTTGAGTCTCAAAGATTTTAATTATGATGTGTTGCAAGGAGACTTTCTTCTGGTCAAAGTTGTTTGGAGTTCTATATGCCTGCAGTAGTTCAATGTTCATTTCTTTCCTCAGATTTGGAAATTTCATTGCATTGAACAGTCCTTTAAGCCTTTTGTTTTATCCTCAGTTTGTTTCTGCACTCTTATAATTCTGAGGTTGTTTCTCTTGGAGCCACCCTCAACTGTTGTGACCAATCTCTCTTATTTTTTATGGTCTTCATTGACCAGATGTTCCAGATTATCCATTTTATCCTCCTGGTCTGACGATCAATCCTCAAAAGGTTCAAGAAGACTTTTATTCCCTATGTTTTCCATTTCTTGGAGTTCAGCTTTCTTTATTTCTTTCTCTCTCTCAAACTGTCTTCTAATTCCTTGAATTGTGTTCATTATCTGTTTATTTGCTTCTTTGTGTTCTTCTGACTTCTTATTAATGGCTATTGTTACTCCAAGTATGTCTGCTTGGGATCCCCATGCATCCCTTTTATGTCCCATGTAAGTTTCTGAGCACAGAATCTCACCTTTATTGTCTTTGCTATCTGTGGGTTCTGCTATTTAAACATCCGTGGTATCAGTTTCAGGGCTATCAGGTCTTCCTGTAGGGGATTTATTACCTCTTTTCCCATGGTTGTGTTGTGGTGAGTTGAAGCTCAGGTATTGTTGATGGGCTTCTATCTCTTTTCTAGAGATTCTTTCATTAGACGATTTCTGCTTTATGTGTTACCTTGAGCTCATTCAGGTTTTAGAATTTATGACTATTTTTGCTTTATTTAGCTACTACTTTTGAAGGTGTTCTCAATGTTCAACCTCTTGTTGAGATCTTAATCTCCTCCATTCTTTGGTGAAGGAGGTGCAGAATACAAGACTATATGTAATCCTCCGAGAGAGTACTTGTTAACATAACTTGGATATGAAGATTGTTATCAAGGTCCGCATCTGCACTTTGAATAAAGGTTTGCCTTTACAATACTGTCTAATATTAACAACCTATTTGGCCAAGCATAGTGGCCATTTTAACATTATAACTATTTTCCTTACAACAGTTACAGGTGCTATGTGCATTCACCACATATTCAACTAAACTTAATATTGATTTAATGATTTATTGAATCGATATCAGTAGTACAACACCAACATTAACATTATAAAGCTCCATATTGTTTAGGCTCCCCTCACTATACCCTTTTTAACAATGTGACATATATTTGTATCTTTTTATATTTGTTCCCTATTAGCTGTCTACTTAGGCTAATCAAGTATATATATATATATATATATATATATATATACAATCACCTCTTAGTCTTCTAATTATAATTTAAACCACTGAAGATGATTTCAATACACATCATCCTGTAGCTTAGTAAAGGAGTTTGTTCATGGTGCTACCATATCATTGGTAGTAATATATACACAAAGCTATATCAATAATTTGTGTCTAGCTTAATAGTACAGAGATACTACGTCTAGTGTACTACAGTCTACTAGTCTATCTAAATGTTTATGAATTATTGATACTCGACAATTCAGTTAGTAGAGAAGCTAGAGTAGAGAGAGAGCAGACTAAGATTACGAGTAGCTTTAGGTGTGACATAGAAAGTAGAAGAGTGTTTATATGATAGAGAAAAGCCTGGAAATATTCCTACCCCAGTAAGAAGATAACAGAGGAAAGCACGAAAAGTAATACTCAGATGAGTTAGGGAGAGTTGTGGGTGAAGTAGAGAGAATATAGCTTCCAGATCTGCTTGCAGATCTATAAAAGAGAGCTTCAAATGTGGACCAAGAGAGGGAAAGATTAGGAGGAAATGAATAAGGAAAAAGAACAGTGGGAGGTAGGGGAGGGAAAAGGGCAGAAAGAAAAGAACAAAGAAAAGAAAGAAGATTAGCACAAAGGTATAATTAAAATCAGGGAATCTATTCAGTTGTCTGAAAAATAAAAACTATGACACACGTAAAGGGGGAACAATAAGGATCATAATACAAATAAACTGATACACAAAAGGCCAAAGTACTAATTGGCCAACTAGCAAAACAAAACATTACAAAACAAACAAATAAACTGATCTTAAAAATAATCGGTTACCTCCCTGTATTTTATGGATGAAGCGGCGCTGGGCGCTGTGTTCCTGGAAACTTTCTGGATGTCCGTGTGCTGACCCCAGCAGGTCACAGTCTCTAGAGGATGCTGTAATGCTGCTCCTTGCTGAGCTTGCCAGCCCGTGCTGGTGGATATTAGTGTAGCTCCAGCGCCTTAGTTCTCCTGCTCTTCCTTCTTCCACAAGATGTCCCCTGTCCCCTGGATAGTGCCTTGGGCAAGACAAGTTCTCTGGTGGGGTTTGTCTCGGCAGGAACGTTGATTCTCCACCCGTTTCTCACAATTCACTGTCCTTGGTGTCTTCCTTCGGTCTGTGTTTACAGCGCAGTCTGCCTCCTGCCTCCAGGGTGTGTGGGTGATGCCTGAACCATGAAGGGCTCTCCCTCCCTTACACCCCTGGTTTCAGTCTCTGTGGTCTGGTTTAATCAACCCACAGTGTTGATCTCTCGCTCCAATTGGATGCACACTAGTCCGTTGTTCTACTCTTTGTAGTCCGTGGATCGCCACCCACACTTAGCCCTCGCCCGCCTGCAGACTGCTGCCCGCGTTTGGTTCTGTTCAGTTCTGTGGGCTGCGGCTTGCACACAGCGCTGTGTGAATGGGAAAGGCCCATGAGGATGTGGGGATGGGGCTCTCAAACTCATGGTCACCCGACTTTATCTCTACTCCTTGAGATATGTTACAGTCTCGAGATATGTTTGTTAATTTCTTTAGGAATAGGATTTCTAGAGTTCCTATTCTGCCACGATCTTGACCTGAAGTCTAGAAGTTATTATTTAAACAAAAAGGAAATTGTTTAGATCACAGTGATGTATTAGATGTAGAATATACGGGATTGGGGGTGGGGTAGAGAGAGAACTTGAGCTCTTCAGTTTGTGTAGCTGATAAGAGATTGTTACTCTTTCCTCAAAGTATATGTTATTAGGGGACAAGGTGGGATAGTAGGGAGACTGCAGACATCATGTACGGGCCTGACTACGAATGCCCATGGAAGTAAATCTGTGGATGGAACGAATACTGGGACTTCCTTGTTTATTATTTTATATTTAAAGTATTTCAAGAGGGGGATAAGTGATGGAAAGAATGCACTTCTCTTTAAAAATGTAATAAAATAAGTCAAATTTGATTAAGATGACAAGTATGAATTGGACAGCCAAGAAATATAAAGATAGAAGTAACAAAAAAGCCCCTTCATTTTGAAGGGGTAAGTTAGAAATAGCACAAGTCTGGCATACACAATTATTATGGTTGAATATTCCAGTTTATTTTGGTCGATGAAATTCAGTTTATGTTTTATCACATTTCACTGGAGAAATTGCGTGGACAAAATTTTACAGGGAGCAAAAGCAAAATTTTGACCTTTGAAGACTTTATAGATTTAGAAGCCAGGAAGAAATATCCTCAGAAGTACATGCAGCTCCTGCATATTGGGTGCCAATGCCACCCACTTTGGAATCGAAAAGCGTGAACATTTTGAAAAGATTGTCCTCACCACTGGCTGCTCTAGACCCAGCTCAGTGCTGCTTGCCCCAGTGCAGGGAAGAAGCAAAAGTTTGTGTGTGCGTGTGTGTGTGTGTGTGTGTGTGTGTGTGTGTGTGTGTGTGTTCGTGCCTTGACTTCCGGTTGGCTCTGTGATCAGACCTTTATACTCAGAATTCCTTTATGTTGACATGTCATTTTCAAACCAACAAGAGTTTGAATTGGTACAAGAGACTATTTCTAGTATTCTGAAGAAAAGAATATCTCCTTCCATTCAGTTGTGCCTATCTATGGATTAAAGTCCAAATGCAACAGGAGAATGGGAATCTACATCACTTCAAACTATTGCTCTGTGCATTTAATTCTTATCTTCAAATATCAATATTTAGCTGGTATGAACTTTGATATCACTAATAATTAATGCTTGGACACCTACTATGTTTGTATAATATAAAAGTGAAGCTCAGTTGCTGAAACCGTATAAGCTACAGGGCTGGAAAGTGATGACGTCAGAATTGGAACTGAGCCTACCCATGCCTAGGTCACTTTTTTGACTACATTATGTTCTTCCTCCACTGGGAAACCCTTTTAGTGATAGCAAACATCTCAGTTCCCACAGAACTTCCTTCCAGCTCAGGTCCCAAGCCAGGGCCATGAGAGACACAGAGCAGTCTGCATCCTCCAGGAAGGCCCATCAGCAGTGCAGCCTTCAAGCCTGCAGAGCATCTCCATCACTGCAAACAGAAGAAATTCTATTCTTAGGTGGATTCCACACAAGTTTGAAAAATAGGTACCTTCACTTTCCAAGCTGCCCTCTGGCAGCCCATTCTTGCACACCTAACACCTTCCTGGCTGGTTAAGCCACTAGGAGAGTCAAGTTCACATTTAATTTAGGGATAATTTTATTCAGAAGCACTTATACTCTTCATTGTGACTCTGGAGATGTGAAACACAAAAAGGATGACTTGAAGCAATACCTGATTAACGCTGAATAATTCATAATTAATCAAAGTGTATTTTAAGCCGAATGCCTCCGCTAACACATTCAGAATATTTCTGAGCCACGAGATGACTCAGAAAAAAAGAATTTTGATGCTAGAACGGATTTAGAATTAACATTTTAATTGTAGCAACATTTCACAGTCCTCTCACTTCCTTTGTCTCCTACAGATGTATTTCCTCCTCGGATTTTTACATTACATTTTCCTCTACAGTAGTGCTAATTTTAAGCTACACTAGTATGCAGTTGCTCCTCATTTCTCCATGTCAATGAGGAGGTATATGGTGATGCAACCCAGCAGAGTAAAGGGACCAGAGGTGGAGTGAGCAGCCATGACCAGGAACAGGAGGTTGTGTAGAGGAAAACACGACTCTACAAATACGAGGAAGACAGAAATCCACAAAGGGACAGAATCCCATAGAAGCTGTGGCCTCAGGAGGGCTAGCTTCACAAGAAGGAATGCAATGCCATTGAAACAATCACTATATGTGTTTGCCTATTTTTAAATCATAATGAGAAAGAGAACTCATACATAACCTATTATACATAATGCTTCCTTTATGATACTAATATTTATCCTAGAACCATCTTGTTAGAAATGGCCCATAGGAAACTTACCTGTCCAAAAAAAGGATGGACATGGGAGACATGGATGACAGAGTATGAGGCCTTAATTTTCTTTTTGCAAAAAGGGTGACCTTCCCACGTGCAAGTGGAGAGAGGCACACCGAAAACGTGGGAGATACCGACTTAAATCCCTAGCTCACAGGTCCCTCCCCCGCCTTTTCCTATTGGCAGGATTCACAATCTTCCCGAGAAGATCTAAGGGGCTGGCTCAAGGCCAAGTTCATCACAACGTCATTACCTTTATCCCTCATTTCTCTTTCCGTGTCTGTCTGGTCACCTGGTCAGGTAAGGCGCAAAAATGTAAGATCCGCCACCTTGAACAATGTGTCACTGCTACTGCTAGTTGACACTCACAATCTCACCTCTTTCAACTATTCTCTTAGCTCTTTTTTTCCTAACAATTTTCAGCTGTCCGTCCATCTCAGGTAGGCTTGCCTTTTACTTTCTTCCCCTATCCTCTCATTTTGCCAATTGTTTCCTTGTCCTCTTCTTTACTATTTCTCCCCCCCCCATTTTATTGATATGTATAAGTGCAAAATTTAAGGTTTACAATGAAGTTGAGCATTTTGTGCACCTACAGATCTTGTCAAGGTGACAAGGACTTTCCCACTCTCTTTTTGTCCCTCCCCCTACCCACTCCTCCCTCCCTCCCTGCCCTACTCCCGTTTCACTTTTCTTCACAGATGCATCACTGCTCTGCCTTCTGATGTCACAGACTCTATTCTTACGGAACTATCAACTTAAATGATTCCAATAAAACCTTATGCGATGTTAATTTTAAAAAAGAGAGAAAAGTCCAAGACTCCTCTGCTCACAAGATTGCTTGTATTCACAGCCTATGTGTTCATCATGAAACAAAGTGGTATATCCGGTGAGAAGAGGCGAGTAGCTGAACATGTGGCTTGAAGCTGAAGCCTTTCCTGCATTTTACTGTGAGCCAAATCTTCCCTGCAATAACGTGGCAACAAAGTGAATTGAGATTTTAATCAGAAGCTCACGAAAATCTTTTACCCTACAATCTTTCGGTCTGTTAAAATATTCAGGAATTCATCTAAAATATTTTACACATGTTAAATGAGGCCAGGAAGGCTGGATGAGCAGGATGGGAACTTATTATGCAATTATGATTGGGTCCCAAGGCACATACAGCATGATCTGTTATTAGGGAGCAAATTAGTCACCTGTGAGCTGTGCAAATTTGGGCAAATAGCTTCGTTGAGCCTCAAATTTTTTCCAATTTTTAAAATGGATTATGCAATCATATTTTTAGCAACATTCTTGTTATCACATTTAAAGATTTAAAATTAACCCTTTTCCTCGTTTGCGTGTTATCTGTGATAAACTTCCACACTTTCCCTAATTCCTTTTCTATATAGTTTTGATCTGAAAATACAAAGAGACTGTCATCTATATTTATATGTTAGATAGAAGATCCAGAGACAGCTGTATGGTTGATATCTTCTTTATTACACAAACTTTTGTGTCACACTAGATAGTGGAAGGCAACCAGGTGCCAGAAAAAAAAAGAATGATTGAAGGCAACAAGGGTACCAGCCAACTCGTAAAATAAACTTTGATTCTTTTCTCATTTTAAAAAGGGAATCTGTTAACATTCTCCTCCACAGTATAGAAGTGACTTCGGTTATCTAAAGCAGATTGCAAAAAAAAAAAAAAAAAAAAAAAAAAAGAGCATACATTCTTCCCTTGGCGTTGTCCTCTGCTTGACATCCTTTGCAACATGACTTTGTCGCTCCTTCCATCCAGGGGTGGAGTCTGTGCCTCTAGTGTTTGAATATGAACTGGCTACGTGGTGAGACTTCATTTGAAGAAAAAAAATTATTTGGAAACAACTCTATTTCAGCCAAAATGTATTTTGCATGCTCCCACTGTTTTTGGGGTTTCTTGTGCCTCATTTGAACAAACTCAGACCAACCTGCTATACTATAAAAGTTCAAGTAGAAAGTTCAGCTCAAATGTTCCAGGCATGACCCTGAATATATCCAGGGCAACCGAGTCACCCAACCGATCTCAATTTCTTTCATCACCCATAAAAGGTATCAGTTAAACTTACAGTTATTGTGAGTTTCAGAGAGATTTTTAAGCAGCAAGAGAGAACTGATACTTTGTCCAAAGTGCCACTGTTCTCTTTTTCTTTATTTTCATTCCTATTTTATGAACTTATATTTCACAATTCTTGACAACCCAACTCTCTGAAAGTCTTAATATGGAGCAAATTGCAATTAATCCTAATTGTTGCATTTTGAGAATGAAGCTTAAACTGTTCTTCCTTATTCCCCACATATTAACGATAGTCACTGCGCTGTGATTAGAATACAATCATGACTAAAAGTTTAGGATCTAATATTTATTCTTTTTGCATGCATTTATTAAGAACTTATTTTAACTCAAGCATGTTTTACATGTTCTGTATACATTGACTCATTTTCACAGTAAAATAACATAGAAGATAATATTATTTTTCTATTTTGCAGATGAGCAAATATAGAGAAGATGGACAACTTGCCTAAGAAGACACAGGACCCAGAGACCAAGTGGCACTTCAGAGTTTCACCGTGTACTCTGAAGATGTGTCAGCAACTACCACACTTATTACCAGTATGCATTTCAATCATTTTTATGCTTTTTATGGAGGAAACACAATTTTTTTTGAGACAGGGTTTCGCTCTGTGGGCCAGGCTGGTCCTGAATTCACTTCAGAGCCCAGGCTGGCCTTGGACTCATGGCAATCCTCCTGTCTCAGCCTCCTGAGTGCTGGGATTACAGGCATGCGCCACCACGCCCAGCTTATATGGTGCTGGGGAATCGAACTCGGGTACTTAGCGCTTGGCTCAGCGCTTGCTCAAGCGCTTTAACCACTTAGCCATTCCTCCAGTGACAATTTTGAATAAGTACAGAAAATATACCGAAGTATTCATCACATAATCATATTTTATAAAATGAAGTCATTTGTAAAATTTGGCCCTACATATCTCTATCCTTTTTTTTTTTCTTTGTCTTTTTGGGTGCAAATTGTAAGGAGGATAATTTTGTTTTGAAATCAAGAACAGAGAGATAAAAGCTTCTCTTAATCAAAAGGGTCCCAAGAAGGATGGCCTTCCCCCTCTTTTTATACATCCTTTAATGACTCCAGTTGTGTGACCCTGATAGTTTCTAGTACCATTTTCTACCCAAATCATTTCTCAATGATGCCTTTACTTAATTATAGAATAATAGCTCTTTGCTGTATAAATCTTGATGGACTAATGGAATAATTTGGCACAGTGTTTTTCAAGAGCAGAAAAATATAATGCTGAATTTCAACCCATCTTCAGCTCTATATTATTTTTATCCCTGAGGTCAAGCAGCAGGCAGGTAATAAACTCACACTTAAAATGATAAAACTCAGATACTTTAGACAATGAGTCAGTCATTCTGCAACACTCAATGGATAACTTAAATGCAGAGCATCCTGCAGAAGGAAATTCTCTCCATACAAAAGCAAAAAACCCTTACTAAAAAAACAGTCGACTTTTTTTACTCAAGAGCTAGCTATAGGGCAAACAGATTCATCACTGCTGCCACAGTATAATATTTTTCATAAGAAAATTAAATTCACAGAATTGGTTGCATTTACAGTCCATGCAACATTTGCATTCGAATTATTAAACATTGGCAATATTGTAGAAGCTCCCCAGAAAACCAAGGACGGGGCAAAGAGCTCTGTAGGTCTTCAATAATGCTTCCTCTTGCAGCTAGTGACAGAGACACCGATGGGAAAAATCTGATCTCGCTGTACCAGTCGCACGTGTCCTGCTGCTAGTGTGGTCACTTAATAGCTCTGGATTAAAAGTGCTGCTAACCGTAAAGATTCACGGAAACTGAAGAGCTTTGCAAATGCCGTGTGTGCATCCTACTAGTCAGGGAGGGTTTGTGCAAATTGGGGAAGTGTTCAAAGACTCTCCCTGATATCAGTATTCAGAGAGCTGGTGGCTCTAGCTAGTGTTGTTATAAATATCGCCAATGTTCTGCCGCACTTGCCCAACCTGAAAGACTGGCACTAAAGGGGACTGATCTAGTTCTCTTTCAAAAGATTACATTTGTTTTGCTCACCCACTAAGGAGGGTGAACCTGAAGCCCTGAGTACTACAACTAGGGCCTTACGGGTTTCGCTTGACCCTGACAAGCTTCAGGCACCTCAGTGCCCCGCAGTAGTTAAGAGCATATACACTAGAACCGGATTTTCCTACTTTAATCCTCATTCTATCATTTAGTAGCTGCATTAGTTTGTGAAGAAAAAGTAAGCTTAGGGTCTATTTGCAAAGTAGGGATTGATAGTATTTCATACCTTAGAGGTTAAATTCTGGGATTAGTGCATATGAAGTGTTTGTAATCATACTAAACATGTAGAATATGTCCTTTTAAACATACCAAAGAGTGGGAGGGACAATACCTGCCTTACAGTTTTGTTGTAGGATGAAATGAGATAATATATGCAAATATTTAGCATAATGCTCAAATCAGGAAAATGACAAAGCTGCCCACTCTCACCACTTTTATTCAAAATAGTGCTTGAACCCATAGCCAAAGCAATTAGATAAGTGAATGAAATAAAGAGAATACATACCAGAAAGGAAGAAGTTAAACCATCCTTCTTTGCAGATGACATGATTGTCCACATAGAAAACACAAAAAAATCCACTAAGAAACTCTTGAAATTAGTTAATAAATTCAGTCAATAGCAGGATGCAAAATTAATACAAAAAATCTACATTCACAAAGAAGTCACTGAGAAAGAGTATTCAACTCCTATGAAAATATCAACATTTTTAATGGAACTTAAAAAAAGTCTTAAGCTACATATGACACAAAACGAGAATCAGAAGAGCTGAAGTATCCTGAGTAATAAGACAAGAGCAGGTGGTGGTATGATTCCAGACATCAAGCTATTTTACAAAGCAACAATGATTAAAAAACAAAACAAAACAAAACAAAAACACCCCTTTACAGTATTGGCACAAAAACAGAGAGGTTGACCAGTGGAACAGAACTGAGGATGTGAAGACAACCTCAAGTACCATCAACTTCCTGATCTTTGACAAGGAGGCCAAAACATTCTTCACTAAATGGTTCGGAAAAAGTGCTTATCCACTTGCAGAAGAATGAACCAAGATCCACACCTACCACCCTGTACTAATCAAATCCAAGTGGATGAAAGGCCTAGATGCTAAAATGGAAAGTCTAAACTTCCAGGAGGATGCAATAGGTAAAATTCTTGAAAATATAGGCACTGGCACAGATTTTCTCAATAAGGCAATTGTTGCAAAAGAAATAATTTCCAAAATTATGGAAAAAATGGAATCATATTAAATTAAAAAGTTTCCAAAAGAAACAACAGAATGAAGAGAAAACTGACAGAATAGTAAAAATTTTTTACTATCTACACATCAGATAGGAGGCTAATAATTAGAATGCAAAAAGAACTGAAGAAAGATAGATTCCCCCAAATGAAAAAATTTAAAATGAGCAATTGAAATAAATAGACAGTTCTCAAATAAAGAAGTAGAGATAGCCAGCAAAATGCATGAAAAAATGTTCAACATCTTTAAGCATTAGAGAAATGCAAATCAAAACAACACTAAGAGTCCGACTTACCCCAGTGAGAATGGCAAATAGCAAGAACTCAAATAGCAACAGATGCTGGTGGGGTTGCTGGGAAAACGAACCCTTTTCACTGGTGGCAGGACTGTAAAGTGGTACAGTCACTATGGAAAGTAGCATAGAGACTCCTTAAAAAAATTAAAATAGATATCCCACTTGACCCAAATGTCCCATGTAGCAATAATAATATGTAGCAGTAGTAATATGTAGCAGCATACCTCTATTTATACCAGCACAACTGATATAGCTAAATAATGAAAGACGCCAAAATATTTATCAATAGACCAATGGATTAAAAATGTAGTGTATATACACAATGGAGTATTACTTTGCCATAAAGACAGATAGATATGAATCATTTGTAGGTAAATCGATACAGCTTGAAACCATTATGCTTAAGTGAATCAGACTCAAAAGATTAAATATTGCATGGTTTCTCTACCACGGGAAACTCAGAGCAGGAATAAATAATGAATCAAATAAGTGACAAGTGGGGAACCAAGCAGAGCTGAGCGAGGGTGTGGAAGGGTGAGGAAGGGCCAAGGAAAGGAACTGGAAGTTGTTATGATACATACGTGCACAAAATTCTAAAGTTTATTTAGCTGTTGTGTATCACATAAATATACTAATAAAAATGAGAGGAAAATTACAAAATGCCCAACAAGAATTGGATGCCCAACAAGAACTAGATGCCCACCAAGAGTGGTTAATAACTAATGCCATTGGTGGTGAGCCTACCACTTGCCGAGCTACATACATCCTCCCAACTCCCAACAACCCTCTGAAATGCATACTAGAGATAATCCTGTTTTACTGAGGAAATAATTAAAGCAGAGATATGTTAAGTAAATTAGCCAAACTCTGGGAAAAGTGGCCATATTTGTTTTACTAATACAAGCTTCAATAAACAATAAATAAACAATAAAAGTGTGACTCTTGGTAGCTTAACATGATAGAATATTAGTTCTCATGTGAAATTACAAAAATAAGTAATTCTAACTTATAGAAAGCTCTCTTCAAAGCATGGATTCAAACTTACGATTTTTTTTTTTCTGCTGTGATTGTACAGTTTTCTGCGTATGGCCCTCAAGTTCAAGCAGGTGGAAGGAGAAAGAACACAAAGAATTACAGAAGTCAGAAGTGGTACGTTCAGGGCCAAGATGCATGACACTTACGTTCATACTCCAGGATGTAGTTATGGCAATACTTCAGTTCAAAGGATGCCAGGAAGCATAGTCTAATTGTGTGCCAGGGAGCCGAGGGTTGGCAGGTAGGCTCCGGGCCTATGATGTGGTGGCAGAGGGAGACTTAAACGAAGCATGTTTGATCCCAAGTAAGTGGCCGGCAGACTCTCTCTTCTGCCTTTGTCCAAATAGTAGCTTGGAAGCTATAAGACACAAACATCAAGTTGTTATTTCTCTCTTCTTCCTGTTACCCACACAGCCTTCACAGAGCTGAGTCCTTTGACCTTATTGCACTATAACTTGAAATAAATATACTTTTCAGATGACAATCAGAAATGAACAGCTTTAGGGATCTGATTCATAAATATTCTACTTGCGTGCTAGTACACCTTAATGTTAGTTCAACATATGCCATTCGCCAAAATTCACTGTTTGGATCTGCCATTTATTGAGCATTTCTGTATTTTTCAGGGAATATATATGTACTGAATACTAACTTAATTGAATCAACCTCATTGAAAATTCCACTTTGTAAGGCCTTTGCAAAACAGCAAACAATCAATAATGAGTGAGTTTTTGATTTTTTAATTCAGAAGCTTATAATTTCAGTCCATGATATTTATGTTTTGCCTGAATAAAACTGCACTTTCATTGAAATTTCTTTCTTTTTTGGCCTCAGTTTGAAAATGAAGAAATGTCTAAAATATCATAGGCAAACTATTTCAGAAATCAAGTAAGAGCATAGTAATCGAGTAAGAGCATGATATGTGCTTGCATCTAATGTCCTATCTCCCTAAACAAGTTCTATGTAACCTGGGTTTGCAAGATAATTTAGGGTTTCGTGGGTGGAATTTTCAGTTATCTGATTGCTCTGGTTTTGTATTACCTTGAGGTGGGAATTAAAACTATACCTGGTAGAAAATGTCTCGATTGCCATCTGCCATGGTAGGTGAGTTGGAGAATATTGATATTTCTCCTTTTCTCACATGTGACATTTTGGGAAAATTTATTCCATATGAGACAATAAAGTGTATTAATCTTCCAAGGAAGAGTATGGTCCAAGGAAGTCCTAGTTCAAAAGTTAAAAAAAGAAAAGAAATGTGAGATGAACAAACCCTAGTGACAGTGGCTGGTGCATACCTGGAAAAAGAAATACACATTAGGCAGCAGTTCGTTTCACTAAGGGATGATGAACTCGTGTAAGGTCAGGGAGACTGACCCCCACTGCAGAGCTGATCAGCTTGTCACCCTTACTGCTGGACCACTGCTGTTAAAAGATCCTCTGATTCCTCCGAAAGCAGCAGGACCCGACCCCACCACCTCTGCTGGAGCTTGAGAGATTCCTTCCCTCAGTAGGGAAAGAGGTCTGTGGACATTTGATCACAGAGAACATCTGCTTTTAGAAACATTGAGAAAAACAATGACACGCTTTTTCAAATATGATACAGTGTTCAATTCAATTATTTTAATTTTTTAAAGGTTACTCAAAACTGGGGTTGATTAGGGCTAGTGGTACAGCTCAGTGATAGAGTGCTTGCCCAGCATGCATGAGACCCTGGTTTTAGTCCTCAGTATCATAAAACAAAACAAAACAATACAAAACAAAACATCCCGATAATGAGGTTGGTAAAGATCTTTTGGAAACAAGGATACATTACACCCATCATCTATCAGGAGATTTTAGTATAAATTCCCACGTTGTACCCATTCTCTTGTTATTCCAAGCTCTCCCACTGGACAGTGGCTGCTAGCTGTCCCTTAGAAAAATTGAAAGGACCCCAGTACCACCATAGGGTACTCACATTCTCTTAGTTACTTTTTCATTGCTGTGACTCAATACCTGACATCCACAAACTTAGGAAAGGTTTACTTTAGCTCATAGTTTCATACGGTCACAGTCCATTCAGGGGCGGCCGGCGGCAATCAAAGTACAGGACAGAGGCAGAGGTGGAGGCAGCTTCTCAGGACATCAGAAACAGGAAGGCAAGCTGAGACCAGTTGAGACCAGTCCCAGTCGTCCAGGAAGGCAGGTGCAGCTTATGTATCCTTTCAGGTCTCTGCCCAGTAATTAGTCCCTCCTGCATCCAGATGTGGCCACTACATACCCTTAATCTTAACTCATACGCATTTAGTCTTAACTGTAACCCACCCCTCCAGACTAGACCCCAATTCACTGACACCACATGGTTTCATAGACAATCTACAACATTAAAATAAATGAGACTTTTTGGGGACACTCCAGATCCTAAGCACAACAGGACCCCAGTACCACCATAGGTGACTCTCATTCTCATTGATAATTCAGAGCTTTTTAATGTTTCCCACAAGAATAGTAAACTTTTTCAGATGTTCAAATTGGGAAGCAGTGCATTTCTGCTTCTCTACAGAGGCTCATTTTTTAGCAAAATCAGGTAGAATGAAAAAAATTGTTTACTGTCTTCTATTCTCTATTCATTTTATTTTTCAATGCCTTGCCTGGTTTGTCAGACAGATGACATGTCTATTTTTACTACTGGTTACACGATTATGTGACCCAAATGCTGTAGAAGTCCAAGAAAGGTAGTATTAACTAGGGCACAAATATTTATGAAAAACTTCCAAAGGAGAATTTGTGGCCTAGCTACAGGAATGGGTACAGCAAGCGACAAATTCATTCACTCTTTCTGATTTTAAACATAATATTAACTGATGAAAATAGTGGAGGGTTTCACAATGACATCTAAAACTAACATGTGGTTATTAAGCACACAAAAATTGTAATATTCTTGATTTCATATTCCATATGGTGTCATTCTTGGCTTTTGAAAAAAGAAGGCATTTCCTGCCAGTGTCAAAATAGTGCCTGATAAAGACTAAAGCTCTTATTCTTTTTTATCCTATTGTTTTATAGAAGTTGGCAGATTTAAACAAGAGCTCAAAATTTAAAGGCATAAGTATATTAATAGTTTTTCAGGTTAGGTTTAATAATCCTCTTCTGATTGTAGAATTAAATTGTACTAATAATAGGAGTATATTTAAATGTGTTGCTTAAAAAAGAGAGATTATGAGAGAAAAAGAAATCATTGGTAATTTTTCACCCTTAAAACTGACTGCTTGTAGCAGACAGTAACGGGATCGTATCCCTTCCTCAGGGCTTTGTGTCTGGGCCTCAGCTATTACGAATATGGATACCTGCACCTTGTAGCTTTACTCTTCAATGTAAATTGTCTTTGGCTCTGTTAGCCCCTTTGGAGTGGTATAATAAAATGATATACACTGTGTGGCTTACTGATGACATAAATTTATTTCTCATAGTTCCAAGGCTGGGAATTCTGAGATCAAGATGCCAGCATTGTTGGATTTTAGTGAGAACTCTCTTCTTGGGCATTAATCTGCTTTTTTTGTTACTATTTTATTTATTTATTTATTTATTGAGACAGGGTCTTGCTCTGTATCCCAGGCTGGTCTTGAACTCACTATGGAGCCCTGGCTGGTCTTAGACTCATGGCAATCCTCCTGCTTCAGCCTCCCTAGTGCTGGGATTGCAGGCATGCGCCACCATGCCCAGCTTATGTGGTGCTGGGGAATCGAACTTGGGTACTTAACACTAGCCACAGCACTTGCTAGGCAAGTGCTTTAACTGCTGAGCCACGCCTCCAGCCCTTTTTTTGTTACTATTACAAAATATCTGAGGCAGGCTGACTTTATAAGAAAATGGTTTGTTTGCTGGGCTCAGAGTTCTGTAATTTCTGAAGCGCAGTGCTGCTATCAACCAACACTGGCGAGGATCTCATGGCTGTTAGCGTCACAATGACAGGGATGTATACAAGGACCGAGAGATCCCATGCCCAATCAGGAAGCCAGAGATTGGTTTGGTGGTTAGGTTCACTCTTGTGAAAGCATGCCCTCAGGAGGTCTCCAGGAGCCCATGAGAAGTACTTCAATCCTTTCTGAAGGCAGCTACCACAAGGACTGAAGGACTTCGCATTAGATTCCACTTCATATAGCTCCCACTACTTCTCACGTGGCCACACTGAGGAAGAAGCTTCCACTCCACGAGCTTTTGGGGGAGACACACTCTCAAATCATATCCAAACCATAGCATCTGATTCTCAGACTGGCCATCTTTTGCGGTGTCTTCGTGTGGTAGAAAGGGAGAAGCAGATTTCTAGGATACTTTTAATAAGAAATGGTTCTGCCTTCCTGACCTCACTACCTCGCACAGCTTCCCCTCCTAATCCTGTCACCACAGAGGTGAATTTTGAGGGGACAGAGACATTCAGTCCATTGCGTTCCCTTCCCGTGAGCAGCCACAGCCAAAGGCTGGCCAATACATTCACATGTTTTGTCTCTGAAAACTCTGAGGGACCTTTTGAGACCCAGAGACCCTGGGAGGATTTCCTGACACTTTCACTGCAACTGTGATGTAGATGGGCTTCATCCTTCCTGAGTCCTGCTTCCTTCACTTCCACACAGATGCATCTCAGGACGGCCCCAAAATTTGTGCAGACAAAGTATGCCTGTAGGTACCCAGCCAAGGAGAGCAACCTTTAACATTTTGATGTACTTTTCCTATATCTTGAAAGATTGAGATTGCAGTAAATGTACAAGTTTTGGATTATATTTTTTATTTAGTATTATATTTTGAGTGTTTTTACTTTATCGACTCATTTTAGTAATGTCATCAGATTTCGATGAATGTATATACTGTAATTTAACCACTATATGACTGTTCAATATTTATATTGTTTCCAATTTTTCCATACCATAAATAATACCACACAGAAATTTCTAGAGGAAATGCTGTGTTCAAGGATATGCACCCTGTCAAGCATCTCAACCTATGTTGCCAAATTGCTATTAGTGGTATCGATATTGTATTTTAATAGATTTACATTTTTCATTTTTGCTGCTACTTAGGATAGTGAGTGTCTCACCGTTCTCCTGGTGTAATTGAACACTTGTTATTACACCGAATTCAATTTCAGGCAGTGATGTTTAACACCAACCCGTTCCCCTCAGGTTGAAGTCTAAAATTAGCCTTTTTGCCAGACAGAGCCGTCTATTCTAAGATTCCTGCCACTGTCTTGCTGCCACTATTTTGGTGTTTTTATTTAGGATCACGTTATAAAATCTGTGCATCAGTGCTGTGGTAAGTGGATCTCCCTACTTTGAACAAAAGCTATGGTGACTTTAATGATTAATTTTCTAATTGTATTCATCTCTACATCTTCATAGCACAGAGCCTTTGTATATAACAAGCATCCAATAAAAATGCTTCATAAGATAATTGTCAATAATTATTTATCAGCTTGTTCATTATACAATTTTCTCACTCTGAGTTTCAGAGATCCAGTGTAAATCATGCAAGTATTCGGTTAACTAACTACTGGTCCCATTTGATGGACAAGTCCTTTGAAGGAAATGTACTTTGCTTTCCAATTTTGTCCCTGATATCAGTTGACTCTTGGTCTTTGAAAAGTAAAACAGAAGCTACAAAGAATGTAGGTTTCTTAGCTATTTACTTACTTATCTTACTATATATTTCTATTAACATGTGACCCTAAGCTATGGTCTTGAAGTTACATATTAGTACTGGCTAATGACCAGGGTTGAGAAGCCAGCTAGCCCTATTTGCTTAGCAAAAAATAAACTATTTTGAGTAGCTCAGGCCTGTCCATTTATGCCTAAATAAGATTAATGAATTAGCTGACTTGTGGAGACTGTGTTCTCCTGAGAAAATAGAATTATTTTTGAAGTAGCTCCGACTTGATTCTCTTCATATGCATTCCCACCCAAGGAGACCATAAAATCTATTTTCTCATCCAATGTCCAAAAACTATAAAAGTGGACATGGCAGACATTTAGCTTTGAAAGCCTGTTTGGATCTAGGAAATCTTTATTTACAATTTTACCAGTGGCTGTATGGCAATAAAAACTTATAGATTGAGAACTTTTTAGTCTTTTCAGTCTATGAGGAAATAAAACTACAGCAGATGATTTTGTGATACAGCTGAGATGGGTAGGTCTTTAGAGGTGAGGGGGAGGTGAAGAAACTCAGGGATGAGAGTTACAATCATTTTCTCAAAAATGCAGACATCCTTGAATGTGCAAAACAGCTACAAGGACCTCAAGCTTCTCATGTATTTACTTATTGTACCATATGCATTTCTATAAATATGTGATCCTAAAATTATAGTCATGAGCTTGCATATAAATAATGAATAAATACCTCTATGATAAAACCCTCAAGGTTCTCTTTCTTTATTTCCATGCAGATTTCCATGCAAGAGAGAAATGAGTTGCTACCAATAATCAGAATAAATCAATGAACTCCCGAGAGTGAGAGTAGCAGCAGAGAGAGCATCTCTACTGTGGGAATAAGTGGATGTGATCATAAAATCAAGATGCTGTTTCACTTCATTGATTTAGTGCAATCAGTAAAATTCTTTCAGCAGCAGTTATACACAATTCCATAAATTTTAACACTCCTAATCTTGTTAAGAAATTACATGAGACAAATCCAAAATTATGTAATAAATGCAGTCTTATTATTTTTTCACATTGGTGAAATTTCCACAAGATGCTTAAAAATGAGAATTTGGCCCGATTATCAAGAATAAATTGGTTTGCTGTGAGGATTAGAAAAATAGAAAAAAAACATTGCACAAACACCACTGTAAACCAAGGTAGTATCTTATGGCAGATATACCTAACCATGAAATAGAGATTAACAGGTTGAATAATATTTTTAAAGCTTTGTGTCAGATTACACAACAAAGGAGAACTGAGGTTTCAGATGAAATTATGGTTGCTAGCCAGCTGACACTAATAAGATATTCTGGATTATTTTAAATGCAGAAGGGTCAGAAAAGGAGATAGAATAAGGTCAGTGTAATGCAGCGTGGCTTGGTCACTTTTTGTTGCTAAAACAGAATAACATGACATTCACATCTCAAGGGGAGAAAGATTTATTTTGGCTACAGTTTCGAAAGGTGTCAGTCCATTCATCGACATCTGGCAATGTTGAAAGCACATAGCAAAGACCCAGAAGGAGAAAGAGCTGTTCATAGCATGGCAGACAGGGGGCCGAGTAGTCAAGGAAGGGTAGAGCTAACATGTATATTTCTGGGTCATGTCCCTCTGATCTACCACTTCCAGGTCATACCCCAGAGATCAAAGCTACCGTGTTCCACCCCTTTCAACCAGGCCCCACCTCTTTGCAACACATAGTTCCATAAGTATTTCACAATATCCAAATACATGAGACTTTTGGGGGACGTTTCAGAAGCACTTAACCCTGATTACCAACTTTGAAGATGGAGGAAAGAGACCACGAATCAAGGTACACAAGGCAGCCACTAGAGGCTAGGAAAGGCAAAAAAAATCACTTTCCACTAAAGTCTCCATAAAGAAACCTAGCTCTCTTGGTTCATTGGTTCTGAAGTTGATGCCAGAATTCTGAAAGTCACAATAAATTTATTTTAAGTCATATGTGCATTTAATCTAAACTGTGAACTTGACTAGAATAAAAGACTATTGGAGAGATAACTGTATTAGGCAGTTACAGGGTGCTATATTCATAAGTGGATTAATCTATGGATGTACAGAGATGAACGTGCTGTTAGAACATGGATTCCAAAGGAGGAAGTGGGCCACGAGGGGCCCGCCTTGGAAAAGTATACTTCTTGTTGGCACTCTTCCGTGGCTCTGTTTTCAGAATGCCAGGAGGTGAGCAGCTTTGCTCAGCCCACCCATCTACAATGATGTTTTTTACTTTGAAGTTAGCTGAGAATGGACTGATACCTCTGAAACCATGAGCTAGATTAAACCTCCTCTTTAAGCTTCAGATGTCAAATATTTGGCATCAGCAAGAGAAAAGCTGTCTAATACATTAAACTAATATTAATTTGGTCAACAGAGAAAGGATACTAAAAATACATATTAACACTGAGTTTATTTTTTAAAAACCTAAAATGTGAAAGTAGTTTTGGAGTTGTTCAGTGTGGACAATCTGGAGAAATTATGAAGAACGTGTTGGAACATGCTTAGATTGTGGTAAACACTCTCTATATAATATGAGTGTTATTGACTCTAACATATAAATCAGATATGTGATATTGGAAACTGGAAGAAGAAATGATTTTTTACAATATGTGGCAGAAATTTTAGCATAATTGTATCTTATAGTTGTGTGAAAATAAAAGTTGTAAATAATTAAATTGGACTCTTAACTCATCAGATAGATTTCCAAACAGTCCAATCATGGCATAGCCTATCTCATCTTGCTGTTTTATGAAGCAAATCCAGAAATGAATTCTCAAACAAAATGGACTGGAACTAAACATGAGAGAAATTTAAAACACTATTGGAAGAGATTAACTGTACAACTCAAATATCCTCTCAGGCATCTCAACAGAAGCTAAAATCTGAGGTGGGATTATCTTGGAAAGATCTGTAGAGAAACCTCCTGCACAGAGTGATGTACACAGGAGGCCTAGAAGTTTCTTGAGAATTTCCTTTTAGCAAAAGGACTTCCAGCGTGGATTTAAAAATGTAGAGAAAATGTGAAATGAAAGCTGATGACAGAGAATGAAGAAACAGTGCAATACCTTGGGGTATATAAAAACCAGAAACTTTGGAGTAGATGCTAGTTTATAAGTAGAATTCATCTGGAATGGTCATAGTTTATTTCTTGGAATAGCTGAAATAATTCAAGACTCTTGGAAGTATAAGGAACTAACAGAAAATGAGTTCAGACTTCCACCTGAAAATATGGGACATTGGTAGAGAAAAAATAATGGAAACTAAATGAATTTATAAATGAAATGTTTGAGGATTATGCTAATATATTAGTATTGTTTGAGGTAATAACAATTGCTTAGCAATTTCTTGCTAATATAAGAGCAATTGGGTAATAATTCAATTGGGTATGTATATACTCAAATAAGTGCTTAATTTTATTATTAATAAATATACATATATATGAAAATTTTTAGTTTGACTAATATTTATAACTCTTCATCCACATAAAATACTATTTGAGGAGATTAACTTCAGATATTTATATGTGTTAAAAAAAAGTTTCAAGTATTAGGAAAAAAAAAACACTGAAGATGAGGCTCATCTATAATGATCCCAGCATGTGAAAGGGTAAAGTGGCAAAAATATTTGTAAGTTGGTTAATGGTGTGATTAATATTATATGCAAAATACTTCAATTGATAAGAAGATAGTCTTGGTTGAAAACAGCAGTGAAACAACTACTTTGTTAGTCAAAGGGTCCTGCTTGCTCACACTTGCCTGTTCCTCTGGAATTTCTAATGCAAAAATCCTAAATATTTGATTTATGTTCCAGATTCCATGCCTTACGCCACTTTGATAAATTATCTCACACATTTTTAATGAGATGCAATAGGTATATTACATAGGTATATTCCTAGACTTCAGATGAGAAAACTGAGGAAGTAATTTGCTCCTTTGGTAAGTGAAAAATAGGTACTTGAATTCAGCCTTATATGGCCCTGGAAGCGCAGCCCTTAGTCACATTAGTCTTTCCCCTACTCCCCTCTTAATTATGTGAAAATTAACTTGGCATATTAAAACTCCTCAACAAAACTGAAGGGTAGCATATTATTCTAAATCACAAGTTTTTCAATATAGAAAAAGGTCTAGTATCTTTCTGGAAATTTTCTTTCCTGGCACAAAATGCTCAACTCCATTGTAAACCTTGAATTTTGTATGTATACGTATCAATAAAATGTGAGGAAAGACTTAGTAAAGACATAAAACTGAATTTCATAGAAAATGAATTGCCCATGGATCACCAGAAAGCCATAGTAGTAACAGCAAATATTGATTGGCTACCAAATATGGCCAAATACTGGGTCAAGGAAATACAACACAGTATGCTTTCCACACTTTATCCAGGTTACCCAGCATTAGTGAGAGACCTTATTTTATAAGAGGAATAAACTAAGGCATAGAATGCAATTGACTTGAGGTCACAAAGGGAGTAGCTAGCTATATGCCAAGACTCCAGACATCCACTGAGCACTGTGATTTCCTACCCTGGAGCTGACTGCTTCTATGTTACTCTACATAGGATAAATGGGGCAAGTTAAATAACTTACACATTTGGTGTTGTATTTAAATAAATGCTCAGTAGGATCCACAATGAGGAAGAGGCAGTTGCATAGTGTAGAATAACACAAACTGTTTTGTGTCTGAGATATCCTTTGACAGGTCAAGGTAAGTTCCAGATGGTTCCTGACTGGGCTGTTACCTCATAATATTACAAGGTCGAATTAACTTTTTCTCACCTCATTTGTCTGAACTACGTAAAAATCCTAGGACAGTTTCCCCGTTGCACATTTTCAACAGGTTAGTATTGCTGTTTCCCCAATCTGCTATCCTAAGTTGCAGATGGTGCTTCAGATCCACACAGGCCCAAGAGTCATAAAATATGGGTACTTAGCAACCAGATCAGATAAGCACAGGATGTTCCATCCTTAGTGGCAAGAGGTACAGTTGGCTATGGCCTTCTATATCATTTATTAACATTTAGAGCATAAACTGATCTAAAAACAGTTCAGATCGAGGATTAGACAAGTAAATCAATTCTAATCATCTTCCACCTGACAAACATTATGTTTCAAAATTTACCATGACATTTTCCTGAGTTTCTTTTTTTCCTCCAGTATTGGAAGTGACATTAGCTGTATAATAAGAAATCTCAAGGGCTAATTCAATATTTCCTTGTTCTCATTTTTTTCTTTATATGGAAGGAAATAGGCAATGAATTACTACTAAGAAAATGCTAAAGGCCGCCAACTGATTTCCTGCCATTTGGGCAAATTTAGAAGTCCATCAGGGAGATGTTATCTATCAAAGCCGGTTCAGGTAATTCAAAGCCTCACCAATCATTGGCTATTCTTGACAAACTACAAGGAAAAGCAGGATAGGGGCCAGTCTTCTACCTGGAAAAACAGAATTTTCATTAGCTTAAATAATACAGAGTGAGAAGTGAAACCCTGAAAAGTATCAAAATTAATCAAAAATGGTCCATTGGAAATAAAGTTATGTTTCATAATGAGTAGGAAGATGAGCGACATCTTATTAGTATAATAAAGAGTGTCTTGTCCCAAATTTATTTTCATAATTTTGAATACAAAGTGTCTGATTCTCAGGTTTCTTATTTCTTTGGGTTATGATATTAAAAGTATTCGTTAAAATGGAAATATCTGATAGAAATAATACCTGAGAGTATATGTCAAGGGAGACGGCTTAGATCCAACACATAACAGAAAGTCAGGAGAGTTATCACAGAGGAAGGGGGTCTGGAAAAGGGACCACACATAGACTTGAGATCCGTGGGCAACGGGGGATAGGTAGGAGTGAAATCAGGGTGGAAAATGAAAAAGAAGAGGTAAAGAGGTAAGATAACACGAGAAAGGTGAAAAGTAATAGTAAGTTTTATCTTTAGAAGAGAAGTTGGAAAGTGTTGTCTAGAGTTGAGTTTGAATATGTACAAATATGGGTCTCAAGGTGACAATACTCATCAAAAATTAAATTTGTATATACCTTTAATATCACAATTCTACTCTGAAAATTGGATTCTAGCAAAGTAATTCTAGCACAGAAATGTAATAGCACATCATTGCCTTTAGGATATCAAAAGCTGGACAACCACCAAGATATCCAACCAAAAGTTAATCACTGAGTAAACTATATTTATTCACTCAACTAAATCCTTTGAGAACTTTGAAAACGATGTTTTAAAGAATACATACCAAAATGCTTGTAAGTTTGAGTTAAGAAACAACAAAATATAAAATTGAACACAAAGATGACTGTTATTACATAAATTCACTACCATATTGGCCGGAGGCATATCACCTTGTTCTCTTTGAATGTGCTTTGGCAATGGAGACTGTAGGAATAATCTCTGCCTCATTTCATTCACTGCTTCTTTTGAGAATCTATACTTTCCAACTGCTCTTTAATAAGCCAGTATTGTTTTTGTAATAAAAGTATTTATTATCAGTATCATTATGATCCCAGCTACAACTAAATCCCAAGACTAGATAGTTATATATATTTTTTTCTTTGAAAGTCTTCAATTTAGTCAAAGACAAAAATCCCCTATACAGAGATCCACATATATCCATGTTTATAGCAACATAACTAACAATAGCTAAGTTACGGAAGATGTTAAAATACCCAACAGTAGACCAATGGATAAAGAAAATTTGGTATACGTACACGATGAAGCACTATTTTGCCATAAAGAGATATACATTTATTTGTGTAAAAATGAATGCAACCTGAGGCTATCATTCTTAATAAAATGAATTAGATTCAGAAGACTAATGATATCTCTAAGAAACCTAGAATATAAATAAATAATAAAGTCAAATGGGTGAGATATTGGGCGTCAGTGGTAGGTGAAGGATTGGCAAGGAATTGTAAAGTCGATGTACTATGTATGGGCACAAACTTCTCAAATTTAATATAACGCTTGTGTATCCTAGTACATACTAATAAAAATGGGGAGAAAAAAATAATAAAAAAGAACAACAATCCCAGAGGGAGTGATTCTCTGGGTCAAGTATATGAAAACAATTCTTCTCCCTTAGTTGAATCACTAAGAATTAAAGATATACTGCCACAATATGATAAAAAGAGCCTATCAGAATCATTTTATCAGATCGGTTTATTATATTTTATCATATAAAAAATGTAAATGTAGTTGAGTTTCAGTGGAAATTGTTATATCTTCAGAATTATTATTTTTAATTTGCCTAAAAGTTAGTCAAAAAGTCCCTATTCTAAAGGTAATTTGGGAACACTTGAGTCATTTGTCATCTTGAAAGTCCAATACTGGTTGATCTTGATAGTAAGCAGATGAACAGTTACTGCTACCATAATTGGGTCCTGTTAGGATAGGAGACAGAAATAGAGATAGTTCTATTTTCTCCCCTTAGAGATTTGACATTTTAAAAGATATTCCTGCCAATAGAGAACTTGATGAAGGCTGCTCTTTTACAGTGCAAATCTTAAAGAAAACATGTTGAGTGATGATTCATGTGCAGGTGCCATCTTCCTTAAACGAAGACGAGGTATGAATTTGATGCTGTAAGAGGACTGGGAGTAAATGTGGCACTTGAAAGGAACAGCATTTACATTTGTAAATTCAATTACTCTTTTCAAAACCCACAGATGGAATGGGCCATCATTGTAATGGAAGATGACAACGGAAATTGGGGTTGGCTTTGGAATTAGACA
Source organism: Ctenodactylus gundi (assembly GCA_004027205.1). Lineage (NCBI taxonomy): Eukaryota > Metazoa > Chordata > Mammalia > Rodentia > Ctenodactylidae > Ctenodactylus > Ctenodactylus gundi. The sequence goes on from PVKB01001563.1 coordinate 165,572, forward strand.
GAGCTGGGTCCCAGACTCAACGCCTTGTAACATACTTCATGTTCTCCACCTTCAATCTGGTCCTCTATAAAAATAAGTGATAATAACACCAGACATGAAGCCAAATATTTTGTGTATATTATCTCATTTCACTTACATCAAATCCATAAATAAAGCACCATTAGTAACAAATAAAATCTGTGTTTATGGTACTTGGCACATTATACAGCATATACAAAGGGCAACAATACATTTCATCCTCTTTCCTTAACCAGAAGATTTATAAGATGGGACTAAACCATATCATCACCACTGAATGACTGCTTAATGCACACAGCTTTTCTGCTTTCTATCTGTGTGGACAAGTTTGCATAAATGGTTCATGAAAGCAAATGATGAGACAAGGATTTGGGTGAAAGTTTATTTGGGGGATGGAGGAGTGAACAAGGCAAAAAGAAACCAGTAGAGGGTGAGTTAGTGAGTGGGATTCTGTTTTCAGCATTTGGGAGTCAACACTACTGGCTTCTTCTATAAGACTGTGTAGAAAATACCTCAGAAGTTTATTGTAGGAAGGTAGCAGAGCCAGGAAGATGTCTCTGCCTGAGGGTCATCCCTGGAATATTAATTTTTCTCTCTCTTCTGGTCTACCCCAGGTTCACTTTTGGCAAGATTGTACACCCAGAAAGGAACCAGGTTGGTGACCTGTGGGGAGCAGAAGGGACTTTGGGAGCTTCTTCCATTGGTACATAACATATTAATGCATTTGTCGAATGTTGTTTAGTTTGGAAAGAAAGGGTGATCAAATTTCAGTAACTGTGCATTTCTTTCATTGGAGAATCTCATGGTTCTGAAAGTGCATGCTCTGCCTGAACTCAGCAGGAGTCACATAACATCTTTAGATATGCATGAGACATAGATGCACAGAGGAACCATTTCCGAAAGTATTTTAGCTGTTCAAAATGAACTATTATATAAATAAAACCTGATGCTGCTGTCTCCCAGCTGTGCAGCCCAGCCAAGTATGGCTGGGAGGCGTTAGGCGAGGGTGTCATCAAGAACAGAACATAGGCACGGAGGGGTAGAAGAGAAGAACGAGGGAATTTACAGCACAAGACACCAAAAGCAAATGTATCCCCGGATTTAATAAAAACCCATAAGAATAGTTTTTCTGGCGACAGAGAACAAAGGCAGAGGACAGTCTCTGTTGGAAAGAAACGAGCAGCCAACTAGCAAGCAAAGCTGAAGACGCCAACACACGGAATCACGTCCTGTGAATGTAAGATGAATTCATCGTTTAATAATAAAATGCCTTCATTCTAGCATCTAATAGTTCGTTTCAATAATTGTAAAAACATTTTCCGTGGAGGAGTTGATTTCTTTTTTATTTTTTAACTGGATTCCTTTTTCCTTAGTATTCAATGTGTTAGGACAACCTTCAAAGCTTTGAGGACAATGACAGCACACATCCTGTGACCCAGGCACACAGATGAGGTTGGGAGGAAATGAGTAAAAAAAGACCATCCTTCCATTTCTTGAGTGGGCCTAATGTGTGCGTGCGTGCGTGCGTGCGTGCATGAGCGTGTGTGTGTGTGTGTGTGTGTGTGTGTGTGTGTGTGTGTGCATATGGCATCTGAGGAGGCTTCCTATCAATCTGTATTTCATCAGAATTCTGTCTGCTGTCCAAAGGGCTCTCCACAAACATTGGCTTTTGTTCAGCCAAGCCCACTTTTCTTCAATAGAGAAATGAAAGGGAAGCTCTTTGCTGTGTACAGGAGGGGCGAGTCAGCATCTGTTTTACAAACGACGTCATCTAGTAGATGCTGGAGGTGCTCCCAATCTATCTGCTGGCTGAGTGCCAGAACTTAGTTTCTTGAAAGATGGTCAGAGGCATCCATCATAAGGAGACCAGACACCAGCCTGACCACAACCTCATTTGAGCTCATTTGGCACTACCACCCACGGCGAAGGGTGGACACAATTAATCAAGTAATCATCACAGTTAACTGGAAACACCCTTGAGAGTGGTGCAGGTGTGAAATGCTCCCCACCCTTTCCTTGGCACCAAAAGCCAGAATGGCCCATGGAGCTGTGGTTGTACATTAAGAAAAGGTGAGATGAGGGATGATGCTGTTGAGAAAATTAATAAAAGAAATTGATTATACTTTTTTATAGCAATTGTTTATCACTGATTTAAACACAGATATGTATTTTGGCTGTGCTTTATTATTGGATATTGTGGTCTGGAATGTCCTAAATAAGGATTTATAGAAGATAGTGCCTGTAAAAATTTAACTGCTTAACATTTGCTTAAATATTAAATATGAAAAAATCAATAATGAGTTAAGCTAAGTCTTTTTCCCGGAAAATGTTCAAACAGTTGGAATGTGCCATGTCTAGGTAAAGACGTTCTTATCATTAATACAATAGAAAGTAAGTAAATACAGAAAAAAAAAACTTGAACCCAATTGATCTGACTTGGAGATCCTCCAATGGATGGAGGAGGAAGTCTGAATTAAGTTTGTTAGAGAGTCCAAAATTTTAAGCTGTGTTTCTCGAACTTAGTGTGCACACGAGAAACCCACACATCCCATAATATGCAGGTGGTGATTCTGCAGTTATTTGGTAGGGCAGAGAAATCTGCATTTTTTACATAGTTGGTTCTTAACAGGCTGAATCTTCTTTTGGGGTGGTCATACCTGGAATAGTAAGAGTGTAAGGTGAGGGCTGAGTTGCGTGTCTGCACTATGGCCACCAGTTGCTCCGTCACTCAGAGAATATGACTCTGTGTATATTCATCTTTTAATGATAATCTCAAATGTCACGATACTCTTAGAAATTTCTGCAAAGAAAAAAAAATCACTAGCACAATTGAATCCAAGTTCTACACTACTAACTATGAGCCCTTGAATGAGTCATTTAAACTTTTGACATTCAGTTCCCTCGGTTGAGGAAAGTGTAGAACAATCTCTGTCTAGCCATGTGTGGAGACAGTCTTTCAGATCAAATGATATTGGTTAACCTTAGTTGAATACTTAGCTCTTTTTTCAGGAACTAGAAGATGACCTTCAATTACAGAAATTCATAGCAACCTGCTGAAGTATGTGCCACTGTTGCCACATTCTCTCTGAAGTGTGTAAGGTCCCTGGAAGCGCTCAAGTAGTATGATGTTCATAAAGAATATAGTTGAAAACTTAGACTAGAGTGTGTACTGAAAATTTAGAATAGGAACTTATATGCCACATACTTCCTGTTCAGAGCAAGGGCAGGGCCTTCATATTATCCAGGCACTACATCTTCCTGTATAGGCGTTATGTCTTCAGGTTCAGGTAGGCCAAGGAATTGGCCATTTGGCCTTTACTGGCAATGTGCCAATACTGGCGATTTAGTACCTCCTATCAGAGAATAAAAAATAGCAATGCCATATGGATTCATTTTCTACACTGCATAAAAGCAATTATCACAATTTTGAAGGCCTCAAATCCAATCGCATATTAGCTCATAGTTCTCTAGGTCAGAGCACAAATGAGGCAGGTGCTCTACTTGGTCTCACAGGCTGAAGTCAGATTGTTCTCTGTGGTTATAGGGATAAATCACATTTAGGTTTGCTTTGAATGAAGCCCAATGACAGTTCTCCTTGTAGCTTGACTGCAATCCCCATTTTAACATGGGCTACTGGATCCCAGAGGTGCCCCATTCCTTAGTACAAGGCTATTTTTCCTAGTTCTTTAATATCACAAATCGTTTTTATTTCTGGAAGAACTAATGCTTTTAAAGACCGGACTGATTAGTTGAGACTGACAAAAGTGAACCCTGCTTTCGAAAGGCAAATGTGCCATATGACATAACCCAATCACATGAGTAAAATTGGCCAAATTGACATTTTCAGTATACATCCACAAGCAGGAAACATGGGAGGCAATCTCAGAAGTTGGCCTACATTTTATTTCTTTGGAAGCATTTTGTTTAAAATGATACAGGTATTCTTGCCTCTACAGTAACTGATCAGGATTCATTTAGTGTTCTTTATGTTGCTATTATGACACAGCTACTCACCCACGTGCTACCCAGGAATAGCACTGAGGTTGTTGTCATTCTTTCTTTGGGCGAGGTACTGGACATTGAGCCCAGGGCCCTCACACTGAGCCACATTCTCAGCCCATAGGTGTTTTTGATTTTGAGACAGAGTCTTGCTCAATTACTAATTTGCTCAGGCTGGGCTCAAACTTGCAGTCTTCCCTTTTCACCTCCTAGAGTGTTGGGATTATAGGCCCGTGCCGCCTGGTTTACCTTCACTCTTTGTTGATGAAGACCACAAATACATGTCTTGCTCAGAATATGCAGAAAAAATGAATATTCATTTCTATTATAATCTATTTATCATTCAACATTTTATAGAATAAATGTAGAAAGCACATCTTTCAGCTATGTCTTCTCTTGAAAACTCCAGGTTATAATCAATGCATTCCTAGAATGTGAACTCTTTCCATGTTGGTTGTGGCATTAATCTATGTGCTATAGGGAGAGAAGAGAAGAACTCCCACTCGGAGTGACAAGAGCAACTCCGTTTACAAAAGAAGTGTCCAGTGTTCATCAGGAATGACTTAGATTGACGAGGAGAACATGGTATCATCACACTGATTAAAAGAAAAAAGGAGATTGATTGGAAGCACCCATCAGTATAACTAAGAAATGGCTTGCTTTATTTACTTATTGATTGATTGATTGGTTGATTGATTTTGAAGCATGATCTTGCTTGGTAGTTAAGGCTGATTCTGAACTTATTGTGTAGCCCAGGTTGGCCTCCAACTTACTCTAATAGCCTTTCCTCAGTCTCCCAAGTACTGGAATTATAGGCATGTGCCAACGTGGCTAGTCTATGTGGTGCTGGGAATCAAACTCAGGGTCTTGAGCTTGCTAAGCAAGTACTCTATCTGCTGTGCTATTCCCCTAACCACTTGCGGAATACTTTTAGACACCTTAAATGAGAGAGTTATGGCCACTGCTAAAGTGCTGTCTACCACGTGATGTGAAGATTGTGGAGAGGGTCTCATGACCTCTCTTAGCACCATCATATGGGAACAGAGTAAAAATTGCCTGCCAGCACTACTGCAATCTTTGGTTATTATAGCTCAAATGTGGCACTGTGATTCCAACTCAAATGGGGGGAAAAAAAACCCAGCGAGTGAGCCCACACACAAAGCTTAAAACCAAGGATGAGTAGTGACTCATCCACAGTTCAGAGCCTATGAATTTTTCTTTGTTGAATTTGAGTGATAATTGTCTAAAATGATCATGTTAGCATTATTCTCCTGACTTGATCTCACATGATCCCCATGAAAGAAGTTTTCCTAAGTCGATGAGAACAATATATGTTCAAGGACACTTCTGTGGAAATGAAGGCTCGGATGACTACCAGGTGAATGCCTAGAGGTTCTCACGTGGTGTGGCCAGGACTCTATTCTTGGTAGAGAATCTGACAGCTTCCCAGGAGGAGCAAATGGAGTCTCTGGGCTACATAGATTTAGGTCTAGTTTTGGGGATTTCCTCATGGATGGAGCTGAATGTTTTTGCCATTTCTGGTACTGCTGGGATATTTTTAAATGTTAAGGAAACCACTGCTCTTCTCTGTGCTGTGCACAGAGAGAAGGGCTTTATGTGTCTGGGTCTAGTGGTAATGTTGCATATTATCCTTGTATTCTGATGAGTAAGTTCAGACATGGAGAATTTATGGACTTTTTATGGAACTCAAATTTTCAGTAATGGCATATGAAGTTAGGAAGTCTGATTGCTGCACACAAAGCTAATTGCTACATGCTCTCTGAAATACTGTAGGGTATATAAAAGATCTTTGTGTGAATGTAAACTATTTTATCTGAATTTTTTATAATGTAGAGAAGTGCTCTAAAAATACATTCTAGTCACGATTATAAGGAGCTGTGAAGATCAATGATTACCTGATAAAAATCATGGTTTCTGCAAAGTGTGTAATGAATTACAAATAAACGATGAAAAATCAGTATAGATAGAAGGTATAGTGGAGAGAGAGGACCAGCTGCAAAGCCCACGAGCTCCTGTGCAGGGCAGGAGACTCTGCTTTATTTATGGCTCAATCACTAAGAGTGAAGACTGCTATTAGCATGGCCAGAGCAGAGAGGCAGAGCTTGGGGATACTGGTAGCACTCTTCTTGCTCAGTGATGGGGGAATCTGAAGGAGAGGTTTCTAAAAACCCACTAGAGAGAAAATATCCAAGGTGAAGAGGGATTCCTGAGCTCAGTAACAGACAACTATGTTGATTGATCAGGAGGGTCTGGTGTCTGCAGGAAGCTTCAGAGCAGAAGCAATGGCTTGCATGTAACAGTAGATGATTCATTTTGGTTGCCTGAAAGGGTTGCCTGAGGAGGTGTTTTGGTTTTAGCAAAGGTAGACAAATGTGTTCCAAACAAAGTGTCACATAGATAAAAGATAGCAGCCTTTGAAAAAATATTTTAAAATGCTTATCAGCACTGGAACAATAAGTACAGCAGAAAAAAATTGGGAGAAATTTGAGGATGAAGAGGAAATATACTCGTGAGACACAGTTTACGCTTATCTTTTCAGTGTACATAGTATAGAATGGCTGAAATTTATGTAAAAAGCTGCAGTCTTCCTGGCTAGGAACAATCTCAATGGTTAGGATGAAAACTGAGAGATGAATCTTTTGCATTAGTCAACTGTCTCATTTTGGGGATAAAATATTCAATATACACAAACACTTAAATAGGGAGTGGTTTTATTTGGTGTATGGATTCAGAGGTTTCCGATCACAAAGGGCTGGCTCAAAAGCAGAAACCGTGCTTTGAAAGGGCCTGGCAGGGCAAGGCAGCTCAGTTTATAGCAGTCAGAAGCCAAGTACGGAGGAAGAGAGCCAGGCCATCCAGAGACACACCCATCAAAGGCAACCCCAGACCCAGGCTCTCCCACCTCCACCCGGAGACCAATCTCCTCCAACTGGGCCGCACCTCCTAGCAACACATGTAGCTGTGAACACCAGTAATGAATCCACAACAGTTACGGCACCTCATACCCCATTCCACTCCCCTAGGAGTCTGTCAATCCCTCCACGTTGGCAATTAAGTTTAACCATCACAGCCCTGAAAAGTGTAAAGCAAGGAAGGAGCCCAAAGATTGTATATAATCTGCCTCACATATTTGTTTACCATAAGAGCTACATGTATGCAGAGGACACATGAAACACAGAAAAAGAGGACTGGGGATGGGAGTAGCTTGGTGAGTAGAGAGATTGCCTAGCTGCCTAGCCTGCAAGGCTCTAAATTTAAGCTCCTAGAACCAAATTAAAAAAAAAAAATGGCCAGGCTCACACCTGTAATCACAGCACTTGGGAGGAGGAGGCAGGAGGATTGCCATGAGTCGAGGTCAGCCTGGGTGACAAGTGAGATCAGAATCAGCCTGGATTACAGAACAAGGCACTAATATATATATATATATATATATATATATATATATATATATTCTGCAACCAACCAACCAAAGCAATAGAAAAGTCTAAAAACTAAGAAGGAAATTCCACTGTGGTTTACTACAAAGATTATGGAATTCAGAGTTTGGATTTTGACAATGTAGGGGAACATAGGACTAAATGCTAGATTTCAGGAATGAACCTTTATTTTTATTTTTAAAGCTGAAGCGTTTGTGGGAAAATGACTGCACCTTGTGCAGATCATATTCAGTGAAATAAACAAACATGAAAGTTTAAATATGATAGGATTTCTCTAATAGGAGAAGCCCAAAGCATGATTACATAAAAGAGCAAGAGGAAAGAGCAGCGGTAGGAAATGAGAGACAGACTGTGCGGAGACGGGAATGAAGGGGAGAGACGTGGAGAAGGGGAGACCCAGGAGGGAAATAAAATGACTAACAAACGATATGCACATGCGTAAGCCCTCCTAGTTGAAGGTAATTATTAGGCATTGTAAAGTGATACTACTAAAAACAAATCATTTGAGGGAAATAAAGTACATTAAACTATTAAATAAAATCTTTGATGAATGCACAGTGACCAGACAGTATTTTAATTTCTTGCTGGAGCCCAAACCAATAATTTTCAGGAAAAAAAGAGAACCTAGAGTTTACAAAGTATTACCCACAGTGTTCGGAACATTATAAAATATTACTGAAAATATGCAAAGAAATAGAAAGCAGGAAAATGAGGAAAGAGAAATAGTAGTCAATAAAAAAGGCCTTGAGATAGATATTAAATTTAGTGGTAGAGAATTTTAGTTTCAAAGCATCTGGAATTAATATTTTTAAAAATTTAAAGGAAGGCAGTCGTAATAGGTGAATAGACCTCTAAGGATGTTGAACATCTTTTCATGTATTTACTGGCTACTGGAACTTCTTCATCTGAGAATTAATTGTCTATTCTGACATATGAGACAATATTAAGGATCTAGTGTATTTGCACATTGAGTCCTAGTAGTAGAGGAGAGAATGAATGAAAATGAAGAAGACGTTAACACGACAGAATATTTTCTTAATTGTGTGGAGACCTTAACGTAATCCACTAAAGAATCTCAGAGAGCACCAAGCGGTGCAAACACATCAAAAACTACCTGTGCGCAAATCATAGTGAAATTACTGGAGTTAGTGACAAAGAGAAAAATCTCGACAATACTAATAGAAAAAAGAAACATTACAAACAGTAAAGCAATGGTAAAAATGTGGCTGATATAAAGTTAGCTTAGCAGTGACTGGAACACATGTATAAAAAGAAAAAATTATAAACTCCAAATTTAAGATCCAGAAGAAAGACACAGTTCATAAATAAATATCAATAAAGATATATTAATGTAAACAGAAATCAAGAGAATTCATTATCAACACAATGATTTACATTACAAGAAATGCTAAAAAGGTTGACTAGACCATCAAATCAATTTGATATCAAATGGAAACTCAGACATACAGAAAACAATAAATAAAGTGTGAGCTGTGTACGTGTGGAAAAAATCCACAATTTTTTTCTTTTTCTAAAATGAGACTGGATATTTCTTGCAAATATTGTAATTTTGTTTTTTATATTTGTAACAAAGGGTTGTGTAAAATGATGAAATAGCTTAAATTATGGTGAAGTGATTGAAATTAACTATACTGATCCAAGGTTTTTACATTTTATGTGAAGTGATAAATATTAATTTCAAGTGGAATAAGATAAATTAGAAATACTTAATTTAATCCCCAGAGCAAACACTCAAAACTTAAAGTTATTGTTTAAAACATTAAATATGAAAATGAAATGGTAAAAAAATTCACAACTCATAGGAATGCAGTGAAAGAGGAACAAAAGAAAATTGTTGATTGAACTAGCAATCTTTTTGTTAAGATTTAAATCCAACAATATTTTGATTATGTAGTCTAATTGTTTTACTTGAAAGGTGGTAGCAAGACTGTGTAGTGAATTCTAGCTTCGTGTGGATTGATTCAGAGCTGTTATTCTGCATAAGTTGGACTCTTTCCTACTAGAAGTAAACCTTGGTCACCCTTGCCAAGGAACCAATTCTCTGCCTTCTAGCTCCTCAGTGTGATTAATCTAAATATCCCCTTCACGCACTGCCTTCTGGTCACACTTCTCTATTGGACAGCTATGTACAACCTATTTGGCTAGCTCCGCCTACCCTACCGGGTGCGTGTTTGCACAGATAAACTACGGTGCTCACTCCTCAATCACAATGTTATTCAATGCAACTCGTGCTTGTCTGCTCTAGACAACTGGGAATTCTCCAGGATAACCGCTTGAGTCAAACTCTGGCTTGAAATAAAGAATTCAGTACACAGATCCCTTGCTTTCTGTTGCTCCCCATGTGCCGACTGAGCACGTGTATCCCAGTTAGCTCCTCCATTCCCGTTAAAATTGGTTCTTTTAAGTAGAACTTGTGAGGAGTGCAGCCCTCCACCTAAGATCTGTAATACATATACTGCCTCTGTTATTTCGTGTACTTTGCCTCAGCTGACCTACAAGCCTTACTCCCCACCCCGGAAGGAACTAAAGAGCTACTATAGTAAGAATGAAAAGGACTCAGCTTTGCAAAAGCCAAGAGGTATCTGCAGTATAAACAGGTTTTCTGTCGGAGGATACCTGGTCGTGGGAAGACACGGAATTAGGACCCCTACAAGCGTATAGAGGTATCCCATGGAAAACACGCTTCAAACGTCTACAACCAAATCCTCCACAGCCCATCAACGCAGTGCTAGAATTTAAGGCCTCTCCAGTGAGGCAGACCTGAAGATTGAATTAGAAGATACGTAGAGCAATATCTTTGAGAGAAGCAGGACCTGAAATATAACACAGCTAGGTTAAAATTAAATGAGTGAAACATGAAATTTCATACCAAAAATCATCAAAGAGATGCAACTGCTGTATTCAAGCCAAACAAAAGACTTTAGAGTAAGGATGTTATCACAGGCGTAGATATCAGACAGGCAGCAACCCTAAATGCGCGTGTGCCCAGGATGGATCTTCAAATACAACAGAAAAAAGACAAAACTGAAGGCAGGAATGAGCCCTGAGCAGTTGGAGATTTTTAACAGCTGGGGATCAGTAAAAGGCAAAACAGGAGAAAAATCGGTAAAGATGTACATGGAACTTTTGCTTTTGGCTTTAATGAAGCAATGGGAATTGACTTTCCATCTGTCTCACACAACTGAAAAACCAGACAAAAGACATCGAACTGCCCTTAGAAATTGAACAACAGGAAGCCATGACCATGAACCTCTAGAGAAAGGACGTGGGCGTGGTGAGCTTTGTTATCCTGCGACTATCTGCTTGGAGGGGCTTTCTGAATTGTACAAGGTGGGCTGACGGAAGCAGATGTGAAGGTCTCACTCGGGAGAGGAAATAGAAGCTGCAGTTCATGGAGCTGAAATTGGGTGGTATTGGTGGAACAGCGCCCCCCAAAGGAAGAAGCTCACAGAGAAAAGGTTTTAGAAATCTTGTCAAGGTTACCGTTAAGATATAGCTGACTACTAAGCCACATAGGTGAAGGGAATTTTTTTCTTCTCTCTCTCTCTCTCTCTCTCTCTCTCTCTCTCTCTCTCTCTCTGAGATTTGGGGACAGGGTCTCACTCTATAGTCCAGGTTGGTCCTGAACTCACTATTGTAACCTAGCCTGGACTGGAACTAACAGGTCTACTCTTGCCTCAGTCTACTGAGATGCTGGGATTATAGGCCTGTGCCACCAGACCCGGTTTATGAGGTGCTGGAGAACTGAACTCAGTGCCTCATGTTTGCTATTTAAGTGCTCTAACCACTGTGCTGTTTCTCTAGCCCAAGGGCAAAATTTCTTAAGGGGAGACTAAGAAGAACTGGGGAGCTACGAGCTGAATTATACCTAGAACTCACTCTTGCCTAGCAGATATTTAGGTTCTGACTGGCTAGGGTAAAATGTCCTCACTGACCAGCCCAGGCGCTCAGGGGAGATCCCAGAAGGGTCATGAATTTGTATTAGAGCTATAATTTCTTAAAATGTGGACTAAGAACTCGCTCCTTAGCAAAGCTAAAAAATAAGGCTTCAAACAATCAAACAAATTAGAGCAAATTTTCATTCCCTTAAAAGGCAACTGACATAATTTAAACATTAAACACCTTGAAATCATGGTGTCCAGCATCCTGTGAAAATATCTAGAAATAATAATTTCTGATTGTATGGACATGATTATGACATTATCATATTATAGACAACCCTAAGGACTCCACAAAAATAAGGCAGATCTGAGCTATTTGAATTCATGGTGAATTTAGAAAATGTATAAAATAAATAAATATTAGAATGATTTAATTTATAATTGCATCAAATTGACAGCATATTTATAAACATATTTTAAAGATGTGTTAAAAATTTAAGCTGATGATTTTTTAAAAATTGAATAGCTCGGTAGTTAAAGGGTTTGCCTAGCAAGCACTGAGTACCTGAGTTCAATTCTCCAGCACCACATAACCTGGGCATGGTGGTTTACAACTGTAATTCTAGAACTCAGGAGGCTGAGGCAGGAGGATTGCTTTGAGTTTAAGGCCAGTCTGGGCTATGTAGTGAACTCAGAACCAGCCTGGACTACAGAGTGAGAACCTGCCTCAAAAAAATGATGATAAACTAAGACATATGTTAAAATTAAAATTTTCTTTAGTGTTAAAATATCAATTTTCTTCAAATTAATGTATACATCACTAAGTCCTATCTATTATAAGTGATCAGGAAATTCAGGGGTGGTTTCTCTGAATGTAATCCCAGCACTCTGGGAAGCTGTGGTAGGGGGATCACAAGATTGAGACCAGCCTGGACCACTTAACAAGACCCTCCTTCAAAATTAAACAAAAAATGCTGGAATGTGGCTCAGTGCAAAAGGCCTTGGCTTCAATCATCAGGGCCACAACTGAAAACCACCAAGTGACAGGGGAGTTGCTCTTAGAGGTTAACAAGTTGATTCTAAAATAGGTATGGAAATACAGAGAACCTAAATTAGACAAAAACAGTTTTCAAAATGAAAAGAGTTGTGATTCACACTGTCATATCTAAAAGCTTACTATAACCTTGTAGTAATCAAAATAGTGTTCTATGGCATAAGAACAGACTCCCTCATACACGAGTAACTGATTTTCAACAATTTTACAAGCTCAGCTTACCGAAGAAGAGTCTTTTAGACAATTATTGAAATAATTAGACTAGTGCACAGAAAAAAAAATTAACCTCTACTTATTGAGATGCAAATGTTGATCATGACTTGTTTGGAAATTCTAAAATCATAAAGCTTCTGGAAGAAAAGATAGACAGTTTTCATGATAGAGTCAGTAAAGATAAGGGATTAACTAAACTTTCTGAAAAACTTCACACTGAGAGAAGGAGCAAATTGAATATCATAAATGTAATTTTATATACTGAGGCAGCAGAACAGTACTGACTGAGTAGTAAAATGAAGCAAATTTCTGTTTTATACAACAATGTGGAGAAATAGTGCATGTTTTAGGCAATGTGAGAAAATCCAAATGCAGAGCCTGTACCTTGTGGTTAAATTATTACACAGAATTCTCAAAAGTACAATTTAATCTATAATGGGAGAAAGCAGATCAGTAAAATGTCTGGGACAAGAGTAACAGGGAAGATAGACTGCAAAGGGACACGGGTCACTCTTGGCATGATAGAAATATTCTGTAATGGAGCCAGTTTAGTCATTTGTGAAAACGCCTAATTGTGCATTTTAGGTAGACACACTATGCTGCATGTAAATTATACTTCAATAGTATTGATTAAAGACAACTGACCATTAAAGAGATAAAAAGACTAACCATGGCCCAGAAAAGAATATTCATAATGAATTTACCTGACAAAGGAATTATACATAAAAACAGGCAAAAGACTCAAAAATATGTATGAAAGAAAACATACTAATAGTCACTAGGTGCATTAAAAGTATTTGGTAACATTAGGTATCAAGAAAATACAAATTAAAATTATGATGAAATATAATTTTATTTTTCACAATAATGGCTATTATTAAAATAAGTCTGACAATCCTAAGTATTGGTGAAGACTTACAGCAAATGAAACTCTCAAACATTTCTGGTAGATCTTCTATAAGCATTTCATGAAAAAATATGCATAGAACTCTAAGATTCAGAAATTCCACATCTGTATATATTTCATAAGTAAAACATTTGTGGTATGTTTACACACAAAATGGTACTCAGAATAAAGGAATAAATTACTGGTGAATATAAAAGAATACATACTACAACAGTCTTATTGATATGAAGTTCAAGGTTAAACTTGAAGGAGACAACATCGAAACGGAGCTCATTCTGTTCACCCCACCTCCATCTGCTTACCCCTGCCCTCTCCCTGAGCTCATGAGAAAATCAACTTTTGACCATCACCCTGCACCTGTTCCTGGAACAACCACAAAATGTCTCTCGTACGTTAGATCAGCACGTACACTTCCTGATGTAAAAACAATGTGTGACCTATTTTGCCTTTCTCACTTCCCTGTTCCGTGAATATAAAAACCCCTGACCCAAGTCGTTTGGGGCCCGGCTCCTTTTGCTTGTCGGGTCCCAGCATGCTGGTCTGTCTGGGTGAATAAACTCTTGATCGCCTGTGCCTGTGAGCCTCGTGTGTTATTCTGTGCTACAACAAACTTATTTATTGTGTTCGAGTAAATAGAGACAAGGACCATGGGGATAGGATGAGGGTAGGCTAGAGAGGACCATGAGGGAGTTTTCTGAGATAGTCTTATTTTGTACCTTAGTGGAAGGGGTTATACAAATGTATCAATTTATCAAAATTTATCTAATGCGTGCTTATGCTTTCAACATTTCTCTGTGTGTAAGCTTCATGTAGCTCATAATTACATGCACAAACACAGATGCTACCTCACTGATGGGCATGTCTGCATACGTGTATGCACTCACACATATACACAAGTTTGAGAATGTGGAAGGAAATGCAATAAAGTGTGAACCTGATTGTATCTCGCTGGTACATTTTTGCATACTTTTTGTATCCCTGTTTGAATTGGTTCTCTAATGGGTGGGGTTTGCTGGGTATTTTTGTTTTTGTTTGTGTTTTGTATAAGCAATGAATTTAAATCAAACAGTAGAAACTATATTAGAGGTCAGTCGTTGCATTTTGTTTTGGTCTAGTTAATCCCATTATTGGATATTAGCTGTTTGTTCATTTCTTCATCACAGATTCAGACAATCATGATAATAAGATAAAATTATTAAAAAGTTTAATTCACAAATAAATATATAAATTTCCAGAGGTATTCACCTTTAAATAAGTTGCCTCGTGAGACAGGCGTACTGAGGGCCAGTGTTGTCATGGTGGCAAAAAGAATTTGTCAAGGAGGCAAAGGTGAGAACAAGCACTCACTCCCGGCAGGGTACCCGGCCATGGGTGACAGCGGCAAGTTCCACGAGAGGCATCCTTTTAGCAGGGTGAAGAATCGGAGGTTTTATAAGTGCTCGAGGGCACAGAAAAATGGGGTCAGGGAAGCACATGAGATTTTCCAAGGAACATGTCATCTTCCAAGAGGATTGCATTGTGCCTGAAACTCTATGATTAAGGTTGCAGTTGCGTAAGATCTCTTTTATTTTATTTTTTCTTTTTTGGCTTCACAGAAGGCCTTTCAACAAAGGAAGTCAATGTGTATTAACTTTTAGAGAAGATGGGTCAGGAAGTCATTAGGAGGTGTGAATGGCCATACTTAAAGTGTTATTTGTTCTTGTGTACTTCTGGTCCCCTGTGCTACACTGTCTCAACAACATTTGGCCTGACCTGGCACCATGGCTTTTTGCCTAGTTCTACTGTGCCTGTGGTTGCCAATGGGCAGTCAGGACATGAATTTATATACATGGATAACAACAGCAACAACAATAGAACAATAATGATTTCACAGACCTTCTTGTGATTTGTGGTAGCTTATTCCTGGCTCTGTTTTTCTCATGTCGTGCAGTGTGGTGACTCCTGTACCATGATGGTGAGTGTACATCAGTTTCGGTTCATCACTGTGACCCCAGAGTGATCTGTAACAAATAAATGACTGTTTTACCTTAGATGTGTCTAATCGCTGCCCCCATGTATTTATTGTTTCTAATGTCCAATGACCATTTTGAGTTTTCCCTTTTTTGAGTGTCTACTTAATAATGATAAGGACATCAGTACTTCCATTTTGCTATTTCAAATTGTTAATTCCATCTCCTGAGTAGAAAATTGTTGAGACAATGTAGCACAGGGGACCCAGAACACAAAAGAACAAATAACCCTTTAAGTATGGCCATTCACACCTCCTAATGACTTCCTAACCTATCTTCTCTGAAAGTCAATACTCATTGACGTCTTATATCTGAGGTCAAAAAGCCTTCTGTGAAGCCAAAAAAAAATTTTTTTTCTACTGAGAACAGAAGCCTTGTCTTGGGGTTCTGTGTTGCCCATAGTTCTTAGCAGTTGGTGTTTGTTATTCTTTTTGAAATCCAAGCCCCTTCCTCAACCTACTGAATCACAGGTCTAGGAAATCTAGTCCTTGAAGTCAACAAAATTTATTTGGAATGTACTACTCTTTGTCCTTCCGGTTGTTCCTCCCTCCCTTATAGATCCATACAAAATAACATGGAACTGAAAAGCTGGTTTTCTAAGCTCATGGGTTGAGTGAATGTTAAGGCCTGTCCCTGTGTTTCATGGTTGGTAGAATCTAGGGCTTTCCCTTGCTCCAAATGATTAGATATTTAGCACCAAAAAGCCACAGAGTTCAGTTCAGATACAGATCGTGAATTCCACCTCTCTCTTCCAATGTATGAGGAGTCTAGGATGTGCTTCATTGTCTCAAGAAAACAGTTCACTTATGCGGGGACTATACTGCTTTAAACATGCCTTGAAGTTCTTGTCTCTTGCGTCTCAGCCTCCGTGTGATCTCTTTCCCCTCATTCTCCCCATTCTTCCTGAGGCATCCATTTTTCTCAGAAGACTGGGATTTTTAAAGTATACATACATACATACATACATACATACGTACGTACGTACATAGAGAGAAAGAGAGAGAGAGAGAGAGAGAGAGAGAGAGAGAGAGAGAGAGAGGGATTGTAAGCTCTTGCATACAAAGAAAAATTTCAAATCTGCAACCATAAAACTATTTCTTAGGAGTCGAGCTTCACAGAAGAAGAAAATAATTTAAAAATTCCTCTAGCTATTGTTGACATATTGTGAGGCAAGTCTACTTAAATCAAAGTTTCTTCCTCCATTGGGGAGGGAAAAGCCTGACCACACCACACGTACTGCATGGTAAGCTGGTGGTCCCAGAAAGATGAACTGTGGTTGATGATGTGTTAGCACCATCCATGATGGAAAAGGACGTGAAGTGGAAACCTACCCTTTCTTACTGTGGAAGTCTGGGAAGAGAGAGAAGACAGTAAGAGAAGGGTGAACTTGCGCTGCACGGGTAGTCACTTCACAATCTACTGTATATATAATAGAAACATGGTGGAAAGGCATAACAGAGTAAAGCTGCTCATTTCACGTAGGCCTGGAGAAGACTCCTAGTGACAAATACACCTTCCAAAGGCACCGCCCTACTGCCCCACCCTCTGCTGGAGCCAATCCCTACAGCACTTTCAGCTGGCTTTCCTAGGTTGTCTTGCCTCATTATTTGTAGCTGTGGACATCAGTGGATTATTCCTTTGTTAATTTCACATACTGCTAGGAGACAGATCCTGTGGGAAAGGACGGTTGTTGAGTGGCATGGCTTAGAATGGTTTGTCTCCCTGCCTCTCTACTCCCTTCGTCTTTGCATGCTGCTTGTCACGCCTACCTCTACCCAGGTCTGCCACCCTCCCCTTTCATCATTGCTGTTTTTGCCTTCAAGACAGCTGACCGTGTATGTTCAGAGATTTCTGAAATCATAAGCAAAAATACACATTTTTCTCTTTTAAACTGTGGGAGTCAGGTATCATGTCCCACTGAAGGGAACGTGACTGAGACACCCCTACCATCCAATCACCTGTCTGGGAGACTCCTAACCCAATTTAGTGGACAAACACGTTAATCATCAGAAAAATGCAATTAAAACTGTCATGAAGTATTATTGTATACTGAGAAGAAAAACAAAAATGAAATAGAAGTAGAGACTATAAACCCTAAATAAAGATAGAGAACAACAGGACTTCTGTGCTGATTTTGAAAATCATTTGAACATGTGCCCAAACTGACAGAAACATTTCAGTACTGACTATACATCCATCCAAGATATTAACAAATTATCACTGAAATGCTCATACTAGAATATAATTTGGTATCATTTTGATGCCTTTATGCTGAAAATAGTTCTTCTGTTTGTGAAGAATAAAATAAATAGATTGTGCTGTATTCATAAAATAGAAGACTATAATGATAAGAAGCAACCTATCAACACATGTAAAAACATAATTGATTCTCACATAAAAACATTAAATGGAAGAAGTCAGGCTTAAGATGACCTGTATGCTTCCATTTGTATGAAGTGTGAAGACAAGTGCTGTTTGAACTCAGAATATTGGTCACTCATTACTCTTTGAGGAATCGGTCGAGGGACCGGAAGTGAAGACGGAAGTGGAAATGGTCACATGGTTACTTTCTGTTTCTGATTTGGATGGTCGTTACCCTAGTGGGTTCAGTTTTTGAAAATTCAGCAATATGCACACTTCCGTGAAGATTTCCATATATTTATCATAGTTTAGAGAAATCTTTGAAAAGTCTAGTCCAGTGCAATTTTAAATTGCAGTCTCCCACTTCTCCATCCTTCCCAGCTTCAGAAAACCTAAGGTTACAGAATCCTGAGTGTTCATGAGGCTTTGGGTGACTTTCTCCAGGCACCTGTGCCTCCCCTTTTAGCCCTGACTCCTGTGGAAGTGGGGGCCTATAAGATGAGATGGAGGAAAAAATGACATTTTCTCTGTCTGTTTTTCATTGTTCATGTGGTTGATTATACTACTGATGATCAGTGTTCTTCTGGACAGTTTGCCTCCCCCGTTACACGTTGTGCAGCAAGTGAAATACTGGCTGGATGACACACACATGAGCTGATTGGTGGGCGCTTGTGTCCGCAAGGGCCCCAAACTACACAGGTCCCCAGCATGGGTTGTAGTGTCACTTCTTTCACCAGCGCTAATGTTTGCTTCAGAGTCACACCCCATTGCTTCTTCCCACTTCTCCCAGGGTTTCCTAATTATAGAAAGGTATTTCAAAACTGGCTGCCTTCTGTAGTTCAGTTTAACCTTCCAAAAATAATCATTTTTTTTTCCATCCCAATTTGCAGAGTTCAGGTTGCTGTCCAGCTTGCTGTTCATCTCCAAATATCTCTACCCCTGGTGGACTGCAGGTCAGAGCAGGCTAAGCTGATGTTCAGTGTGGAAGTGATGTCATCCTCATAAGTGCTTCACATATTTATAAATGCCTGTTGGAGATCTCCTGCTGTAGGCAGAGTGTTGATTTGCACCCACAAAAATACTTATGTCCTAGTATTCAAGACCTAAGGATATATTATGTCACATGGTAAGGGGGAAATAAGTTTGGTAACCAAATTTCAAAATAAGAAAATTATCCTGGATATCTGGTGAGCCTGGTATAATAACAAGGGTCTTTGACTGTGGAAGAGGGAGGCAAGAGGATCAGTGTCAGAACTCTACAACTCAACTTGACTGACCACTGCTGGCTTAGAGGACAGTGATAGAAGTCATAGGTAAGAAAGGCAGGCAGTCTCTCAACAGCAGAAAACACAAGGAAATAGGTTTCCTCTTACCCCCTCCAGATAGAAGTTAATTCTGCCAATATCTTAATTGTTGTTCGCTCAAACCTATTTCAGATGTCTGGCTTTCAACACTGCACTAAACTTGTGTTTCATAATATTTCTATTTGATAATGAATTTTCATTATTTTAAAACACACTTTTTTGGCTTGTTACTACAGTGGCAATAAGAAACTCGTACACATTTTCTCATAGTTTAAGGGGGCAGATATTATACCCTTTTGAAACTCATGCACTTCTATTAGGCTAGATGAAGGCTCAAGATTCCAATGTTGCTTTTGTTTCCTACCCTCTACCTCTGAGTTGCAAACATTGTCTCCTGCTTCTTATTCTCCTGCTTCTCCTTCTTCTCCTTCCCCTCCTCCTCCTCTTTCTTTTTCTTCTTTCCCCTTTCTCTCTATTTCTCTCTTTCTCTCTCTCACTCCTCTCCCTCTGTCTCCCCTTTCTTTCTCTGAGAAAGCAAGAAAAGGCAAGCGTTGATATAAATATGGTCTGTTTTACTGTATCTTAATAAATCCTAGAAAGGATGCCTAGTCTTAATTATTTGCAGCTCTTTTTAAAGTACAGAGTTATTTCAATTCTTAGCAACATTTTGATCCTCTGTGTTCAATTCCAAGATAGCAAGATAAGAATGACAATAACACACTGGAAAGGCCCAGATGCCTCCACTCTCTGCATGACATGCCAGAAGGCGAGAGGGTGCCAAGACATACCACTTAAACAAACAAACAAACAAACAAACAAACAAATCTCTCCAATACAGACCTAGTAGCAACTATGAAGTGGGAAATAATGAGCTAATTGTCCTACAACAAGGAACCTCATCTCAATGACACAGACAGCATATCACACAGCCATAGAGCAACACTCTACACTATCAAAGAAGAGAGGTTGCTCAGAGAGTAAGCATAGCAACTCAAAGGATTACCCAACAGCAAGATGAGAAAACATGGGGGCAAGATGCCAGAGGAAACCTCCCAGCCCACCAAGAAAGACTTGATTAAAGCCAGAAGATCCATAATTCCTCAACTTCAAAACAATGTTGATCTACTGGAAGACCACAAGATCGACTCAAGCAACAAATTACACAAGATTCTTAAAGAATTTTAAAAAGATTTAACCAAAGAATATAAGGAAAAATGCAAAACTAGCAGAATTATAGAAGTCGATCTAAGACATGAATGACAAACTTGCTAAATAATTCCAAAAAACATGAGAAGATAAAAGAAGAGTGTCAAGAGATGAAAACCTCAGTGAAAAATCTAGGTCACAGAACAACACAAAATGAGAAGAGAATTTTGCATTTAGAGGACAAGAATGTAATAATGACCCAGACTATTAACAATCATGAAATAATTCAACATCAAGGAAATGGAATGCTAGAGACTATAGAAGCCTCAAAGAAACTTAATCTCAGAATAGCAGGAATACAAGAAAAAATGAAAATCCATACTAAAGGACTAAATAATCTATTTGCTGAAGTCATAAAAGAAAACTCTTATATAGAAAATGAAATAGACATGCAAGTAACAAAGGCATACTGTACACCCACTGAATATGACCAAAACAGATGCTCTCTTAGAAATATTATAACAAAACTATGGAAATACAAAGCAAAGAGATAATTCTAAAAGCTGTAAGAGAAAAAATAAATCAAGTGACATGTCAAGGAAAACTTATCAGAGTAACAGCAGAGTTCTCAACACAAATCTTAAGAGCCAGAAGAGCCTGGGGAAAAGCCCTCAAAGCCCTAAAAGATAGAAGCTGTGAACTAAGATTCTTGTACCAGCAAAAATATCATTTAAAACTGACAGTGAAATGAAAACCTTCCATGACAAAGAAATCTTGAAGAAATTTATGACAACTAGACCAACACTACAAAGAATTCACAAAGTCCTCTTGAGGCAGGAAACAGAAAAAAAAAAAAAACCACAACAAAGAACATGGTGGAAGGTTTATCCTTAATACAGAGAACATCTAAAAATGAGTAAATGAAAGAATAGAATATTCACAGGGTTACAAAATGGCAGGACCTTAAGACACACATGTCAGCTATAACCTTAAATGCTAACGGAGTCAGCTCATCAATTAAAAGACATAGATTGGCTAACTGGATTTAAAAAATACAATCCAACCATAAGTTGCTCGCAAGAGACACATTTCAAACATGAAGATAAACACAGACTCAAAATGAAAGGCTGGAGTTCTGTGTTCCACTCAACTGGGGGACAAAAATAAACAAACAAATAAATAGAAAATCCAAAGGTAGTTATACTCTTTGTTGACAAAGTGAACTTTAAGCCAAAACTGTTCAAAAAAGACAAAGACGGTCACTTCATTCTTGTAAAGGGAGCAATCCAGCAAGAAGAACTGGCAATCATCAATATTTATACCCTGAACAGTGCTGCACCCAGCTATATAAAACAGAAGCTACTGGACTTCAAAAAACACACGAACACCAATGCTAAAAGAGTGGAGGACTTTAATACCCTTCTATCCCAAGAGAACACGTCAACTAGACAAAATCAACAGACATAGCAGATCTGAACTACATCATAGAAGAAATGGATCTGACAGACATATCCAGAATTTTTAATCCAACAAAACCAGAATACACATTTTTCAAGTTGCCCATGGAACATTCTCCAAAATAGACCACATTCTAGGCCACAAAAGAAGCTTAAACAGATACAAGAAAATTGATATAATCCCTTGTGCCCTGTTAGATCATAGTAGAATAAAACTAGAAATCAATTTCAATACAAACAAGAGCTATAAATCAAACCACTGGAGACTGAACAGCACTCTTCTAAATAAACAGTGGGTTACAAAAGAAATCACGGAAGAAACAAAAATGTTCATAGAGATAAACGACAATGGCAGCACATAACAATACAACCTCTGGACACAATGAAGCCAACGTTAAGACGAAAATTTATTTCCATAAATATATACATTAAAAGAATGGAGCATGCCTAAATAAAAAATCTAACCTCACAACTCAGGGCCCTAGAAATATAGAGCAAGCCAATGCTAAACCTCATAGATGGAATGAAATTATAAAGATTAGAGCAGAAATTAATGAAATAGAAACTAAAAAATACCAAAAATAAATGGAAAAGTAAGTTGTTTTTTTGAAAAGATAAATAAGATTGACAAACCCCTTGCTAAACTCACAAAAGAGGAAAGAGAAAACCTACATTAATACAATCAAGAATGAAAAAGTGAAATTACAACAAATAACAAGGAAATCCAAAGGATAATAAGAAGTTTCTTTGAAAATTTATATTCCAATAAAATTAAAAATCTAAAAGAAATGGATAAGTTTCTAAACATATATCATCCACCCAAACTGAACGAAGAAGATATTAAATATCAATAGGCCAATATCACTCTATGAAATTGAGGAACTAATAAAAATACTTCAAACCAAGAGGAGCCCTAGACCTGATGGACTCTCAGCAGAATTCTATAAAAAATTTAGAAAAGATTTAATGCCAATACTCACCAAACATTTTTTAAAAATAGAAAAGTAAGGAAAATTGTTCAACCCATTTCTCTTTTTCCTCCCACTTTATTGATAAGTATAAGTGTAAACTTTGAAGTTTACAGTGATCTTCAGCATTTTGTGCACATATGTATCTTGGCAGGGTTGCAACCCATTTCTTGAAAAAAGCATAACTCTAATTTCGAAACTAGAGACCCAACAACAAAGAAAACTGCAAGCCGATATACCTAATGAATATAGACACAAAAACACTCAATAAAATCCTTGTCAACAGAATGCAGCAAAGCGTAAAGAAGATTATACAACGTGACCACGTGGTCTTCATCTGAATCACACAGGGGTGGTTCAAAATACACAAATCAACAAACGTAATACACTACATTAACAGGCGCAAAGATAAAAATCATATGATTATCTCAATAGATGCAAAAAAGCATTTGACAAAATCCAACATTCATTTATAATAAAGCCTCTGAAGAAAATAAGAATCCCTCAGCCTACATAATTCTAAATGGAGAAAGACTGAAAGCATTCACACTAAATGAACAAGACAAGAATGCCCACCGTCATCCTTACTATTCAACATGGTGCTTGAAATTTTGGCAAGGGCCATCCGGCAAGATCAAGGAATAAAAGAAATATGCAACAGAAGGAAAGAAGTAAAGATATCCCTGTTTGCAGATGACAAGATACTCTATGTAGAAAACCCTAGAAATTCTACCCAAACACTCTTAGAACTAATGAATAAATTCAGGGAAGTAGCAGGTTATAAAATCAATACCCACAAATCAGGAGCATTCCTATGCACCAATAACAAATCCAAAGAGAAAGAAATAAAAAACCAGCCCCCTTCAGAATAGCAACAACAATAACCAGAACAACAAAACACTTAGGAATAAAGCTCACTAAAGAGGTGAAAGGCCTATGCAAAGAAAACTATAAAGCCCTGAAGAGAGAGACAGAAGAGAACCTCAGAAAATGGAGAGACATCCCATGTTTCTGTATAGGAAGAACTAGCATTGTCAAATGGCCATACACTCAAAGCTACTATACAGATTCAATGCAACACCAATCAAAATACCAACTACATTCTTCACAGAATTAGAAAAACAACCTGAAAATTTATATGGAACCAGAAAAGACCCAGAATTTCTAAAACAATTCTGAGTAATAAGGACAAAGCTGGAGGAATCACAACCCCAGACTTCAGAAAATACTACAAAGCACAGTGATTAAACCTACATGGAATTGATATAAGAACAGACAAGAAGACCAGTGAAACAGAACTGAGGATCCTGAAACAAACCCAAACACTTTAGTCAACTGATCTTTGATGAAGGGGCCAAAACAATCCGCTGGAGGAAAGACAGCATCTTCAACAAATGGTGCTGGGAAAACTGGTCTCCACATTCAGGAGAATGAAACTAGGTCCGTATCTGTCTCCACACACTAAAATCAGATCAAAATGAATCGAAGAACTAGACATTAAAACAGAAACACTGAACTCACTGGAAGACAAAAATAGGTAAAAGCCTAGAAGACATAGGGACAGGAAAGGATTTTCTGAACTGATCACCAACTGCACTAGAAATCTCAGCAAGAATCAACAAAATGGAATTACATTAAATTAAAAAGCTTCTTCACAGCAGAAGAAACAATCATTAAGGTGAAGAGACAACCCACAGAGTGGGAAAAGAGATATATCAGTAACACTTCAGACAAAAGATTAATATATAGAATATACAATGAACTAAAAACCATAAAACCCCATAAAATAAATGGTATGGGCAGCTGAATTCAAAAGAAACTTCTCAGAATAAGAAGCACACATGGCCAACAAGCATATGAAAAGTATTTTTCACCAGTTACCACCAGAGAAACGCAAATACTAACAATGTTGAGGTTTCACCTCACTCCTGTGAGAATGGCATACACATCAAGAATTCAAAAAAAAAAAAAAAAAACCAACAGTCCACTAAGGTGTGAAAAAAGAAGCAACCTTTACTCCACTGTGGGTGAGGAATGCAATCTGGTGTAATTATATAAGCACTATGGAATGCAGTCTGGAGTTTCCTTAGAAAGCTGACAATAGAAATTCCTTTTGATCAAACTACTGCCCTGCTGGGCATGCTCCCCCCCTGACCCCCCAAAAGAAAACCAAACCAAAATCATACCAAAAAGACAAATGGATATTCGTGTTTACAGCAGCACAATTCATAAGAGCCAAATTCTGGAAACAACCTACCTGTGCATTCATACAGGAATGGTCAAAGAAAATGTGGTGCCTGTACACGGTGTTATACTACACAGCCATAAAGAAAGACAGATAGGAAGAACTTGAACAAAAATGCAGCCACCTAGTGTCAATAATGCTCAGTGAAATGGGCCAAGTGCAAAAAACTGACTATAGATGAGTGTTCCAAAATTTGAAGGGCACTGAGGGCACGTTTATTTTTATAAACGCACAAATATAATGACATAAAAATGTACGAACATGACTGACAGGTAGAAAGAGAGGCACTAGTCAGCTAGGATAGGGATGGACCTCTGGAAAAGGGGTGGACGTAGACATTCACTGACTTCCAAAATCCCGTGATTCTAATATGCTACAGAATTTGGAATTCATGTATTTCCAAAAATAATGTTAAATTTTATGTCATGTGAATTTTTTACCACCATAAAATTATTGTTAAAAAAGATTAATTTGAGAATCAGGTAATTAACAGTGGTAAGTCATTCTGGATAGCAAAACTTAAGAATTAAGCAATGCAAAGTATCAGTAATTATTTTATTGGCAGTGAAAAGTAAGAATAATTACGTGAAGTTTTTTATAACTAGCAAATGACATAAAATATTAAATTATGTTACATTATTATGTAATATTATGTAAAAATAGCAACAACATGCTATCAGATTTGCATGTTGTAGTAATGGCATGCACGTTTGTATATAACTTATATTGTTTGGGGCAAATATTTAAAATGACTTTTCTACATACATATGTGTGTGTGTATATATATATATATATGTAGATATATACATATATATATTATATATGAAAAGCCTGGTGCTATGAGACTGATCATTCAAAACAGCAACAGCTTGATTATTTCCCCAGGAGTATTCAATCTCCGGCTAACCCGGCACTGACTGAGAGCTGGGTGGGGCTGCTAGCTGGGGATCTGGCTCTTTGGTGGCCAGGTGTCCACTCATGCCCTTGTTTTCAGCCCCGTGATCCATAGACTTTTGGGCTTGCCATTTAGAGACAATTGCCCAGTTCCGTGTCTGAGTTTGGTAGTGATGGCGCTTGGTTAGCTAGGTCTTCTGCTGTCCTCTCCCCCTACCTTGTATCCTGGTCTTCATCCAAAAGATCCCAATCTCTACCGCTGCATCTTCTTTGAGATCCCTTGGCATGAATCAGCCAGCTCATTAGGGTTGTGCTCTCCAAACTCTGTGGACAATTTGGCTTCAGTACCTCCGCTCTGCTAATTCAGTTGCGACTCATCCCTCTGTTCTCCCGCCTGCAAAACACCATTGGCAAGCTGGCCTGCTTCACCTCTCTTGCTCTCCACTCTTTAGCTAGTGGCATAAGCTTTATCTGCCTTTTGTCCTTTTATTGTGGTGGGACGGGATCGAGGGATGGAATGGAGATAAACACACGTGGCCAGGCTACCAGGTTCATCCACAAATCTCCTCCCTTTGTTTCCGAAAGTCCCTAAGTTCTGTAGGTATAGTACCTGTAGAAAACAGTGCATACATAATAATTCTGCCTCTTTGGATCAAAACAAGTTTTTTGCTCCATTTTATACTCCTTTTCAAATGCTCACAATCTAATGTCATTCAGTCAACTATAAAGCTGTGTGTAGCTGGTAGCAATTCAGTTATAACAAGTATGGCCTTCCCTGGGGTCAGTAAGAAGCATCTCGTTGCCATAGTCACAGGCATTATGAAAATGGAGTCAAAATGGAATAATGTATCTTCCTTAGCTCTAGGTACTTATTCAAATATTTATAGATATTGCAAAATCACTGCGTTTTCAAAAATGTCAAGATAGTCCTTCTTAATAAAGAGTGTACCTTTTCTATTGTCAGTGGAAAGAACTTTAATAAAATCAATTTGTTGCTTTTCTAAGCAGATTCTAAAAGTATAATATAATTTTCCAGAAGTTGGTTTAGGTTTACTTTCATAGATCACTTCACCACAAAAAACAAAGGTGATTTTTAAGATAAAAGATTAAGTAATTTGATGAGTGATAAGGATCCTAAACTTTTTTTCTCAATTTGCTCACATTTTATATTAACTATTTTCATCCCAGGTAGATTTATGCTACTACAGATGCAGACTTTGAGATCTCTAAGAGCTCAGATGATATAGGAGTCCTCATTCAGCCAATCTACATTCTCCAAAGATCCTTTCTCTGTACTTTGATTCAGAGACTAGAAAATTCTTGTGTCATAAGTCATTTAAAAGAGGTAGCAAAAATTTAAACCAGAGCATACAAAAAGGGAACGAATTTAGAGATTCCAAAGAAATACATGGAGAAAATAGAATTATGTTAGTTTTTGTTTTACTTTTGAGTCAGAGGATGCTGAGGTATAAACTGGAGAAAAATATGTGGTTGATTAGCATCTCTGTTGTTTTCCTAGGCAATTATAAAGAGACCAAATTTAAATAAATGTTCCATCATTTATCCCAGGCAAAAATCTTATATCTTGAAATCTGAAATTAGAAAAAAAAGTCATTATTACTTTTCATCCTGTTTATCTCTGGACCGGGGGGTGGGGGGTGGGAGGGGTGGGATATATGAGCTCCCTCTGGCGGTGAATTCAACAACTATAATAATAATAATCTAATGTGTTATTGTTGTGCCAAAGACCATACTGAATTTAAAGGATTATTCCATTGTCAGCAAGGCGTGCCCTTGGTGCCCTCCACATTGTCTCATTTGGATTCTTTCCAGGCTCTAAACAAGCAAATAGGTAAAAAAGAATGTTTATCTATTTTGTTTGGTAATCATCTGATACCTGAAAAAAAAAAGGTAACTCAGAAATCCAGGGGTAATTGTTTTATTCTTTAGCGCTTCTCCGAAAACATTCATTCTCTGACCTTCACTTTAGAGGCAGCTATGGAGGAGCAATGGGAATCGGGTGGGCTGAGGCTGCAGTGCAGAAGCCAACGTTTCTTCACGGTCTCCATAGTAATGTGGGGTTTGGAAACAGAATCACTGCTCCAAACTTTTCTTTTTATTATATGCAGCTAGCAGGATTTATTTTGTTCTCTTGACTTCTTACAAGGACACATAGTGGTGACAAAATACACCTCCACTCTTGTGGAGGTGGATCTGGAATGGAGTAGATAAAAACATAGTGAAAAGTTGGCTTTGCACACCTTCTTTTTGCACTTTAATCAAATATGATTTCTACAATATTGAAGAAAGCCTCGGTTTCATATTTAGCTTATATGTGGCTTCAAAAAGCATGAAATTGAAAATTAAACACAAGCTATCTTATAAAGAAATGGCATATAGTAAATGTTCCTCTCAGCACTAGCTTTTCTTTTATAGTTCTACATTTACAGTGAGCACAGGTATCATTCAGTTTCCATATACATAAAAGACTAAAAAGTATAAATTCATAGTTAATCAAGAATCAAGCCTTCTTATACAGTCCTTGGAATAAATTATTTAATATAGTCTGTAAGTACAGTATTAAAGTAAATTTTCCAGGACATCATTGAATGTAAAAGAGTAGCAATTTTTAAAACTTCATTTTTTTTGAAAATAAAATTTAATTAAGAACTATTGTTGGACAGAGTGATGCACATCTATAATCTCAACATCTTGTGAGGCTGAGGCAGGAGGATTGCAAGTTTGAGCCCAACCTGAGAAACTTAGAGAGACTCTTTCTCAAAATAAAAAGGCCTGGGGATATACTTCAATGCCAAGACCTTGGGCTTGGTCCTCAGTAATAATATGTATGTATCGTTGCAAGGCAATTGTGTATACATGCTAAACATTCTGTTAATGATCGTTATTACTTTCCAGATTCTAATGTCAAAAACATTTAAAATACCTCCTTAATTTTTTTGTCAGGATGTTATTTAAGTTATGATTCAATCTTTTCTCCATTATCAACCAAATAGACTTGTGGTTGATATTATTGTGACTTGACGAACTAATGAGGTCAATTACAGCAAACTAAGACAGGTACACATGAAATAACATTTTGTCAGAACCAGAGAAAGAAAAGAAAGTTGTTTGATGAGACTCAAAACGTAGTCCTTCCCTTATCTTACCTCTTGTCAGATTAAGGAAAAACTACAGAGCATATAATTTAAAATTCTAGATATCATCTCATCTATATCAGAAATGCAAACAATCAGGGATCAAAGCTGAACTCGGAGCCAGCGGTTTATCAAACCACTTAGAGCTTTTTAAAAATCACATCTTATAGCTAAGCCACCTGTCACACAGTGGCTTAGCCCTCCAGTTTCCTCTGTCTCAAAACACTTCACATCAAAGGGACAAGAGCTAGAAAGTCTACCGCTGGCCAGCCGATGCCTGAGGCTGGTGGTGACAGTCATTCTGCCAGAAGCAGCCATGAAGGACTTCAGGAGGAAGGGTAGGATCCCCTACATATGTTCAGGAACACAGGACATGAGGCATTTCTTAGTGATATTTTCCATATCTCATCTTTTTCTAGCACATTTATTTGATAAGTTGATTTGTATTTGCCTTCCTCTCAAATAGCAAAGTTTTGGAGATGAGGTTTTTCATTTTATTTCACCTGCAGTGATTGTTACTATGCCTGGTTTATAGACAGCACTCAAAGAAACTGTCCAGTCGACAGTTAAAGACAGTGTCTAAAAAAGAAACCCACCCAGACACAGTCGTTGTTGTTATTCCTGTAGCCTGGGAGAATTAGAAGATTAAACATTTATTGAGTACCTATATTTTCCAAGGCTCACAAAACTAATTGCATCAATATAATAATACCTCAAGTTTGCAGTATCTGCCTCTATAGAAGATTAAAAACGACTAGAAATCTTGTCTCTAATGATAAACTGACAGTGATTATCTGCTTTATAAAAGCTTCATTTTTTTCAAGACAATTCACACTAGGACTCCTCTCAATAGTCATCTCTGCAGGAGAACTTAAAATATGATTTAATTTATACACAAGCTCTTAGCAATACATCTAGAGTCAACTGTGACTGCAGTAGTGCTTCAGCTCTCTAACGGTTCTCAGCAGGAGTGAGGAAATCCGGTCACAGAATTCTAGGAGCCATATTGTTTCTGTACCATTTTGTCTCATTTCTGAACTCCCTCTAGTGTCCAAAAAGAATAAAATCAGCTGATGTATTGGTAGTGAATAAATACAATCATCAATTTGGAAGGTGATAATGAAACATTTTGAATATTTTTAAAAGAAAGAATATTAACTGCAACCTATCTTTAAAATATTTCTGAGTTTTTCAAATGCAAAATAGTATCTGCCAAAGAAAAAAAGAATGACATTCTTTTCATTCATTCATGGTGGCACATTTTAATGGTAAGAGAAGGTATGAACTCAATAGGAAGTCTCCCTTCACTCCACCTTCAGTCTAAATCCTTTTATGAATTTCTTTTTTTTTTTCAGACAATGTCTTGATCTGTAGTTCAGGCTGGTCGTAAGATTACTTTGTGACACAAGCTCGTCTTGAACTCACAGCTGTCCTCCTGCCTCAGCTTCCTGAGAAGTAGCATTATAAATGAGTGTCATCAGGTCTAGCTTCAAGTAATTCTTGTTGATTTCTGTCATGATTAATTTCAGGAAAACTAAGCAAATAACACAGTATGCATCTTCTAGTATGTATACATTAAATATAATGCCACCTTTAAAATTTTTATATAAAAGGCATGTGGCATAATTATATAAAACAAAAATGTTCTCTACATTTCAAAAAGATAACATATCCTGAAAGCTTTTGTCATAAAGAAGCCATAAATGTTTAAGAAGATAGATATGTTTAAACTGATTCAAATATTACATCCCAGGTGTCCTGCCCTTGGCTTTCCCAGATATACTGAGTGAAAAGGAGTTCTCTGTGGCCACATATAAAATATTTAATATAGGTAATGTACATGAATAACAAAACTTCTTCTTATATTTTTATTAAAATAGTAGAATGTGATAATACAAGAAGACCAAGTTTAATAATTAAATAAAAATGTACATATTGCTTGGTAACAGTGGACACCTACCTGTTTTCACAGGCACACATGTGTAGGTAGGTTGAAGTCCTACTGTTTGTGGTTGCTGTGTTTTATTATCCAAGATGCACAAGTGCCCGTACCATCTTAAGTGGGCAGGTTTTGATTCCATGGATTGTGTGTGGTTGGATGGGGGTGCCCTCCTTCACCCAGCATTTGCTGGTTACCTTCACACTCAGCTCTTGGTGATTGAGTCATGAGAGTACAGCCAAAATTCACAAAATAAGGATAAAATGATGTTTATTAATGTAATTCTGGGCCCAGGGGTGCAGTCCTGTAATCCTAGCACTCTAGGAGGATAAGGTAGGAGAACCATAAGTTCAAGACTAGCATGGGCAACCTAGAGAATTAGTGAGACCTTGTCTCAAAATCAAAAATTTTCAAAATGGGCTAGGAATGCAGCTCAATGTGAGGGCCCT
This sequence comes from Ctenodactylus gundi, assembly GCA_004027205.1. Lineage (NCBI taxonomy): Eukaryota > Metazoa > Chordata > Mammalia > Rodentia > Ctenodactylidae > Ctenodactylus > Ctenodactylus gundi. The sequence goes on from PVKB01001563.1 coordinate 197,050, forward strand.
GGGTTTGATCCTCAGTAACACACACACACACACACACACACACACACACACACACACACACACAGATAAAAGACCACAAACAAACTATGTGTTTTGTACCTTGCTCTTTTAGTCTTAGAAATAGTTCCATATATCCACCCAAAAATATGTCTAACGTTTTGACAGAACCACGGAATTCTTCTGTTTGGTTTTACTCTAATTTGTTTTGCTATTCTCATCTTGGTAAAGATTTTACTACTGGACATAAGGCTGCGTGAATATTCTTGTCTATATATTTCTTTTTCTTTTGGTGTCCTCAAGAGTAAATGGAAATTATTTGGTCAAATTTAGGACTTGTAGTTACTAAAATATCATTAAGTTTCCTTCTAGAGCATGTATCTGTGCCAATTTTTAATAGGCATTAATTTTTATTATCTACTCGGAATATTACAAATGAGACTAATGGTAACAAAAATATAGATAAATATCTAGCTAAGTTGGAATCATAAGACCTGAGTTTTCTGTTTTTAATAAAAAAGTTTTGCCTGAAGTGTTAGTAATAGAAGTCTCACATTAGAGCATTTGTTTAGGGTTCAGTTGCAGTAGCCTAATATAGCTCTGGTTAACCATTAGTACAATAAATTTGTGATTGTGTTGTTACACAAAGACACAGATTTTTAAACATAAGGTTGTGTTTAGCTTTCCAATAAATAAATGCTCTGACATTAATTTAACTGAAACCAAGTTAAGTAGTGGTAAGAAACACAATTCCAAACACAGTAATATTTTTCCCTCTGAAACAGCAAAATATTCTTTTTCACCCTAAAGATGTAATCACTTGGCATTTTTAGCTACATAAAGTTACATATACTTTGGAAAACCTTGATTTAGTAAAAATAACATAATTCACCTAATTGCCACTAAATTAATTTTATGTGGCATACTAATTTAAGTGTGTACATATTTGTCATTTCTCTGAAAGATAATTATAAAATGCACATTAATCTCAGGTGCACGCACTCACTTCTACTTGCTGTCACATATGTTTATTTTTGTTAAAATACTGGTGCAAATTCCTTATTATCACATTACTAAACTACTATGAAGATTCACAAAGCAACTGGAGAAAAGTTTTATTTCAAGTACCTTTATATAATTTTTGTTAATGTCAAGCATAGCCCACCTAATATAATGATCTCTGATGTAAATTAGAATTCAGTCCCTGGAAGCAGAATAAAGGTCATTATTAGAACTTTATATAGACAACACCTGCAAATTTTGTTCACATCAGTCAATCAAAAATGTCAGACAATATGAATTAATCTTATTTACCACCTGCCTGAGAAACTTGTTTTGTGGAGTTCATGTTAGAAGCTGAAATATTTTAATCCATTTTGTAAGTCTTTCACCAACAGATCTGTCGATCTAACCAGGTCTTACCAATTCTCTATCTGTAGGAATGCTAGAACAAGATACTACCAGGTGGGTGGTTCACAGAACAGACACTATTTTCTCACAATATTGGAGGCTGAAGTCCAAGACCAAGGTGTGAGTTGACAGGTTTGGGTTCACTTAAGGCCTGTTTCCTTGTCTTGCAGATGGCCACGGTCTCAGTGTCCTCACGTGGCCTTTTTGCTGTGAACATGCATCCCAGACAGCTCCCTTTCTCTGTCTCCTTCTCTTCTTACAGAACACTAGTTAGATTGGAATTAGGCTCCTGTCAGCTTAATTGTCTCCTTAAAGACTTTTTGTCTCCTGTAATTACATTCTAAGGAACGGAAGATGAGACTGGGACATATGAATGGGGTATGTCACCAATTTACCTCAAAATAACCTATGTCATTACCAGTCATGTGGAAAGAAGGAATTTGTCTATGCCAGATATGTTGCTGAAGTCTGTATGTAAGAGGAAGCTAGTAGAAGACAGAAGAAATATTCCTCCTTGACCAACAGCGTGTGATGTGTCAGCACAGCCTCCTGCAAGGGTGTGAGGAAAGATCCCACGGTTTGTTAACTGTGCTGCTAGGCTGAATGCAAACACGTTTCTTTCTTTGTTTCCTTACCTTCAAAACGGGAATCGACTTAGTGTCTGCCGTGTATGGGTCACCCAGGATTGTGAAGTGTTTAAGAGTCTGGCACAGGGTGTGTGTTGTAATTCTTTCTTATTCTTCTACTTTTATTTAGAATTTTGCACTACGTACTTGGAAATTTTCTAGAAAGTATGAATCAGCAGAAAATGATGAGTGGGATGATATGTGCATAAGGTTCAGGTGCTCAGAGGCTGAGGCAGACAGATTGTGAGCTCAGGATAGCTGGGGCAATTTAGTAATTCAGTGAGACAGTCTCAAAATGAAAAAAAAAAGAAAACACTGCAAATCAGTGCAAAAGCCTACTGTAAACAAGCAGACAAAAAACTCGAGGTGGCATCATGCAAGGTAATTTTTGCTTTCATCAAGAACATGGAGGTATTTCAGAGGTGAGAGAATGCCACCAGAGTGGTGTCTTTCAGTAGGACATTTTGACTGGGTCATTTCAACAGCAATGACATGTTGATATGATCCTAGTATCTTGTCCATATCAAATAGCTGCTTCAAAATACAAAAGCTGTTGTCTTATTACCAAATAAAGCTGGCAAAGCAGATGTGCCTCACTGCTCCGCATCTCCAGGTATACCAATTCCTGGCTCGTGGCCTGTCCTTTGCACATGTGCTTCAAAGTTGAGACCTGTGTATTCCTCATCTCATCTATAATAAGTGATTTTCCATTTAAGCAAAATGCAGAGGAAGTGTTAAAGATTCCTAGCATGCTTTCACCACATTTTTCCCAAACACTAAGAGACACATAGGGAGATTCCCTAGCTACCTGTAACCCTTTTAAGATATTTCAAGGAAGTCAGAGTTAGGTGAGCTGCAGCACAGTTCAAGTGCAGTAAGACTGAACCGAAGATTAGTTCAGGACTGGCCATGAATCAAAACAAAAGACAAATTTGATACTTTTCATAGCAAATTGCCAAATGCAAACTGTACAAGCAAAATCATTGAATTACTCATTGGATATTGGATGTAGGATGGATGGATTAAATTTATTTCATGACTGATCTGTAAGAAAGCTATCTTATTATCCATGAATTTTTTTCTACAAAACGCATATGCTGCTGTGTGAATTGTATACACTCGTGAAGGGATTTCTTCTGTTGGAGTTGTCTGCTGCGTCATCCTAGTACACGAACACTGGCACATGAGCTTAGTGCTGGTTATTTAGAACATTGGTAACCCTTTAAGTTATGGTTTGGATTCAGAATGCCCCCCATAGTCTCATGCACTTGGATGTTGTGGAATACTTGGGATTCCATGTGTTGTTATGAGGTGGGGCCTGATTGAAACAGGCAGATCACAGGAGCTTGATGAGGAGGGAGTGGGTCACTAGGACATGACCTGGAAGTGTATACTCTACCTCTGTCCTTCCTCACTCACGTGGCTTCCTGCCTATTATGCTGTCAACAGCTTCTCTCCTGGTAAGCCTCTGCCATATTCTTGTACCACTGACGGCCTCTCATAAATGGACTGAGACCATCTGAAACCATGAGCTACAATAACACTTTCCTCCCTTAAATTGTGTGTGTGTCAGGTAACATGTTCCAGCAGTCAGTCAGTAACTAAAACACTTACCTTCTGCATTCAAGTTCTTTCCCTCCTCAGTATGTCTTTAAAAATAACATTCATTTGGGAAAGAAGAAGATAAAAAAGAAAAAGTTAAAAGTTAAATTTCAAATGTCTTAGCTGAATACTGGAAGGTACATATATGTACATTCACAGGGTCATCTTTACATCAATCAGTCTTCTTAGGATAAATTTTCATCACTGACCTAATAAGTGAATTGCTACAATAAAACAAAGATGAAACTATAGCACATTGCTACATTAAATGAACAAATCTATACCACATAAATATACTTAAAGTAACAGTTATGAAGGCAAATTTAGTTATTTCAGAATTTTTAAACTTTCATAACTTAATTACTAACATTTCACTGGTTACTAACATTCTGCTATATTTGATTTATAATTTTATCTGTCTATCCCTCCATATATTCGTGCATTTGTATTCTTAAGAGATTTTATGTCAATTCTCCATATTGCATCATTAATTAGTAATCATACTATTTTGCACACTACTATACTATTATTAATAATAATGTTGTGGGGAGAGTTCACAGATTTTATAGAAGAACTGATACTGTTTTAAAAGTATATCGATCAGATGATTTAACCACCAATCTATTTTTTATTACATTTTCTCTTTAGATGTTACCTTTCCTCCAAGCTGTTTTGGTGCTGTTTATGTTTCTGCCCCTCAAAGAGGATAAACTCACATTCAACATCAAAAAAGTGAATTGCTTCATTCAACAAGCTTAAGACTATATCAATTTGCTACACTAAATGGACTTAAATTTGTATCACATAAATATGCTACAGTTAAGCAATAGATAAATAGCTATGCTCAGTTATTTCAATATTTTGACTTTCATACATTGATTACTCATATTTCACTAATAATTAACATTTCGCCTTATTTGGTTTTTCCTTTTACCTATCAATTCATCCCTAATTTCATGCATAGCCTTACTTTTTTCTCAGCTCATTCTCCTCTAGCTGTTGTGGCTTTTTCTCTGGGGTCATTGGTGTCGCTGGCCTCCCTCTCACTTTCGAAGTTTCCTTTAAGTATTCTCTGCAATACTGGCTTAGTGGCTGCAAACTCCTTTAAGCTTTTTATATCACAGAAAGTTTTAATTTCTCCCTTTGAATTAAAAGAAAATTTTGCTGGATATAGCAGTCTTGGTTGGCATTTATGTTCTTTTAGTGCTTGGGTGACATTGCTCCATGATCTCCTGGCTTTTAGAGTCTGGATTGAGAAGTCTGCAGTTATCCTGATGGGCTTATCTTTGTAGGTCACCTTCTGTTTTTCTCTTACTGCTTTTAGTATTTTCTCTTTGTGTTGACTTTCTAGTATTTTAATTATGGTGTGTCATGGTTATTTTCTAATGTGAACTGGTGGGTAAGGCCAGGTTTAAGAAAGATAACAACAAAGATATAGCAAAATATAGAAAAAAACTTTTGGTAAATATCTCAATAAAGGGATTGGTTGGATTCAGAGAAGAGGCATCAAGATTTAACTATTGCGACCCATTTGAGGAATAGGAAGCTGAGTTAGAGTGGTGAGTTAAGTGAAATGATTTAGATGTGGAAGATTAATATGTTAAGTACTGTATAGTTTCTCTGACTTGGAAAACCCAGAACACAGACATTCTACAGAGCTACATGAAGTGATGATAGCCAGGAGAAGGGAGAGGGAGGAGGTGGGAGGGTCAAAAATGGGAAGAGATTGTAAAGTTGATATGATATATATATATATATATATATATATATATATATATATATATGTGTGTGTGTGTGTGTGTGTGTGTGTGTGTGTGTGTGCACGAAATACCCAAATTCATTGTAAACACTATGTGTTGCATACGTATATTAATAAAATAGTGGGAAAAATAAAAATAACATTCATAATTGTATGTAATTATAGAGTGCAGTGCGATGTCAATACATACTTCTATATATAATGTGCAGATCAAGATAACTGACGTTCACTTCAATTTAATATTTTCATTTCTTTGTGCTGGAAATAAATATCACAATCCTCTGTACTAGATATTTAAATATACAGCTAGTGGTTGCAAGCCATGCTTACCCTACTGCTAGACAATATCGAGGCTACACCTGGCCAGGTGGATCCTTGCACCTGTCCACCATAGCTGCTCTTTCCTCATGTTTCAGGCTCTGGTATTCACTATTCTTTGTACTTTTTGAGATCAGCATTCCAGTTTCCATGTATAAGTAAGAACATGCAGAATTCATCTTTCTGTGCTTGACACTCATTTAACATAATATCCTCCATTTTGGTCCACATTGCTGTAAAGGACAGGATTTCATTATTTTTTTCTGTGTGGATTTTGAGCAGGACCAATCTTAGAAGCACCATCTATAGAAAAACGGTATGGTTCTAGTGTAAGTTGATAGGAACCTCTCATGCTAAGGCTTGCCATGTATGTGTTTAACCCAATGGTGGATTTTCTGAGAATTAATAAAAAAAAAATACTAAGCCAATGTTACTCAGTTACTCATTTGATGATCACCTGATTCCAAGGAAAATTTTAAGATGTAGTTCAGCAGTGATGTGCTTTAAAATATTGTTTCTGCTTTTGGAAAACCAGGAAAGCAAAATCAGAGACCAGAATCTTCCCTTTGTGTTACAATAATGCAGGTTTACTTCTAATACATCCAGAGGAACAGCAGGTTCTGTGCTCATGTGACAGGGCCATGGAGGCTTTGTTTATTGCTTAAGGAAAACCCGTCATGGAAAAGTCAGATCATGTCCTCTCTGATCCTTACGTAACTTTGTTTTAAGCCTCTCTTAACTCAGCATACTGGGCCAGAAAAAAAAAAAGACCCTTTCAAAGCTGTCTTCCAGCATCTCTTAGGTAGTGGAAGCTCTCTTGCAGTCCTCCCAGAGTAATGGCTCATTTTTCTCAACTCTGACCCAACTGCTCCTGCCCTTGTGAAATACGAGGCTCACACCAGTTCTGCCCCCAGGATATCACTGTCTCTGCTGTTAATTGGACTGATTGTCCTTGGATGCTGCCAAAGCACCAGACTAGGCCTTCTATCTTTTCACATCTCAGCTAAATCGTGGTGCAAATTTAGACAAAATGTCTTAGAAACTTAGAAGAAAGAGGTGGGTGGTGGAGATTCAGGGGTGGTAATATTAAAAAGGAAAAAGCACACAAGCATTAAAAACTAGTCACATACTAAGCAACAAAAATAAGAGCAAAAAAATCCATTGTTACTTGGATAATGACATATATTTAGAAATCAAAAATAAATAGCAATGGTAAAGATTTCATACATTTATAATTCTAGAAAAAAATCAGAAATCATCAAAATCACAAAATATGCAATACCAAATGAATAACAACAAAATAGTATGCCTTAAAATATGATGTATAGTCAACCAAATCCTTATAAGTAGCCCATGGAAGACAAAAGACTATTTCAATATGTCAAGTGGTGGGAAAACTTAATTCCTGCCTCAGTAGGAAAAAAGCATTAAGTAGTTAGAATTTTTATGGGCATGTTTTACTAGACCTTCTGGAACCCATAATTTTTATTTTATGCAAATTGTTTCTGGGATCTGCACAGCTGACATTTTATCTCTCCCAGTTAGCATTCTTTCTTGAGACTAAGACTTGTCCTTTTAAAGAAATGATAATTTATTCATCTAGTTTCAAGGAAAACTATCTGTTGAAAAATTTTAGTCATTTCAGGTTGAATTGAATCATTTCAATTTACATAATGTGTATCTTCGCCTACATTTGCTGATGTTTCTTCTCTTCTTCTTAAAATATCTTTTCATATGTCCTAAGCTCATATTACTCTTCTTAAAAATTCCTCTTGTGTTTGGATGAAGGTGTGTTTCCTAATACTATTCCTAGAAGCCAAGTTTGGGAGGAGCCAGAAGAGTAGATGGTTTAGACTTTGTTTACTTGTCATAGGTTATTTTCCCATTAACATCTTTATGAGGGAGTTGACTTTGACTCTGGGCACTGGTTTTCCTATCCCAGGTTCAAGGCCCAGGTCCGGCTGCTCTTGACCAGATACAAGGACCCGCTCCTCCTTTGGGCTTGCATTGTGCTACCAGCCTGCTTCCTGCAGAGCTGCCCTGTCTTCATCTTCCTTCCTATATGCCCCGCTTCCCTTCAATTTTACACAGGGTTCATGGAAGTTCTCACAACCTAGCCGATGGCCCATGATAAAATCTGAGCCTTTTCCTCAAATCCATACTTTCCCTCACTCTGGTTCAGATCCATTTTTTGGTGTACTTAGTCACTCCTATTTAATTGTGTCATATTCTGATTAAAGACAATTCTTTGTTTGTTTTCTAGTCTCCTACTTACATTTTGATCCAGAGAAGAGAAGAGATTTTTTTTAATCACTATAAAAAAACCGAGAGAACTTTATATTGTTTTAATAGCAAAAAAGTATAAGGCATAATCATTTTCTAATGCACATATAAACACCTCATAGTTTGTCACAGGAAGTTAGTGTCAGAAATTTCAACTTTGGAATGACTAAGGAAATAGAATAATATGAGTTAGGTCTGAATGTACATTAACACAAAAAACCCTACAATGTTATTAAAAGTCAGATCAAAATATTCTTATGTCTGGGTCAAAACAGCCTCATCACGATGTCCTTGACATTAAAGTATCAAAACACTGAAACACCAAAATGTCACTTGCCTGCTGCTAAAATGACAAGTAGAGACAATGAAGAGAATAAGCTTCACTCTTTAGTGGCCTTGAACATTTTTTTGACAGGAGTTGTCTAATAATTTCAAGATCAGAAAAGTTATTTGTCATACAAGTAAATATCCCCAAACTCATGTTGGGCTTGCATAGGGCTTGAAAAGAATGGCACCCAGGACTGTTTGAGCTTCCTCAGGGGCTGGCAAGACCTTGGGTTTATCCTGAAAAAATCATGAGATATGCTTAGAACCATGTTTAACTTCCTTTTGCCTATGAATATTTTGAAAGTGGGTTTTGAGGAGTTCATCTAGGACAGGATTAAGTAAATTAAACCTGGGGAAAGATAATTAGATACCATCCTGGAAATCAAGACCCCGTTGGGAGAGTGGGCTAGCTTTAGACATGAGCGTTATGGGTAGTTTGTGTTCAATGGGTGCAAAGGGCCAATAGGTTGAATCTAAATAACTCCCTTACTGGACTTCTGTGGCCAGAGTCCTTAAGCTGGTTGCTCCTTTAATTGTAGACATTTCAAGGGCTCTTTTGATTGAATAAATGGCAAAATATACAGTATAAAGGGGAGAGAGGCTTGTTTTTTTAATAAGAGAGCTCTGATTTTGAATCCTGATTATTGTTCCTTATTAACTATTCAATATTAACAAGGTACTTTTTTACTCTCAATTTCTCTATCTTTGTGTACTACACACAGATATAGATATAGTATATACAGACAGTCTTACTATCTGTATATATGAGGGCAATGTTAACACCTACCTTATCAAAGAATAGGTCAAATAACATAACTATAGTACCTAGCAAAGAAATAGATGCCCAAGAGATTGTTGCCTCAAAACTCAAATGTCTAGGACAGAACATTGAGCTACACAAAAGAAATTATCATCCTAGTTACCAGCTCCTTGAGGATGGTATCAGAAACACATATGATAAAATTTTTTAAGAAAGGGGAGAAAGGCGCTGGAGGAATGGTTCAGTGGTTAAAGTGCTTGATTAACAAGTGCTAAGTACCTGAATTCAATTCCCCAGCACCACATAAGCTGGGTGTGGTGGCGCATGCTTGTAACCCTGACACTCGGGAGGCTGAGATGGAAGGATTGCCATGAGTCTACTCTGGCTACTTAGTGAGTTCAGGACCAGCCTGGGCTACAGAGTGAGAACCTGTCTCAAAAAAAGGGTGGGCGGGGGGGGGGGGGGGGAAGAAAGTAATGTGAATAGGATTCTTTCAATGAGTAGGAGCTTCTGATTTCCATGAATGTTCTGAGTTGTGATGGTGCCTGACCTTTCAAGCCAAAAGGAAATGTTGGGGATGAAACATTGACCCCAGAGAAAATGACTTTGAGTGTTGTTTAGTAAGTGTTTGAAGCAAATCACTGATATTACAGAGAAGACAGGACAAATGGCTTAAGGCACACAGGCTACCCACTCATGATTTGGGCAACACAGAGCCCAAGAAACCAGATGTGCAGGACTGAGTAGGAGGCAAACTGGTGATGGACAGATACAGCCTCTCCTTCTCCATAACATCTAGAAACTGTGACTCCTCTAGAATTTTTTCTGTCTTCTGAATTTCAACCAGGACAACAGATTGAATATCTAGGGAAGTCACTTGTATTAGGATTAGCTCCTATGAATGGCTCATGAGTAGACAGAATGAAGGTCATTTCAGATAAACTCTCGCCCTCCAGACATTGAATGGAGGCAGCATTTTGCCTTCTGGCCAATAGTCACATTGTGGCATCCCATGTGCTGGAAAGCAAGTGCTTATTTATAAGATATATCAATATGTATATGGTATAGATTGACATAATGATGCGTATAAAATACAAGTTTTACAAATGTAACTCCATAAATTCAAAATTACTGTGAAATGTGAGCTTTATTTCAGGTGATTCAGGTTGTAGTCACACTCATGGCCTAGGCTTGAAAAAATAACTTTCGTCAACTCATCTTTCTTCTCTGTCCACCCATTTCTCCATTTCTAAAGTAATATATTTAGCATTAAGATCTCCTTACCTTCAACTCTTGCACTTTCCAAAGCTGAACTTCACAAGTGGTTATGCACGTTCCTTACAGTCACTGCAAAAATCTGTAAACAAGATCTCATGCATAGATAGTGGGGAGCTAGCCTTGACATTTCTATAGCAACACCAAGGACGCTTCTGCAGCGAGGTCCATACAAGGTAACACACTCAAGTTAGCAAATCGCTTCAGCATGATTACACTTGACTTTGAATAGATTCAGTTATGTCTGAAGGTTCTTCAAGCTATAGTATTTTTTGAAAACAAAAGTTATATTATTTTCTTCAGAAGAGCATAACCTCCCATTGTTTCTTGGAAAAAACGAGAAATGAGTCAGAATACCATACTTTCATGCCATTGTGGAGAAATAGGAATAGATTGTGTCTTTTTGCTTTCGCCCAAGAAACTAAAATTTAACAGAAATAAGTAGAAGAGTCAAAGAGTCGAAGTACAAAATTTGAAATGAGGCTTACAGAAAAATCATTTTCTCTATAATTTAGTTCCTGTGATAAAAGTTTCTTTGCCAAATGTATATTTTTCCTTCAATAAGCCTATATTAATATTGAAATGGTGAAAAAAATCTGCTATGAATCCATCTGTTCTAGGGATTTTATTTGTAGGTATAACTTTTAATACTGCTTCAATTTCTCTGTGTGTAATGGAGTTATTCAAGATTTTTATGTCTTCTTCATTCAATTTTGGTATTTTGCATGTGTGTAGGAAGTTATTCCTTTCCTTCCAATTCTCTATTTAGAATATAAGTGTTAAAAAATAATTTCTTATAATATTCTGAATTTCTCCAAAGCCTGTTTTAATTTCACCCTTTTTATTTATAACTCCATTAATCTGTGCGTTTTTTTTATTGCTTCTTTTGGTGAGTTTAGCTAGATGTTTGTCAATCTTGTTTATTGTTTCAAAGAACCAGCTCTTTGACTCATTAATCTTTTTTATTGTCTTTTCAACTTCAATTTTATTAATTTCAAATCTGATCTTTATAATTTCTTTTCTTCTACTGCTTTTTGGCTTAGATTGTTCTTGTGTGCATATATGACTGCCTTCATTGTGTCCCATAGTCTGATATGATTTAATTCCTTCATCATTTAACTCTATAAAGCTTTTGATTTCTTCTTATTTTCTTCTATGATCCATTGTTTGGGCAACAGTAAGTTTTTAGTTTCCATGTGTTTGTGCAAAGCGAAATTTTTATTGTTCAATTTTTCTCAGCCAGAGGTCTCCCAAAACTTTACAAGTGTACTTGTCAAGATAAAAGATATGAAAGATGGAGATAAGTATGTGCTCATGTTAAATACAACCTACCATCAAATGAATTTTCAAATAATAATATCCTATGGCTTTATTCTTATTGGTGGGGAATATAGCTTAGCTTACAGAGTGCTTACTAAGCACATACAAGGCCATGGGTTTTATCCCAGCAAAACACACACACACATACAAATATGATGAACTAAATTTAATAAATTGGAGTGTCTGATTAATTAGCTTTGTTAGTTGATGTTTCACCTATCATAGCCAAGCACATGTCTTTTAACTAAGGCATGGCAATAAGCATTAGAAATACTTATTAAACTTAAAATTTAGTGTTTGATTATCAGTCATGTTTATTAAAGGTTGATGCCATTTTTCTAAAAAAAGAGATTGGTTTTAGTACAAAGATTAGTACGTTTAGACAGTTTACTTATTTTTGTTATTGACTAACTTTTATACCAATGGTAGAACTTGCATGTAAATAGAAAATGCGAATTGACTAGGTTAGTCAAAATAGTTTGAATAGTAATTATACATTCTCTCTTGGGACTTGAAGTGAATAGCAGAGTAGATACACACACACACACACACACACACACACACACACACACACACAAGGATATGAGGGGTGGATGACTCAAACAGCTAATTTTTTAGAGTTATTTCTGCATTTGAGTTTCAGAAAGGTTGGCCTTCATTTGTGCCAGAAATATTATACCTATGACTAGTGAATATGTAGTAAAACCAGTGAAATACCATAGTGTATTTCAGTAGGTAAATTTTTATCCCTCTTTATGCAAGATACTAGGAAAATAATTTACAAACATAAATGGAAGTTTTAATAGAGTTGAGAGTACCTTTTTGTTAGAATTGAGAGTACCTTATTAAAACCATTTTCTCTCTGTTGTCAAAGGAGACGAGGAGGGCTTCATCAATCAAAGATTTTTTAATCTGCTGGGCTCAGCCATCATGGGGAAGGATCTAAAAATGGAGAGAGCAGCATTTCACCATATGCCACTTCCCTAATAATTTCAGTCATCTAAATATAGACATGAACTAGAGAATGCATTTTTGAAACTCCTTGGGACAAGAAATTAAGATTAAAACAGAAATCACAGCTTTAATCAGAATTCTCCCATAGGGAATGACCATACTCATTTCATTTTACTGAAAGACCTGCAGAGCATGTTTCTTGTTCTCAATTTGAATGAAATTCTAACAAGATTAAATTATTTACCACTGGCCTTTTGATGATAAAATGCACTTACCTAGCTTGAAGTAGTGTTCATAATAATAACAATAAAATGAAATGATGATGCTTTTTATTTCCTAACGTATTTATTTATAGTTGGGGAAACAGAACTTTGGAGAGCTTGTAACTTGACCAAGGTTAATAACGCCATCAAATATATATGGAACGCCCTTCCAGCCTTGACACTTTTCGGGTACTGGATTGCATCATTGGCTGGAGTAGGCAAAATCCCAACCTTCGCGGAGTTTTTGACACCAGGGACATGTTTAGTTGAAGAAAATCGTTCTTCAATGGGAGTGTGTGGAGAGAGCTGAGGGATTGGGGGAGCTGTAAGGGGACTGGGGTGGGTACTTACTAAACATTAAGTTGTTGAGGGATGGCTTCAAAATGGCGAGGAGCAGCACAGGAGGAGGGGAGCAGGAAGCAAGCTCCACCTGCTGTCACGACAGCAGTGGCTTTAAATCCTGATGGGGACACGCTAACGGAAGACAGAGCTTGCTTGTTACTTCCTGCTCCCTTCACGTTTGTCCCTGTGGCCCAGTCTTTCGAATACGGGTCCATGGCTTGAGGATTGGGGACCTCTGTTTTATGGGAAATAGGAAAATTTTTATATAGATAATGAAATATATATTATCTCACAAGTGAGTTTTCAACATATGCACCCTATAGCTCTTATGATAAATTTATACCTAAACATTTTATCATTAGTTTTAATTTTAATTTAACTCTTACAGTGCATTTCTAAGTTTAGTTTCTCATTGTTCATTGATTACATGTAGAAAAATGATTTTTTAGGTTGACCTTCTACCTGCCAATCTTGCTAAAGTCATTAGTTCTGGTGGTGTTTCTTTAGGCTTCTTGTGAATTCCTGTGGAGAATTCACGAAGTATCCTGTAAGAACAAATAGTATATTTTTTCTTTTCCAACCTAACGCTTTTTGTTTTTTTTTGCTTAGTTTTTATAGACATTTAGTTAAACAAACAACAAGCATGTATATTCAGCTCCAAAACATACAAGACACTAACCAGAGTTACAGAGCTGAGAGGATGAAAACAACACTTGGCTGCTGTTTCAGAGTGACTAGCTGAATACACTGAATACATTCCCTAGTTCCGGTTCTTACTCTGTCCGTGTCCTCGACTATCCACTTCTCCAGTCACTTTAATGCACAGCTCAGTTTCCCTATCCACACTCTCAATACCTTCTTCAAACTTTACCCCCTTTCCAACTTTCTCAAATAATTATCTTTAGACATTTTTAAGCATGCTTCTATTTCAGCATCCACAAAATTCAATACTAGGTGCAGAGTAAGAACCAGAACTAGGGGAAAAGATCTCAGGGGTGTATGTGGAGGATAAATAAACTTTACAACAAAATCCAACTGAGTGTGTTGCAGCCTTTTCTTACTCTAAAACCTAAAATCCATTCTATGTTCCTCACCTTCCACCAGTCAACGATGGTTGAATCCTGGCATGTCTGTGGACCTCTAGCTATCTGCCAGTGAGAACCGACCCAGGTCCAGTGCAAGAGAAGATGGAGACAGGCGCTCTGATATCCACCTGCAGTGTCGTGAGCATGTCATGTCCACATGTGCTTGAAGGTGATGGCTCTGCTACATCTTTGCCAGTCACAAGTCTTTCGGTGAGTGTGCAGGACACCAGTACCTCTGGGCTATTTTTTCAAAGGCTGGCCACCTTCCCATTGGTTCTTTGTAAAATGACCAAGAGACTCAGATGTGCTGGTAACCAAGCAAAATCTCCTACCACAGAGACTAGTCTCGTTTAGATTCCCAGTCTAACTGCTGTCTGTATTTTCTCTCCCTTTGGCATGATGCTTCAGGAAATCCTTGCACCCAAATCTTAGAAACCTCTTTCCTATTTATCAGGGCTAGGAAAGCAACTGCCAGCACCAGTTAACTTTCTTCCAATTTAACCTTATACAAATAACTCAGATTTGGAAAGAAAGCAGTGTGGGTGGGGCTATCATCCCCGTGCTTCAGGGCTGGCAGCCGAACATCATGATTCCGTGCAACTTGTTTATATTTTTGCTTCAAGATTAAAAACTATAAACCAAGATATGAATTCTAGGAAGCAGGTTGACTGACCCTCGAACTTTTTACTAATATGAAACAGTCATTGGAAGCAAACTCCAAGTTCACGGAGAAATCACAGTTAACCACTTACCAGTCAGGTTTCGCATGGATGTAATTCCTGTTGTTTTTCAGCTTTTTCTTAATCCCTCATTGGACTATATTGTTAGAGTGGAAGAGGCAGTAATTAATAAACAAAATTCCTATCTGAATTAGCTACTAATTTAGAAAAATGAGTATGATTACAGGACAGTAAAGACAAAGCCAGCAAATTTAAAATTTTCATTCACCTGTTGTGGAAACAGCGGCTGATAAGTCATCAATATGACAATGACTGAAATTTCTATCTTTAGCCCAGAGTTTTATGCACAATCATGACTTAGGTATAAACTTCCAAGCTTTATTTCTACTTGTACATTCTGGAGACATCTCAACCCAAAATACCCAAAACTGAACTTCTCACCCATAGCTTTCTAGACAGCAATTAATATTAAGCCCTGTGCATGTTTATGGTCCTCATTCCTATAATTAATCATTTTAAATACTTTTCACTTCTCTATCTCCATTACTGTAAAGGCAAAAAGAGAAAATAAAACTCATCGTGTTATAAAATAAAAAAATCAGACTGTCTTTACTTACAGGTGACATAATTTTTTTCATAGAAAATCATAAGGAACCTACAGAAACACTGCTGAAACAAGCTGACAAGTTTAGTGAGACTGTATATTATATTTATCTATAATCTATGAACAATGGAAAACAGAAATTAAAAATATGTTGCAATAATTCAACTAAAGACAATTAAACCAAAAATGGAATTAAACTGATAATAATAGTTATGGATAAATCCATCAAATCAGCTATAAGATTTGCATGAGGAAAATTACCAGATGTGACTCAAAGAGCTGACTATATGAGAAACATATTGTATTCAGGAATTAGACAGTTCAACATAGTAAAGGTATCAATATTTTGCAACTTCTTCTATAAGTTTAGTATAATTTTTTGTAATATTCTAACAAGAGTCTTTGTAGATACAAATAAGGTGATTTTGAAATTTATATGTAAGTACAAACAGAAAAGAATAGAAAAATAAATTTGAAAAAATACAGTTGGAGGACTCAGACATATTCTTTTAAAGGACTATCTGGTTATCATACTCAAATCAGCATAGTTTGGCCTAAATAGAGAGCACATGAAGCAGTAGATAGACTACAGAATACAGAATGAGCCCATGGAAGCACTGCTAACCGATTTTTGAAAATAGTGCAAAAACAACTCAAGGAAATACAGTCTTTTTAAAACCTTAGGAGAACTGGACAATGAAAGGCAAAATAATTAAACCTTATTTAAATTTTACTTAAAAATAATTTTTTTTACAAAAGATTATATATAGAGAGAGAAAAGAAAAGGCAGAGAATGAAAATATTGCAAATCGTATATCTGTCAAAGTATTTGTCTCTATTATGCATATTTATAAAAATATACAAACATGTCTCATATATGCATATATATATATATAGTGTATCTAGAGTCATTAGTCTTTGGGGAAGTACAAATTAAAATCCCAAGGAGACACCAGTGCATGCGTGTTTGAACGGCCAGCAGAAAAATGATGACTAAAAAGTCAAATGAAAGAGTGCTAATCACTGGCAAGTAGCTCCCTCACTTAAACATCATGGGTGGGAATGTAAAAGGTATCACCATCCTGGAAAGTACCTTGGCCATTTTTTAAAAGCTAAGATACATTTGCCGTAGACACTAGCAATCTGATTCTTGGATATTTATCATCTCATTGTAATGAAACACAGCTTGTGTTCACACACTTCCTACACCACGTACACGAATGCTCATAGCAGCTCTGTTTGTAGGGGCCAAGATCTGACAACTGGCCAAATGGTTTTTTTAACAGGTGAGTAACGAATAATGATATGTCCATTAAATGAAATATTATCCAGTAATAAAATGACGAAGGGTTAGTGCAAATACACTTGAATGGATTCCAAGAAAACCATATTAATAAAAATGCCTATCTCAAAGTGTTACATATGGTATCATTTGATTTACAAAACATTTTCAGAGTTGAAATTAAAGTGATGAAGAAGAGATGGGTGTTCGCCAGATATGAGAGCTGGGGGAGCAGCGTGGGGGTGAAGGGGCAGTGTGTCTGTGTGTTCACATACACATGTGTGGGGATGGTGTGACTCTGTGTCCTGTTTATGCTCAAAGCCACACAATAAAATATCTTAGAATTTTACACCCAACAAGAACAAATTTCAAAAACTTGGGAAATGAGGTCTATGCTAGAATTAATAATATTGCATCATCATCAGTTTCTGTGTTTGAAAATGTGGTATGATTATAGTCCTGTGAGATGTCATTAATACAGTCAGAGTGAGAGGAACATGAGAACTCTGTCCTACTTTTACAGCTTCCCGTGAATCTTAAAATATTTAAAAATAAAAAGTTACCTTTCTAAAAGTTCAAAAAGGTCACAGGGCCTCGGGGAACTCTCTGTTCTTTCTTGTCAATTTTTTTGTGAACCTAAAACTGGTCTAAAAATAACTTTTCTTTTAAAGAAATAAAATGGAGTGAAAAAAAATAAGGCTTCAGCAACAATAAAAGAAGGAGCTCCTCCTTCATAGATGGTAAATGCTGATAGCAATATATTTCTTATATTGCTCCAAAAGAGGCTAAGATCATAGAAGAATGTATATTCTAAAAATAAAGGTCTTTTAATAACAACCTTTTCATAACTTATGAAAGTAAAATTCTGGTTAACATGGCAAGAGTTCTATCTTTTAATTGTATTTTCATAAGTATCTGTGGATTGACTCAGACAATCAGACTCTAATACAGATTTAACAAAGCAGTGTATTTATCATTAAGTTCAAGACAACTTGAGAATGTGTAACTTCAAATCCACTCAAATGTCCAAAAATTAGTAACATCCGTGTATCCAAGGGTTAGGAGATCTCAGTTACAACATGTGCCTTTTGGTCACAGCCCAAGATTGAAGGCAGATTTCTCACAAATGAAGGTACAGTTTTATAACATTTCCTTAAGAAAATCTTTTGCCAAAGTTGTTCAGATGTCCCTGCATCTTTGTAGATTACTACAATCACAGGGCCACTGATGCTGGGTGCTGTTTTGGCTTCTTTCCAAAAGTTCCAGTTAGTTACTGAGTGGAGGTAATTTAAAAGCCTCTTGGCAAGGCCCCGAGCATCCGGAGACATAGCCACAAGGTTACATGAGGCTATCCATCCACATCTCAAGGAACCTGCCAAAGCATCTCAGATATGAGAGAAGCAAGGAAAATCACACCTAGATTCAACCAGTAAATTAATTTATTTGAAAGGTAGGGTCATAACTTCACATAGAGGAGAAAACTGTGAAGAAACTTAACCCACATTTATCATGTAAGGTGCCCTTGAGTTTTTACTGAGCTCCACGGTACTACACAAATCACTTTGGGACCGAAGCTTAGTTTTAAAGAGAAATGTTGAGGGGGAAGCTAAAAACCTCATGTGTATCAAGTGTCGGCCATCAATCAATACTCTGCCAGGAAGAAGGGTTTTAAAGGCTCAAAGTTCCCCCAAGTGTGACAGGGCTAGTGTTTGAGGTTCCAGCTTGATATTCTCACTTAAAGCCACCCAGCATGTGACAGTATAGGGAAAATATGGTTAGTTCCCAGTTTTCCAGTAAAATAGATCCTGGACTTGAAGACCCAGGTGAAGAAAGAGTCACCAGTATTTTTAAAAGTACTCCAAAAATAGTTCATGACATTTTTAAACATTTTTATGTGTCTGTAAGAAAATAACAGACAAATATAAGAGAACTGTGATGCCCAAACTAGTGTCAATTCCTTCAGCTTTTGTAGTGACTGCTGGAGCAAAGTTTTCTAAAAATAGTCAATTATCTGACCTTCCTAACAATACCCAATGTGTCCCATGCTTTTGTTCCTTTGTGACCCAAAATAATATTTTCCTAAGTACAACTGTGCCTGCTAGAAAACGATGTGTTACCCTGGTGTCTTCCATACAGGTATTTCCCCAAAGCATCTCAAGTTACTGATTTTTTTCTTAAGATACAACAGAGCCATCACCTTCCAAATGCACACCATTGTGTTAGAAGAGCTTGAACTACTCCTGTGGAGTGTTAATACTTCTTTACCTTGCCACATTTGCCAGGTGAAACTGAGGTATCACAGGCCTCAAACCCTTCTACAGAGCCCTTCAGTCGCTGTCAAAGAAGACCCTGACATACTAGAGGAGACCTGACGCACTGCTGTGTCTCTGCTCGTGTTGTCTTCACCTGTCCCTGTCACTTTGGGATATATTGTTTCAAAAAACATTATGATTTATTTTATGTGGTACTGGAGTTCCAACTCAGGGTCTTCACATTTGGCTACATCTCAAGGCCATTTTAAAAATTTAATTGTGAGATGGAGAATCACTAAGTCCTTGAGTTGCCCAGGATGTGCTCAAACTTGTGATCCTCCTTCTTCCACCTCCCAGACCACTGAGATTGCAGCACGGTACCACCGGGCCTCATTATGAGTCTTTGGTAGCATCATCTTCAAGGTAGTCATAACTGTGCACAAATGTGTAATCCTGGCATAGCCTGTAGGAATCATATTTGGTTGAGGTATTGTTATTCGAAAGAAGAATATTCTTCTTCAGTTGAGAAGGTCCTATGCGCACTCTCCTACGCTTGCAGGCCAAGGTAGACACGGAGAGAAGGCCTGGGGACTGGTAATGGCAATTGGTTGGGAGAACTCAATGAGGTGCATAAATCGTGTCAGAAAAGTTGACTCTCATGGCACAACGTGCTGTAATAAGGTGTTTGTTTTCTATATCACAATCAGACCAGATGCAGCCCATTTAGGAACTATTTATCATACACAGGAATGTTCAGTGTAAGATATGATCTAAACATCATTCAGAACCCACAGAAGTATACGTTGGATTAGGCATTTTAACCCAACACGGGTATCTATGTTTTTTTTTTTTTTTTCTGAGAAATGACCAAGGAATTTGGTGAAAAAGATCTTTAATTCCTCACACCCTAAGAATTAATTTAAATTTGATTGTAAATCCTCCTATGAATGTAGATCTCGCCCAGTGCAGTTTTGAGTTCTGGAAACATTTTCATTGGTTCTTTTAGTTGTATTATTGAAGTCTCATTGAGTCCTTAGGTACAGTGTGGCACATTCAGCCTGGTCTACAGGACTATAGGGCAAGACCCTGTCTCAAAAAAAAAAAAAATGGTAATGAGACCCAAGTTACATGATTGTAGAATGAGCACATGAATAAATTGGTATGTCAGCATTCAGAGTAGTACCTGTTATATACTGGGCACTCTCTTGTAAACATAAGAATAATTACAGCATATTTGAAGTTGCTTTTTTCTTTCTTTCATTTATTTTTTCTTTTTGGACATTCAGGACTTTTTCTTTTAGGTGTGTCCAAACCTAGGAGGAAATTTTATTTATATAGCCATCAAAACTTTAAATTACATCTTTAATTAAAAAGACTAAGTTCACATTATGAAATCAGAAGCACATCTACATATTTATATCATGATATAAATATATCATGATATAGACACATTAATACATGCTCTCCAAATTGTATTTGTACAAGACAGTAAGCTACCTTATTCAAATTCTTTTATAAGATGTGAATATTATCTATAAAGTTTTGTTGTCCTCATCTAATATAACCTGACAAGACCTTTTAGCCTGGGGCTCTAAAAAATACTTCCAACACCGATATTTATGGCAGAAATAGAATAACTCAGCCATGACTGTGATTTAAATCATAACTTTCATCTTCATTAACAATCAAATTCTGGAAATACTGATTAAAATAAAACAGCATTTTACCTATTCAACTAATTTATAAAAATTGTAAAATCTGACTTTTGTGTTGTTATAACATGACATTCATATAACTTTCATGGAGGACAACTCGGAAAAACATGCCAAGTGTCTAAAAAGCATTCATAGTCTCTATGCTAATAATTTAGCCCAAACTAATAACCAGAGAGTTACAGCAAAATTTATGTCCAAGAACATAATCCAAGTGCCCAATTAGGCTAACTGTATTTTCAGTAGTACAACTGTGCATCCTGCCTTTCAGACTTGTTTTCTCTCCATTATCAGTGACAGACTTCTGTAGTCCATACTGAGGCTTGAAGCTTCGATTTGCCTTTCACTAAGTCTGTAGTCTCTCCATGGGTTGTACAAATACTGAGATAAGTTCTATTTTCATCAGGATTGTGGTTTGTTCCTGGCATTACCACTTTACCACACTGTAACACTCTCTCTCTCTCTCATATATATGTACTTTCTTGAAAACAGGAGTTATAGGAATAGAACTGTATGCAATTGAGCTTTCTACAAACAATTCTCTGTGCAGAATTGTATATGAAACATAATGGTTACAATGAGCTTGTGTTCATCCTTGATTTTTTAACAGAAGGTTGTAAGCCATCATCTTGTTGTGGTTTTTGAGGCCTCTTTGTTACAGATTCTATTTAATTCTGTTGTTTTCAAGGCAGGTGAAAAATGATGACAAGGGTCATCCAAATTAGCAAAAGCCCTTCTACTGTTAAACAGTTCTGCAAATTAGCTCTGAATTTCCATTGGAGAACCAAAAAGGAAAAGAAACATTTCTATGGCTATTTCCAGGAAACCTGTTTGTCACTACTTTTCCTGTAAAAATGGCAGGAAATTCAAAAGCATTAATGTAAAAGAAAAACAAAACATATCCTCTAAAGCGTGAGCAAATATATTTTTTGTGCGTAGTTAGGAAAAATATCTCTGTAAACATTAAGAAAATTTACTGAATGAGGATAGTTCTTTGAGAGACTGAGCCAAATTATATAAATCAAAAAACCTGTGATTTTCATTAAACTGTTTAAAATGTTATGAATCTAATTAACTCGTCTAGTTTTTCTAGATGTAAAAACTGGTTCAAAAAAAGTACCAATATACTTGCAGCTGCACATCGGGAAACTAAATTTGAAATTTTTTGCAAAAATAGTCTTAAAGCATTTCTTCTGTTTAACTTGGCATGCCAATGGATACTAGTTCACCAATAATACAAGCCAAAATCTTACAAGACTCTTTCAGTGACATCTTTGAAATCTGCTGAATGTTTATTTTAAGATCATATTTTTTATTGAGGTATTTTCTCAAGCAATCCAGAAAATTAATATCTTTAAAATTATAAATTATACTGCATGCCCTTGTTTTTCTGCAATTGAGTTGAGAGTGAGACACTGACAGAGAAAAGTGATTTTCAGTTAGACAAAAGACACAATTGACCATTTAAAGTCAGGTTTTTAAATATCAGACTGAAACTGCCCGATATGATGTAGTCTCGAAATCAAAACTACACTGAGCTGTAAAGAAAATGTCAAATTATAAAGAAAAATAACCATTGTTATAGAAAAACTTTGGTATACTATTTGATTGACTTAAAATAGCAAGTAAAATGTGTCTTTAAATCAATAATGTGAATTACAGGTTAGGTCAGATCTATATTTATTTTTATATAATTGAAGATTTGGAAAACCACAAGCAAGAGAACAGAAAATTTTCTCTAGCTTAAAAAATGCAAACTACCATGTGCATTTAAAGGCAGCGGGTTGATACAGGAGAAATGGAAATAAAACTAATAAAAAGCTAAACAAATACTTCAAAAAACAGATATACATACGATGAATGCAATGATTGTGTACAGTGCTTGGGACATTACATGTTAAGAAAGCACTTAAGTACCTCACCAATTATTCCCCAAGGTAGCCTGAAAAAGGAGTTTCCTGAATATACAAAGGACAGGCATTGGTCGATAAGGAAAGTTAATCTACGAGGCAGACAGAATTGCTTGTAAGACGCTCAATAGCACACAGTTCTATTCCTATGACTCCTGTTTCCAACAACTTCTAGGGAATCCTATTGCCTCTCAAAGGTGTATGTCCATGAGATCAAAGTCCCTAGAGTGTCACCAAACCACCTGTGCAGCCCCAGTTCTCATAAGGTCTTGTACTCTTGTCGACCATAATACACGTTCCTGATTTCATAGCGCCTTTTGATATTCTTGCTGCCTAATATGCCCCCTGCCAATGCCACCCTCTCCTACAATGGGACCTGCTAATTTCCAGCCATCTTCATGCTTCCCCCTAAGAACTATGTTGTCTCCAAAGTCTCTACAGTTGCTCCAACCATGATGGAGGCTTCGCAGGAACTCTGCAGGACTCTCTCCTCTAGTTCCACTTTTGCTCTGTGGTCCTACTGTACTTTAAATAAATAATCATTTATAATATTTTCAGTTTTTTAAGAATAATTTTCTTGAGTATAAAGAATTTTACCTATTTCTTTTTGAAATGAAAGGGTTTTGATTTTTCCATGAATTTAAAAACTTGTATGTGCTCATTTGTATTTTTAATCTCTAAGAATGTTTTTGTACATAGAGTTTTTTCAGGATTTAATTTAACTCTATGTTTTCAACATGTGACATGTACACCTGTAACACCTCAGATGGTAAATGTTAAAGAAAATTAAGAAGAAAGGGAACATAAAGTACACATATCTGAATGCACATGGAATCTTCACAAAAAGGGTGAATCCTAAATTATTTTTATATACGAGAAAGTTTTTATTTTTTATTATGTGGGTATATAGGTATATAAAATAGAAGTTGCCAAATATTTAGAGATAATTCAATTATAAATAACTCATGGCTCAAAGTGAAATCAAAGAAATTTAGATTTTTAAATTAAAATACTATAAGATACAATATTTCAAAAATTTAGAATGTAACAAAAGCTGTGCTTAGATGGAAACTTCACACTCTAAAATGGCTGTAATAGAAAACACAAACTATTTTACAACAGTAATCTAAGTTTCTGTACCAATAAACTAGACACCACAGAGCAAATTAACCCAAAATACATCAAAAAGAGGATAAGTAAGTGTAAAAATAGTAATTAGGGACTGGAGGAATAGCTTAATGGTTAAATCTCTGGCCTAGCAAACTCAAGGCCCTGAATTCAATTCCTCAGCAACACATAAGCTGGGCACGGTGGTGCATGCATGTAACCCCAGCATTTGGGAGGCCGAGGCAAGAACATTGCTGTGAGTTCAAGGCCAGCTTGGGCTATACTGAACCCAAAACCTGTCTGAACTGTAGAGTGAGACTCTGTCACAAAAATGAAACCAAAAAAAAATCCATGAAGTAGTAATCAATAAAAGAACTAACAACTTACACTGTATCATTAATAAAGTAAGAACAATAACAAAATAAACAAAAACAAAAATCAGGAAAATTAATTCAGACAAATGTTAATTCTTTGAAAGGATCAATAAAATTGATCAACCCCTTAGTAGTTGGTAGCAAAAAAGCAAAAGATATTTCTCAATCTGATAGAGTTTGCCTATGATATATCTATATCTAGAAATGTATTTAAGCATGTTAAAGTGAATTTTTAATTTTGGAACTTGGAAAAGGCCAAGGAGATCTGCTTTTTTAGTAAACACTGTGGTATGCTAAAAGCTACAAGAAGATCCTATGAGTACTTCTTATTGTTAAAGTATCTTTCCTTCCTAAATCGATCTGCAGGAGCAGCACAGTTTATATTAATAGCTCTGTGAATTTCATTGAAACATGAAAGTGCAAACGGCCTAAAATTACTGAAATTCTTCGGAAAAAATCCAAGTTAGAAAGCTCACACTATACAATTCTAAGACTTACTAGAAAGCCTCGATGTTCAAGTTCATGTGATATTCACATGAAGATTTAGTCAGATTGAGGAAAGAAAATACACCTAGGATGATGAATTAATTTGACAAAGGGGGAAAGAAAAATCTCTCTAACAAATAGTGTTGCAACATCTGAATATTTATCAGAAAAAAATAAGAGCTCCAATGCGTACCCCTCAGGCAGCAGCCAGCTCAAGATGGATTGCGGTCCTAGGTGAACGCTAATATATATATATATTTGAGACAGAGTCTCGCTCTGTAACTCAGGCTGGTCCTGAACTCACTATGAAGCCCAGGCTGGCCTTGGACTCATGGCAATCCTCCTGCCTCAGCCTCCCGAGTTCTGGGATTACAGGTGTGCGCCACCATGCCTGGCTTAAAGTAAATGCTAATGTTATGGAGTTTCCAAAACAAAAACTTTTCTAAAGAAAGGCTCTAAAACAAAGCTTCTAAAAGAAATCAGAAATTTTCATAAGAGCAGGTATAGACAGATGATAAATACTTTGAATGCAAAAGAATTGAGAAATTGTACTTTGTCTTAAGGAGAATGATTTACTTAAAAAAACATTCAAAATAAAAATATGAGAAAAATTAGAAAGCAACTCAATGGGTAGGTTTCACGAAAATCTATGCTCAGAGTAGTTTGAGAACTCTTCAACTTGAGTATGTTTTATGAAAAACACTCTTCACAAAATAAATTACACAAGTAGTTAATAAGTGCACAAAAGGAGAGTCAATATCGTTAGTCACCAGAAAAATTCGTGTTGAAACTAACAAGTGTAACACACACTTCAAAATGACTAATTTCTATTGTTAAGAACAAGCATCCCAGAGGTGGAACATCTGGGAAGCATCGTTGCTGGCACGAGTACAAATGATACAACCATTTTGAAAGAACTGTAATCTGGTTCTTCAAAGTTAGCATATGTTACTCTGTGGCCCAACATTTCAAGAAACTCTAGGCATTTACTCAAGAAAAGCAAATACGTATTTAGAAAAGAACTTAAACATGCAAATTTATTGCAAACTTAATTATTGCAGCCTCAAACTACAGCCAACCCAAAAGTCCAACAATAATGAATGAAGAGGCAAATACTAACATAAATGAAACACATTGATACATACAAAAATATGGGAAAAATTCACTTACAATACAACAAGCTGAAGAAGCCAGATAGTAAGAAGCTCATACCATATAATTTCTTTTCTTTTCTTTTCTTTTCTTTTCTTTTCTTTTCTTTTCTTTTCTTTCTTTCTTTCTTTCTTTTTTTATTTTTGAGACAGGGTCTCACCCTGTAATCCAGGCTGGTCCTAGTACCCTAGGTAGCCAAGACTGGCCTTGAATACTGGACAATCCTTCTGCCTCAGCCTCCTGAATGCTGGGGTTACAGGTGTGAGCTACCATGCCCAGCTTATGCAGTGCTGGGGAATCGAACTCAGGTACTTAACAGTTGACTTAGTGCTTGCTAGACAAGTACTTTAACTGCTGAGCCCCTATATACTTTCATTTTTATGTAGTACTAAAGCATGTAAAGGTAATCTAAAATTAATGATGATACCACACAAAAACACTAATGGTTCTAAGGGTAGGAGATGGGAATTAGTAGGTAATAATTAGTTGCAAAAAGGAATGGGAGGACTTTCTGAGTAACATAATGACCTATGTGTTCTCTGAGTTGTTGACTTTATGGTGTTGAGGCGTAACCAGTCCCATCAAACCTTACATTGAAAACACAAATAATTTATTTTATGATTTTATGTTAATTTTTATTTCTCAACATGGTTTGTTAATAAAAGAAAAATGAAAATTAACTGAATAATACTCAGCACAGTAGTTGGCATATAACATTGAATATTTATTAATTAAATGACTTTGCTAAGGATTTGGGACAGAAAGAAGAAAAAAAATTAAAACATGTTCTGTTTCAAACTTTGCCAGCTCCAAACATTTCAACCATAGAATGTTACACATGGCATATTGTGTTATTACAAGGCAGAGAGTTACCTAGACCAAAAGAAAGAGAGAAAAGTTGCCAAAGCAACCATAACCAAAATTTTCTTGAAAACAACTTAAAAAAAATCTCTATGTCCCTGGCACAGGTCCGAGAGTTCAGCACATAATGAGGCTGGTAGACTTTGGTAGATGGATAAATAGGCGACTGGATGGACAGCCCACGGAGCTGCTATGAACTTTAGATCTGGTAAAGATATTAGTTAGGAAAAAATACCCAAACTCTGCTGGGCTGTGTCAAAGCCCTTAATCAGCTTAGCTATTCTCTTCCCAGTTCTTGTCTACAGCAACACAGAAGCAAAGACACCGAGTCCTATTTTTCCTTTGCTGGACTCTCATGGCCTATTTATTCTGGCTCCCAAAATGCATCACATTTTGTCCTTGTGCCTAGCTTGCTTTGAATAATAACCTTTCAGGGTTAGAATAGACCTCAGAGACTAATTCAACACGCTTGTTTTCAGATTAAAAAATACCTTGGTTCTAAAAGTTGCTTTTCCTGAGATTACCCAACCGTGGATAGAAAATCTAATTCTGTTAAATTCCTAGTTTTGTGTATTTTTCACAAGCCTAAAATTCTCACTAAGTTAGAAAAAATATTTGACTATAATTTAAAATGAGGGCTATGAGAGAGAAGGAGATGTAGCAGGAGAGGAGATGGAAAGACGAGAAGGTGGGAGGGAGGATGAAAGAAGGCGAGAAGGAGAAGGGAAGGAAGCACACACGTGAGCAAATCCTTGCTCGGCTTATTCAAACCCTATCACGAAGACAGACTCAAAGAGGCAGGACATGGGAATGGCAGTGGTCGCAGGAGAGTCAAGTTTTGAAATGTTTTACTTCTATCCAGCTGCTTTGCTTTCAGGATAATCTGAACCCTTTTCAGGCCCGTCTGACTGTGCTAATTAATTGTTAACGTTGGCCTTCTAAAATTTTAGTCAGTCAGAGTCTGCAGGATTGAAAGCCAAAAAAATGAAATGTTAAAATATTTAATAGTTCTTAAGCCTGGGGCACAAGCTGATCAGAGGTGGGAGGCAGAAAGACAGTTCTTCTAGATATCAAGTGGCTGAATGAAGGAAGCGGAGTTGCTCCGCTCCTTGGAAACCCTCTTCTGGCTCTGTCCCTTTCAAAGCCTAGACCTGACAGAGCCACTGGCTCGCCCCATTTTGGATGGGCCCCTCATCACACGTGTTCACGGTGCCTCAAGAACGGCACCCTTATAAAAAACTGAGATAAGCTTTCATCAGTTAAAACAAGGGAAAACCTTAGAGAGAAACAGATTTCATGTCACTTTTTAGCCCAGAGCTAAATAGGCCCAAATATGGCCTCCTGTAACCTGTGGTGGATATTACTAAATGACAATGGATTTAGTTTGATTAATTACTGGGAATCTATCTTTGCGATTTGTCTTCTTGTTGGCTAGTAAGCTATAGAACAGAGCAAATTTGGACAGAGGAAGAGAAATAGAAAATAATTTATCAACGGCAGCGTGATGCTTTTTGTCTCACAGATTCACATGTTTTGGAAATTGTGTTGGACGCTAAAAGAGATATTTCAATAATATTAAAATATTGTATCATTGTTCTCTGCACATCATTAAAAGCCATGGGTGGAAATATGCAATGCGTACTTTCCAGAGAGAAAAGATTGAGCGACAAGAACTGAGTTTGTTCCACGTGTCCCAAAAATAAAGGGGGGAAGGTAGCATAAGGATCCCAAGATGGAATGTGCAAAAATTACCCTGAGGATTTTAATTTCGCCTTGGTCAGCCCTTCTTTAAGCACATTCTGAAGGCACTTGTCAACACTCAGTTCATTTCATTTTTCAGTCATAGATGCATTCAATTTGGGGACACTGGGATAGAAGACTACAATTTTCTTACCAAATACATTCCATAACTGCAGGCCATGGGAACTTTCAGGACACCTTTTAGGGGGGAAAAATCAATCTTTTTGAAGCATTATAGATGTTAGTCTCCAGGCTAAAGGTTGATAGCTCCTAACTGGCCCACTGTGTGATCCGAGCTTTGTCATATGTAGCATGCTGGGCACTGTTTCACATGCCTTTAATTTTTGTTTGTTTGTTTATTTGTTTATTCATTTATTTATTTTTCCATGGTACTGAGGGTCCGCCCCAGAGCCTTTGCACTGAGCTATATAGTCAGGGTCTCAAGTCAATAATTTGCCCGAGCTGGACTTGTACTTGTGATCTTGTGATCCCCCTGCCTCGATTTCCCAGACTGCTGGGATTATAGGCCTGCACCACCAGGTTTGGTTTTAGGTGCTTTCAAAATATGTCATTTAATTTTCATAACAACCTAATGAAGTAAAAAGTGCTATTACTCCCATGTGGCAAGGTGGACCCTTTCTTTCTTAAGTTGTACAGATGCCAAGGGTTGGATCTGGGATTCGAGCCAGGCTCACTGATTGCTGCGTCTATATTCTCAGCACAATACCTTCCTGTGTCATTTTAGGAATGATTAAGGAATTAGACTGAGAATAAAGAAGCTCTTCTTGCTATCAGCTGTTCAGGTCCACATTCGCACTGCAGACCAAATCAAAGAAGGACATTAATTTAGGCAAAACAAAAGGCTTTATTCAAAGATAGCTCTGGATAGGTAAAGGGGACTGACTTGCCTCAAATCACCATCTCACTGGGCACAGGTGTGTTAAGGTCATTGATAGCACGAAGCACAGGGAGAAGGGCTGTAATGACACAGTGGACACCTCCAGACTTGCCACATTGGTCCTAATCACTTGAAGCTCTCTCCCTGTCCTGTGGAAATGAAACTGCTAAAACCTCTAGGTGCCAGAATCTGTGTGCTCTGTCCACTCATCTGGGTTGAGGAGAGAAAAGGGTGGAGATCTGTGTCCTAGGCTACAGGAAGTTTGGAGAAGCTGCTTGTCTCTAAGGGAGGTGTGTGTGTGTGTGTGTGTGTGTGTGTGTGTGTGTGTGTGTGTGTGTGGTGTGCGTGTGTGTGTGTTTATGCATATATGCACACATAGGATTTTTACAACTCTATTTTCAGTGTTAACTATATTTTCATTGACAAGATTGGAGGTTAATGATGTTCCATTATGTATAGAATTTCTCATAAAGATCTGAATTATTTAATGCTTGAACTTATGTTTACTTTTTGTAAGACAGGGCAATAAGGACTATGCTATAAGAGTAAATAACTTTGTGTGGATGCAAAGTGCCTGGAATTTCGATGACCGAATCATTGCATCCCCTGCAAGATGCTTGAATTGCAAAGATGAGAAAGCCGTAGTCACTGGGACATCGTGTAGTCCTCAGAGCGTCCTCACCAGGGCTTGTTAGAAGGGCGTAATCTCAGGTGCTGCACAACAGACGAGTGATTCACCACTTGCTACCTCATCTCCCCTTTTCTGTCTAACCTGGACGTACAATGACCTCCCAGACCTCCCGAATAGTGTTCCTTGGAAAAGTTTTAATTTCAAATACATCTCTTCTTATTAGACTATGACTGTTCCACACCTGGTCTCAGTTTGGAATAAATGATCTGCATATGTTTTTATAGCTTAACATTTTTCTATGTTTCTATGCTGCAAAAGTGGCTTTCATCCTAATTAATAATTCCACTATCAGCTCCATCCGTCTTGAATCGGGCAGCCCACATTCCTGAGGGGTTGCTCTGGGGGCAGGCTGCATACTTCACAGCACTTCAATGCAACATTCTTTTGAGCATTGCGCCTCCTCCTCAAGCCCCTCAAAGGATCAGGGAGCCCTAGAATTTCATGTACACCTAGGTTTATGAGTTTAAATTTAGCTATAAGATTGAAAAATCTTTTCCAAAAATTTCAAAACAACAGGAAACAAGAAAAAGCAAACAAATACAAGATAGATAAGGGTGTTAATGGCAAGAAAAGAAGCCACAGAAATGGACTGTGAAGAGGAAATCTTAGGAGCATGGGAGAGACCTCCATCCGCAAACAATTTCTTGGGAAAAGGAAAAACAAGTATTGTTTCCTGGTAGATCATATTATGTATCAGAGCATAAAAAAAAACCACATGCAAGCTATTTCTTAAAGATGAAAGTGCTATACGAATAGGATTGCATTAGGGGTAACTTACAAAAAGTAAATGAGCAGTTCTCAGAAGAAGAAATCATAAACGCCAATACATACATGATAATTTTTCAGCAGTTTTATCCATCAGAGAAATGCAAATCAAACAGCACTGAAGTTCCATCTAAGGCTAGTAAGAATGGCTAAGAACTCAAAACATAACAAATGCTGCCAAGGTTGTGAAGGAAAAGAAACCCTCCTACATTGCTGGTAGGACTGTAAAACGGTACAACAACTGTAAAAAGCAGTATGGAGATTCCTTAAAAAAACTGAAGACAGATATCCCATTTGACCCAGTCATACCTCTTCTGAGTATCTTCCCAAAAGAGTTAAAGTCATCATACAGGAATGATACACGCATACCCATGTTCATAGCAGCACAACACAATTTATAATAGCCAAATCTTGGAAGATGCCAGACTGTCCGACACAGGATGAATAGATAAGGAAAATGTGGTATATTTACACAATGGAGTGTTTCTCTACCCTTAAAAAGGTAAATTTGAATCATTTGTAGCAAAATAGATGCACCTTGAGACCATTATGTTTAGCAAAATGGATCACACACAGGTGAACTATCATATGATTTCTCTAATATGAGGAAAACACCCATTAAAAAGCATGAGATGGAAGAAAGTAAGTAGACAGACGTTATGGAGAAAGAAGGGGGATTTGGAGGGGCTTATAGGGTAGGAAGAGGAAAAGGATGTGGTATGCAAATAAAAAATAATATTTGAAATTTAGTCTTGGTAATAAATGGCAATGAATGGCATGTCCACAGAGAAGTGCAGCATGTTCTGAAGTCTTGGATGTCATATTTTCCTTTTCTTATAACGTTAAAGCCAATGACCATCCGTGGCAGATCCTCACTCCCTTGAACCTTCACAGTGCACATGAACTTGGCAACGTAAGAGAGTTCGTCTCTGAGTTAAGACATCCTAATTAATTCATGGATCTGTCTTTACTTGGCACGTAGCTTCTCTAAGCTTTAAAGTTCCCATCTCTTAAGCTAGACAGTTTGTCAATATCTTAGACTCTTTCAATTCAAAGCTTTTCAGATTTAAAGACTTCATAGTCATCTACCCCACGGCCAGGTACTCCAGGCCTTGGAGCCAGGAGCGATTCTTGTTGACTAATGTTGGTGTCTCTTCTGTTTCTGCTCTGGGAATTTAGCACACAAAGAACGGCCACCACCACTCTTTGTTTTCAGCTTGATAAATGACTTTAGTCCCTGCAGCAAGATAGAAGCCAGAGAATCAGATGGCACACAATCTTTAGAGATAGGAGGCAAATGACATCAGGGGAGGTGAAAGAAAAGAAAGGAAAGGGGAGAAACGTGGAAGGAATGTGTCTGGGAGTTCCAGGAAAGTTCATCACTTCTCAGGGGTCATGCTTGTTTTGGGGAAGGAAGAAGAAAGAAAAAAAAATGGAAGTCAGGAAGGGAGGAAGAGAGCAAAGACTAGAAGAGAAATAAAGGTATGGATAGAGAAATCAGAGTGACTAAGAGGAGAGAGGGGAGGGAGAGCAGAGAATCACCAGGTAGACACCGAGTTTCAGGAGGCACTTAATTTTTTCTGTCCTCCTTTTCACCTCTACAGAAGATAGGTACTTCAGATGCCCCAGAGCCAATGGTTGTTAGAAGATGCTGATAATGGTGTTGTCTGGTGAGACCAGATGGGCTTCTCATGTCTGACCTTCTGTCCAGTAATAAACCCTTATTTTATTTTTGAAGAGAATATCAACTTCCCCAGAAAACTTGCTTTTGTTTGGTGTCTTGAATAGTCCTTGCCGAAACAAAGGGTAGAGTTCACATTTATTTTTTGAAAAGTGCTTATTTCATGTGGTTTGTCACAAGCGCAGTGTTTCTGTGGGGAGCCCAGATCCTCAATCGATTTCAAGGAGACCACCTGGTGCTATTGACAGAGTGCTTCCTGCTGCACTTCCTCTTAGAAAATGAGCTGAAAACAAGATAGGCCAGCATCTATCAAAGGAGCATGCAGTAAAGAAGCTGAGAAATAATGGAGAAGCCAAGACCTGAGTTGCAGCCCATGCTTTGACATAAAGTTATTGTTTGATCTTGAGAAAGTCAAACTCCATGAGCATCTGTTTTAAACAGAGAAGAGGAAAGACATCAATACTTATTTCCTCAAGGGTGTTGCAAGTTTTCATCAATCTTAGAAATGCATGTTGTTTTAGTTTCTGTGACTTTCTCTTCCCTGATATTCCCTAACAGATAAAAAACTACCTTTCTCTCATTTTGTAAAAGATTTGAAAATGGTTTTACCTTGATATATCATTTTAATTCAATTTGAAGAAAGTTAGATGAATTTCAATAATATAAGAAGAGATCTTACTGCACAGAAATTGAGTAAAAAGACATTAATCTTTAAATGTTCCTTGGTCTTCAATCGAAAAACAAATCAGAATTGATGTAAAGGCTACATTAAGGGGCCTTTTCTGTTTAGTGAGACATCATTTTACTTCTTTTATCTTTCATTGTAACAAAGATTTACCCAAGAGAATCATGAATTGACTTAACCATTTTGTAAATTCGTGAGTACTCCTAAACTCTTTAAACAAAATTTACTTATTTTCTTTTAATCCTGTTAATTTTCTTAGACAATTTCATTTCTTTTTTTCTATAAGTTGTATTGTATTAGTTCTTTTCCCCCAATTTCATTAGCATGAATATGCAATACACCATGGGCACATTAAAGTTGAGAATCCTGACAGCTTCATCTTGTCTTCCTTGTTGACCCCTTTGTCACCCTCCCATGCCTTTCCTCATCCCCCAACTCCCAACAACTCACTTATTTGACTCTATTACTTATTTACAACTGGATTTCTCGTATGATAAAAACCATGAAAAATTTAATCTTCTGAGTCTGTTTCACTTCCTGAACATGATGGTCTCAAGTTATATCCATTTGCCTAAAAACGATTCTTATCTGTCTTTATAGAAGAGTCATGCTCCATTATGCATATATGCAATTTGAGTCTGTTGGTCTAGTGATATATATTGTGGTATATTTCATGAATTAGCTATTGGTTGTGCCACTATAGAAAGGAGTGAGCATATATTCCTGCTCTTATATGGTGGTGGTTTTCACAGGGTATCTATGTTCAGTTTTTTGAGAAATCTGCATATTGTACCAGTTTAGAGTTGCACCAGCAATGAAAAAGTGTTCTTTTTTTTCTGGTATCATGACCAGAATTTATTGCTTTTTGAGTTCTTTATGTAAGCCATTCTCACTGGGTAAGACTTTTGCTTTGATTTGATTTGTTCCTCTAACGGCTAAAGGTGTTGACCATTTTTTCATACACTTGCTGGCCATTTGTACTTCTTTTGCAAACTATTAATTTCAGTTGCTCTTTTTTGATTGGATCTTTGATTTTGAGGGGTCTATTTTTCTTTGGTTCTTTGTATATTCTAGGTATTAGCCTCCTGTTTGAGTGCAGGTGGCAAAATTTTCCTCCCACTTTGTCAATTTTTTCTTCACTGTTATTTGTTTTCTTTGCCATGTAGAAGTTTTATGATTTGCTATAACCCCATTTGTTAATTCTGGGGTATATCTCTTTTGCATCAGGTGTCTTATTGAGAAAGTCTTTGCCTATATCTTCAAGAGTTTTACCCATTTTTGCCCTCTAGAAAAATTCAGTGTTTCTATATATATATATATATATATATATATATATATATATATATATATATGTTTTTGACCCACATTGATTTAATTTCAGTATATCGTCATAGGTGTAGGTTTAGGTTCATTCTTCTGCACGTGCATAGCCAATTCTACCAGCAGAGTTTAGTGAAAAGTGTATTTCAGTCAAGCAACAAATTGTTGGATTGCAAAAACAAAACCCAACAATTTGTTGCTTGACCGAAATACACTTTACCCACAATTAAACACATACATTGAAAACAAAAGGATGGAAATCAATACTTCATGAAACTGGACCAGAAAAAAAGCAGGGTTAGCTATATTATTCTCAAACACGGAAACTTTCAAGCCAAAACAGAAGAGACAAAGATGGGCAGTATACAGTGGTTAAGAAACAATCCAACAGAGAGGAGTTGTGATTATCAATGTGCATTGGTACACACAATTTTATAAAATAAAAACTTGAAACGATACATAAGCCGAGCACTATTATAGTAGGAAGTCTCAATATTTTGCTATCACAAATAGATGGGCCAACTAGACACAAAATTAACAGAGAAGTATTAGAGGTAAACCACACTCTGGGATATGTACAGTGTTCAGTGTTCCATCCCACATCCAACACCAGTAAAATGCAGTTGGTTTTTTTTTTCTCAACAGCACACAGGTAGATTTTCAAAATAAACCAATTATAGGAGTTACAACCCATAATTCCAAACTGTTCCCTGAAATTGAAAGACAAAGAACATTTTCAAACTCCTTTCTGGAAGCTAGCATTTTCCTGATACCAAAAGTAGACATAGACTTAACTAGAAAAGATAATTATAGACCAACCTCCTTAATGAATATACATGCAAAGATCCTCAATAGGATACTGTGAACGGAATTCAAGAAATCATTAAAAAGATCATGTGCCTCCATCAATCTGGCTTCCTTCTTATCATGGTATCTTTGCTACATTCTGTCATCATTGTGACACTTCAGTTCTGATTGCTTGCTCTACACTATTGTTAGTTCATTGTCCTTTATTGGTTGTTTTCTCTTTTGTGGATTTTTAGTGCTGTTGATCTCTTTGCCTCTGTTTGAAATTCCTTTAAGTAGTTTCTTCAATACTGGTTTGATGATTATGAATTTCCTCATATTTTCTTCATCATGAAATATTTTAACTTCTCCCTCTAATTTGAAGGATATTTTTTCCCATTTTATTGATATGTATAAGCACAAAATTTAAGGTTTACAGTGAAGTTGAGCATTTTGTGCACCTATGTATCTTGTCAAGGTGACAAGGGCTTCTCCCCCTCCCCCTCCCACCCTCTCCTTTTGCCCCTCCCCGTCCCCACCCCTCCCACCCTCCCCCGCCCTTGTTTTTCATTTTAAGTTCCATGAGATAGTTGGGATCTGGGTTTCTCCTATCAGAGAGACCATTTTGCTGAATATAACACTCTTGGTTGGTATTTATGGCCTCTTGGCACTTAGATGCTGCCACTCCACGATCCTCTCATCTTTAACTTGTGTTGAGAAGTCTATAGTTATTCTGATGAGTTTGTCTTTGTAGGTTATTTCCTGCTTTTCTCTTGCAGTTTGGAATTCTTTCTTTGTGTTGAGGATCTAGGATTTTGATTAGGGCAAGTTGTGGGGAGATACTTTTTTGTGGTCAATGTCATTTGATATTCTGTATGCCCGCAGTGGCTCAATGTTAATTTCTTTCCTAGGTTTAGAATGTTTCTTCATTGAATGTATCTTTTGCACTGTCCTGCATGTGGTCATTTCTCCTGGATTCACCCATCAGCAACTGCATCCAGCACCTTTTTTGTCTTTTTTGTTTTTCAGTCATCATTGACCTTATGGGTTCAGTTTGTCCACCTTATCGTCCAGATACGGCAGTCAATCTTCAAAATCTTTGAGACCATTTCCCGTGTTTTCATGTGAGTTTTTCTGTCCTGGAATTCAGCTTGGAACCTTTCCGGTCTTTCTACTTCTTTACTGAAATGTTGTGTCATTTCTGACATTGGCTTGTTTATCTCACTTGTGTTTTTCTTATAGTTCTTAAGCCGTTTATTTAATTTAGACTGTTGCTTCTTTAATTAAATCCCCTTTGAATTCACTGAACATCTTTTACACTGGTTTAAACATTTCTTGTTTGAGCTCATTGGCCAGTAAGTCCACTTGTGTTTTGACTTGCCTTCCTGTAGGCTTTGCTATTCCAGGGCCCATGATATCAGCAATTGGGAAGTTGTGTCTCTGTGCAAGTGATTAGTGCCTCATTCCCCCATGGTTCTGTTGCCGTGTGTTGTAGATCCATAGAGTCAATGAGCTTGTCTCTCCCATGCAGATTTCATTTGGATTTTCGTATATCTGTCTGTTTTTGGCTTATTCAGTCAAACAAAGGTTAAAAAAAACACTATGATTCCTAATGTTATCTCTTTTCTCATTGTCTCTAGCCCTTTGTCTTTAGATTTCTCCCATCCGGAGTGGAAACGCGTCTGCTTCGTCCTCCAACTCAATGTCAAACACCCTGAGTAGGTCTCTTAAGAGCTTCTCTTGGTAGGTTAAGATAACAGGAATGCACACCCTCTTCTCTCTGGGGTGAGGTTTCCAGACAGCAAAATTCCTGTCAATAAAGCTTTCATTGCAAGCCACTGTCACCTCTTTTCTTTGACTTATTGGAGCTCATGCATAACAATATCATCAAACTTGCAGAGTTGCTGTGAGGTTCACTTGAGATTAGTAATGTGACAGTGCCTCAAAAATCATAATGTGCTAGATGCATTTCAATTATAACTATACTATCACACATGGTAGACTCATCCAAAAATCTGGCTAACATTAAATTAGAAA
The DNA here is from genome assembly GCA_004027205.1 of Ctenodactylus gundi. Taxonomy (NCBI): domain Eukaryota; kingdom Metazoa; phylum Chordata; class Mammalia; order Rodentia; family Ctenodactylidae; genus Ctenodactylus; species Ctenodactylus gundi. The sequence continues at coordinate 234,394 of PVKB01001563.1, forward strand.
TAGACTCAATGTTTGCAGCCAAGTCTCCCATTTCTATACTGACTTTAGTCACTCCGGTGTCTTCTCTAGCACCCAGTCCTGTCTTCAGTGCATCAGCAGTTCCAGTAAACAGATATGGATATACACAAATAGTTTTTCATCTTTTGCAAATCCCTGTGTAAATCTCTGATTTCAGGGTTTCCTAACCAAGCCAACAAAATTAGCATATTTATTTGGCAGCATCAAACTCAGTCTGGGACTAATCATTTCCCCCTTCTCCATATAACATTGATGTGCTTTGAGAATAGAAGAAAATGTTAATATGATTTCAGTTGTTGCAGATGGTGTTTTCTTCACTCTTTCAAAATAATTTTGGTTTTGAAGTAGAAAACAATACTACTTTATCCAACATCACATAATAAAGAAAAAATCTAGCAAGATTCATGTGCTTTTTCATGTGAGATAACAAGAAGGTCAAGGTGAAGAGGAAAACTAACATTTACATAAGGCATTGACATTACGGGGGAAAATATCAATACATATTTATAGCCACAAACCAAGAATCATTTATAATATAATGATTCAGGGTTAAACACATAGCAACCTTGCCTCTTCTGGTACTTATAGAATAGTGGAGAGACAACATTGATTTAAGACTTATTTTATGCATTTAGAGTGTTTAATGATACAAACTTAAGGGAGATACAGTAAGATACAAAGAAAGACAATCAAGACAGAGAGAGTGGGATGATGTCTTCTGAGTGTGCGATGATGCGGTGGACATCTAAAAGAAGACAAGTTGTGTGTGCAATCCCCTTGCAGGAGTGTGAGGATGTAATTTTTCAAGTGATCCATTATGGACTAGAGTAGCAGGAGGGAGGAAAAGAAACATGTTGAAGGGAGACTTACGAGACTGAATTTTTTCCAAGACTCTTGAATACAACCAAGTTATATTGTGGTACTCTTGACAAAATAGTGACAGTGACGCCTAGGATTTTTCACACTACTATTTGTTTTTATGTGTGTATGATGAGACTGCCCTATTGATTAGGTGGTCATTACTCACACAGAAGGGGAGAAGTTGATTAAGTTCATTTAAATTTCTTTAATGCAGCTGAGGGGCCATGTTTGCTATTGTATCCCCAGGAAATGATGCTGCAGCCGTGAGCAATAGAAAATTTAACAAATTGTGACTTTATTAAACAAGAGGTTATTGATTGTTCAGTAAGTCTTGAGATAACTAGTCTAGGTTAGCTCTAGCTACTCAGGAATGATTGTCATCTAAGAGACAAGTTCTTTCTAACTTCCTTTATTATCTTTAGTATGTTATATTATACTCATTGTTCCAAGTTCCAAAATAGTTGCTCAACTGCTAGGTACCACAGCTTGTTCTTGAATTGGACAGGAGGGGAACAAAAGCATTGTCATTTTAATTGACAAGAAGAACCCTTCCCAGGAGGCTTCTACACATAACCCACAGAAAGGTGAAAGGTGACTGGAGAGAAGAGGGTTGGGAAGGGCGTTTGGCGTGCCAGCCAACGGTCTCTGACACTGCTTCTGGCACTTCTAGATAGTGTTTTCTTTAATGCTATCCCGGGGCATGCTGGAACAATGAGGCTTAGAGATTTTAAGATTTTTCAAATTCAATCAGCAAAGTAAGTTATAGAACCTGTACGGGCCTGTACATTTTTGATTATTTTACACTTACTTTTTTTAAACCTTAAAAGACCTGAAAACTAAATAATTCAAGAAAAGGGCTTCTTCTATACCACAATATATGGATACTAATTAAAGGTGTAATCATGAAACTATGTGAATTTGTTTCATGATATAAGTGTGTACACACTTCATAAAAATGCATCACCAAATCCTGAAAATATAGCTCTTGAAGAGGTGAGCAAGATGGCCTCAATGGCTTCTCTAGTATCATTTTATTCCACAGAAAAACATTAAACCAAAGAGACATTTTTTAAAAACCAAGATAGTCATCCGAGATTAAAAATATAGCAGCTGTGCCCCACTTTAATTAGTAATGTTTAGAAGAATGTAAATTATCTTCCTGCTTAAAAAAATAACGAAATATGGGGGAATGGGAGAGTTGAAAGAACAATGAGACTAGCAAGCAGAAGACACAGCATGTATTTATTCTTCACACACAGTATTTTCCTTCTTAGTTATATGGTAAACACTGGGCTGTGCATTTAGCTACTTTACATAAAACCTGATAAGTGCAAATCCCAATGGCAAGTGACTGGGTGGTTTGAATGTATGTTTGGAAGCTCAAACTAGCATCTGAGTTTTCTACCTGTCTGCATCTATCCTTTAAAGTAAAGCAAATATTCTGCTCATTTACCTCAGCTGACAAATACTACCATCCTTGGTGGAAAGGGAACATTGGTCATTAGCAATTGCTCAATGTACTTTGCTCCTGTTTTTATAAATGAAAACATTGTGAAACAGAAGTAAAGATAGGACATGTTTACTTGCCACTTGATATCCAAGTTCACATTGAATCCGTTGGAACGGGCTGTTTCCTTTTGTAACTACGGAAGTTTAGAGATGAACCTATGTAGAAGGCGGCCCAAGTTTTTACTCCTCGAAGACTCCTCACGCTTTGTATGAAGTTAATGCCACTACTAGGTAAAATTTTGTCACAAAAATATTGGTTTTAATTTGGGAAAGGCCAGGTTTAACGTTAAAAACAAAGATGTAGGAAAATAGGGGAAAAAAAACCTTTTGGTGAATATCCCAGTGAAGGGATTGGTTGGATTCAGAGAGGAGATGTCAAGATTTGACTACTGCAAACCCATTAGAGGAATAGGAAGCTGGGGTAGAGTGGTGACTTGAGTGAAATGACTTAGGTGTGGAAGATTAATATGTTAAACACCATATGTTTTCTCGGACTTGGAAAACCCAGAACACAGACATTCTTTGGAACCATATGAAGTGATAGCCGGAGCCGGGGGAAGGGACAGGGAGGAAGTGGGAAGGTAGAAGACGGGAAGGGATTGTGAAGTCGGTGTGATACATAGAAACACCCAAATTCATTGTAAATACTATGTATTACATTTGTATATTAATAAAAATAGTGGGGAAAATTTAAAATATATATTGGTTTTAAGAAGAATTCCGCCAGTATTTTAAAGGTATTCTGGTTAAGAGCATTGTAAAAGAGGAAGGTGAGAAGGGAGCTGAGATATCTTTGAGTTCTACATTTCAGTTACTGCAACTCTGATCTATCTTCCCTTTGCGAAAAAGAAAATTCATGTTGCATGACTTGTTGAGAATTGAACTAACTAGTAGATGACTCCAAAATATTTTGCATAGGCCAAAGTAACAGAGATCATGACTTGTTAGAGGAGATAGGGCAGAGATAGAAGTGCTAGGTGGACAAATAAGAACATGGCTGCCATGCAGAAAGAATAGGGACTTGCCCACCGGCTAAAGGAAGGCGTCATCTGGGCTGAGGTCAGAATACTGGATCGCTCTGGGCACTTCGGAGGTTTCTTTCTGACTTATCTTCTCTTCATATCAATCTCTTTAGCTGCTATGTTCATTTCAACGGCACAGCTTATTGCATTGCTTAATTTTTTATTTTATCTGCACAGATAATGTACGTAGGGATATAGACATACAGCTAAATACAGATATTTGAGGGAGAGAGAAATACTGTAATGGAGTCAAACTTATGTTTGGATCTGAATCCGTAATTTATAGCAAAATATTAGGCAAACCATATCACTTATTTATTTTTCAAGCTTCGTAGAGTATTAGTTAATAAAATGATAGTTTCTAATTTTGTGCCCAAGATGTGACTACTTAAGATTGTTTTAGACAATTTCACATTCCTCTGACTTATGTCCTTCTCCAATAGAAGTCTGTGCCACAAACAAGGCTGCTGGTGTCACGTGTGCCAGGAAACAACAAAGCAAAGCAAAACAAAACAAAACAGAAAGACAGCTCAAACTAGATTAAAAAGAAAAAGGAACTTCATTGATTCATGAACCTGAAAACCCACAAAAAAATCTGCCTTCACGTCTGTCATTTTTAGGGATGCATGCTTTAGTGCTCTCTGTGTATCAGGTAGGCTCATTGCCCATGAGAAATCTTTTGTTATTACTTCAGTAGAAAATTTAGGACTGAAATTGATATTCCTTTTATTTCTGTATTTTAAAGCCATTAGTTACTCTTCATCCACTATTGGTAAATTATTTCGATCAAGTTTTTTATAGCTGTGTTTATGACCATCCACAACACACAGACTGAGTCCCACAAAAAAGAGGAGATCCCTTAGTTACCAGAGAAACAGCATAGGATTCTGGACAGGCAGAAGAAATGTCTTGAAAGTGTTCCCTCTGTAGCACTGATCCTTTGACATTTGACTCAGTTTCAGGAAAAAGAAAACTACTGCCTAATATCTTGTTTTTGTTTTAGATTCAATAGTGAGTTAGGCATCACATATTTTGGTAAATAAATGGCTTTACTATGAAGAAAAAGCATAGTACAGTTTTGGGTCAGCCCAGCTCTTGCAGAGAGCTTCAAGAAGAGATGGTCTGATCTAGGTAGGGATCGCATCACCAGTGCCCTTTCCCCTAAAGCCCCACCTGCCCTCTGAGTTCTGTGGACTTGGTCTGATTAACTCTAATAACTCAGACTACTGCAAACTCAACAACATCCTTCTCCAAAATAACCTGTTTCTGCCAAGGATGTGACACTGTGGTGTCACCTTGGTAGTGTTCCATGGGTGTCAGGTGGGAGGGGAACTTCCAGAGAATGAAGTCTAGACAAACTGAGATAATATGTAAAATGCTAAGTTCAGTGTACGCCATATAGTAAAGGCTTAATAAACAGTCAAATTTCCTTTCTTCTTCTAAAAAGTTATGGAATTATCCTAATTTGCTCTAGTGAGGCATTTGTTTCTATGGCATCATCATTAGAACTGGCCATAATTTGTGCTTCTGCCACCACTATCTGTCAGTAGTCTTGTTTTGATGGGGTAGTGATCTTTTTTTTTTTCTGGTAAGGATGATCTTAGGAAAAACCTCTCCGCATTAACTCTAATTTTGGTGCACCACTGGGTTCTCTCAGCAACCCAATAAGTCATCAAAGCATGCATATATTTTTTCTTATGCATGCTTTAGCTTTTTTGACAATACTTAGCAAATATTTCTTGGTATAAAGGAAATTGAAGTAAATAGGATTGTATCCAGACTCCTGTCTCTACCTGCTACTCTTAAGATCTATCAATAGGACCATTTTGAACATATTCTCACAATCTAATTCACATCTATATCCTTTTCTTCCATGCAGGTCTTGCCACTTTGTTAATATCCTCAAATACCTACCTGTTAATGAGCCATTTCCTGTTGTCCACCTGTTAGCCTACCTTCCTGATGGACTCTTGATCTTTTTGCTCTCTAAGTCTTAGGAAGTTCTGTCTGGTTTTTATCACCAAATGATTTTTCAACAGTATATTTTTATCCACTGGAAACAAATATGATACACACTGAGAAAGTGTAGTGCTAGATCCAAAAAGTTCAGAAAAATATGTGTATTCCTCATGTTTTTTACATATGGGTGTTTTGGTAATATAGTATCTGTCCAATAGGCCAATTCTAATTTTTCAGTGTAGGAATTCTAAGAAGACAAAAAACATACCGTGCAAATGACCTCAGTATTTACATTCTATATGATATAAAACTAACATTCAAGCTATAACTGTGTCTTCCTAGTTAGGAATAATTAGAAAAGCAGACTGATTATCATCATTGTGAACAAGGTAAGATATTTTAGTCAAATATTTCAAGTTCTATAGCTAAAAAGCATAGCACAAATGTTTTTAATTACAGCACACATATTTTTGTAATGATATTTTTGAGATAACAGCCCAGAACTACATATTATTTCTGTTAGCAATCTAATATATTGTTTCCAGTTTTCAGTAGTGAACGCAGACGTGATTATGTTAAAGAAGAAGAGTTTGGCCCATCACTAAGTCATGTAAGCCAAAGTCTGTTCCAATAAACGTAACTATGGTAAACATGTCTCTAACCAGAGAAAAATAGCTTCTAAGCCAAGGATTGATAACTTCACTTAAAAAAGAATTCATCTTTAAAGCTAAGTTTTTCTGAGGTTACAGGCTATGACCTCCCAGGAAAACTACAATCTTCCGTATTTTAATTTTGTTTCACCGTCTCCTATCTACACAGGCTTTGACAGCTTTGATAAAGACGCAGATAATTATCCCGGGTCAGGTGATCAATCATAATTTTTTTGAGACAAGGTCTTGATCGGTAGCCCAATTAACCATAATTGTAACACAACTATACCTTGAACAATTTGTATTTCCACAAGTACCCATTTGGCTTTTTTTTTTTTTTTTTTTTTTTTTTTTTTTTTTTTTTTTTTTTTTTTTTTTTTTTTTTTTTTTTTTTTTTTTTTTTTTTTTTTTTTTTGGTCCTTGAAAGTCATGAAGTTGTTTGGATGCCTCAACAAGATGTGTGCAAAGAAGTGATAAAGGTATTCCTTGTGGTCATGTCATTCTTTTAGGTGGTCTCCCGCTTCTTTAAATTACAATAATTGTTAAATGTATAATGCAGTTCTCCTCTTTAAAATATTTACTGCCTAACATTGTAATTAAGAATATACTGCTTGTCGTTCAAGCCTAACAGAGACAGGAGCTCTGTTATTAGAGAAAAACACAATGCCTTATATATTTTTTTCTATTTATTTACCCCTGTGTGCCTTTTACAGGCACAATTAAACCTGTATTTTATATACATTTCCTCCCTCATCGGACTGATAGAAATCTAAATATTTTTACGTATTCTATTTGTCAAGCCTCTAGGGGAAGATACTCACATACAGTGTAGCTAAGAATTTTAATTAGCATCCCACTCATCGAAGACAGCTTCGAATTCTATCATAATTACAATGCAGACACAGATGGCCACAGGAATTCCTCTTCTACAAATTAACCTTCCAGTTACTTTCAAGCACATTATATGACACACATAGGCGGTTACTGGCTTCACAATATAAGAAACAATATAAGTGTATATAAGAAGGAAATTGGGAAAACAACATTAATTCTGAGTGTACATGGAATACAATTCAGCCATTGAAAGATTGAGGAAATGATGAGCTACATAGCCTGTTTCTTCTTTTCTGCCTCTGCAGCCTGCAGACAAAATCTGACTAAATACTTGCTTTCAGAAACAAAGTTTTACTGGACTATAGCCACACCTACTCATTTATTTGCTGTGTATGGAGCTTTTGTGATATAAGGCAGAGATGAAGGTAGGTAGTAGAAGCAAGACTGCCTGAAAAGCCTCAAATACTTGCTCGTGCGCACACACGCACACACACACACAATGTGAATGTGAAAAGAAGCTACTGCGGTTGCCCAGGTAACAGAAGATGACAGACTATGTTGAATGTCACAGAGATGGAGAAAACAGGTGATCTGATAGTCTCCGGATTTATTAATCTTAGGCTTGTTGGTCATTATGTTTTTATATAAGTAGCAAAGAAAGAAAATCTTACTTGATAGGAAGTAAACATCTCAAAAAGTTGGTGATGAGTGCTTTAGGAAAATATTGAATCATAGAACACATATATAAATATCCTATTTGAGATTTTATTGTTTTTAATCATGTGGTATGACTTTAATTTCTTTTCTTTTTGTTTCTTTTTTTTTTTTTTTTTTTTGAGACAGACTCTTGCTCTGTAGCTCAGGCTGGTCACTATGGAGCCCAGGCCAGCCTTAGATTCACGGAAATCCTCCTGTCTTAGTCTCATGAGTACTGAGATTATAGGCATGCACCCCCATGCCCAGCTTATGTGGTGCTGGGGAATCAAACCCCGGTACCTAGTGCTTGCTTAGTGCTTGCTAGGCAAGAGCTTTAACCACTGAGCCATTCCTCCAGCCCCATGATATAACTTTAATTTTTAAAAGACTACACATGAGATTCCAGAAAAAAATATCCAGACTATTGAAGATTCTGTTGCCCTTAACATGTAAGTTTCAAGGTGGCTTTGGCCAAGGACAGTCTGCAAAATGAGGGAAAAGAGAGAGCTGCCAGTTTGACTAGGAGGTTGTATGGGCCAGATTTGAGAAGAGGACAAATTATCCACTGACAAGCACCAAGTCACAATGCCCCACCTGGTTGCAAAAGGGCCAGGAAAGCTCTGATGAGAGAGCACAAATTTGATGGGAGATTATCTATCATCAAAATAACCTGTGCACTTACGAAATAGATATGTAATCACCAATATTCAAGGTCATTACATAGCTATTTAATTCAGGCTAATTTCAAGAAACTTTCATTTCAAAATTGGCCGTATAATCTGTTCTAATAAATAAATGCATAAAATTGTCGGGGCCCATGACAAAACCCCAGTTATACATTTTGCCATGTCATCTGGTATTTCTATCTTAGAATAATTTTCCCCTGGCCAATATGCAGAAACATCTAGAGTTCAACAGAGAATATGTTCAAGATTTTTTACTGGTAATTACAGTAAGCCCGCTAGTGATAGGGATCAATAACTTTCCCAGATGCATAGTGCTTGCTCTCAGTACCCTTCAAACATCATCAAAATCTCATCTTTAGAATACCTGAGTCATGGTTGAAGTCCAGGATCTCATTTATCTAAATCAACCCAAACACAGTGAATAGTCTTCAATAAGGTCCTCTAGAAAAGTTTATCTTGATCTGCAGACCTATGAAGAAAGTGAAAGCGAAGTTATCATCTCTCCATGCCTGCAACATACAACATTAGTTGCATGCTGAAACTGTGGAGGACATTTCTTTCCAGGAAAAGAGGCAGGCAAGATGCCCTACAGACACTGGCCTACATTAATTCTTAAATTGAGCCAAGTGTATGTAGCCATGCTATAATCGGTATTGAGTTTTTCTTCCAGGCATCTCTTGGCGTTTCTTAGTTTTGCCCTCTGGTTTCTTGGCTTTGCTATTCTGAGTCATAATCTTCCATTTTTGATAAGAAGGTCTGTGTCTTCAAGTTGGTAGTTTTCTGAGCTGTTGGCATGCCCATAAAAGGCTTGGGGCACTGAAGTTTCTGTTTACTTTGAACTCTCTTTGCCCTTGTGAGTCTAAGATGGTGGTGCCAAGAGAAAAAAAGAAGAGAAAATGCAACGTTTTCCAAAAAAATCGATCTTTTTTTATGGAGTAAAGACTATTATCTTTTAAAGCTCTTTGTTTATAGTTCAATGTTATTTAAATTTTTTATTTCATATGAAGAGGGATTTCTCCAGTAATTTATGGGTTATTGTAAATATAGAAAAATATGAAGAATATTATATATCAATCTGCCATTCATATTAAAAGATAATTTATACAAAGATAGATGAGGTCACACTCCACCTCTGCTTACACGAATTTCTGGCTTCCCCTGGGTGTCATATCTTGGTAGTTAAAACTACAGAATGAATACATCCCCTATTTACCTCTTTCAAGCTGGGTAGCATTACACAACTTGGCTCTTCATGCCTCAGTTTCCTTATTAATAAAATAGGGACTGTTATGGTTTGGATCTGTAAGGTCCCCAAAAGCTCCCTTTGTTTGGATGTCATGGATTTCCTGTGCTGTTAGGAAGCAGGGCCTGGTCAGAGGTGTGGATTACAGGTGTGTGGTGGAGGACAGGTGTGGTAGATTAGATTTCAGGCATGTGGCCTGCAAGGATATAGATTCCTACTCCAGTTTCTTCCGAGGCACCCGATTCTTCTGCCCGTGATGCTGTGAACAGCTGTTCTCTGCCAGACCCTTCCTCCCACTGCCAGCCACCCATAAATGGCCTGAAACCTTCTGGAACTCGAACCTAAAAGAGATCTTTTAGATCTTTTCTCCCTTATCTTGTGGATGTTAGGTAACGTGTCTCAGTAATGAATAAGTAACTAAGACATGGATAGCAAAGTAACATACACAAATTGTAGAAATAAATAAGCTAATATGTATAAAACACATGTGCTAATTAAGTAACATATAGACATTAGTTAATATTTTCCAGTGATACAACAACTAAAAGTTTCTATCTGGTTTTATTAATGAGATAATTCCTCTTCCAGTTAGCGAGAAGCTGGCGTGGAGCAAGCCAACTTATCCTTTACCACCGACTCCTCTTATTTCTATGCTTCCTAATCCTCAAACATGTTAATTATTGAAATGAAGGTTGGCTTGATTTCAGAGGTGATCGTTCTTGCCACATGGGCAAAACTAAAGATCTCACCAACTGGCACTTGAAAAGAGACTATTCTGCTCATTATTAAGCTCCTTAAACTTCTACTTAGCCCTGTTAGGATGACCTGCTTTTTCTGTAGGATTTACTTTTTTCATTGGTGGGACACAATACCTGACCCTTGTGATGTAAGGCAGGAAAGATTAACTTTAGCCCACAGTTCCGAAGTCTCCGTGTGTTCATGGTCAGCTGGCAGTGATGACATGGTAGAAGGATCCCACTGAGAACAGCTCCTCAGGGCATCCCAGGAGAAAGGATCAGTGCAGGAGGAAAGCCTGGCAAGAGAGTCTCCTTCCAGGCCACACATTCAGTAGTCTGCCATACCTTCAGTATTCCACGACACCATCAATGATTCATTACACTCACAGTGATTCACCACACCCTGAGAGATCTGCCCTCTGAAGGGGCCCCGCCTCCTAAAAGCACATGGAGTCCACAGATAATCAATATCATCTCTTATTTTCCCTTTTCCAACATTTACTGATTTATGAATGCACATTAATTATTGTAATAAACGGTTGGAATAATTTCAGAAGTGATTATTCTTATCCCATGGCAGTCAAAGATCTTACTAACATGCATTTGTAATTTAAAGGTAAAATTCTGCCCATCATGGGACTCTTACCATTTCTATTCAATCATGCTTGATGGCCTGCTTTGCTCTGTAGAAAAGGACTTGTTTTCTAAATCTATGTTCTACTATCCTCCCCTATGCATAGTTATAAGTCAATATGGAGGAGCACCACAATAATTCAAGTAGGTTTCGTGAGGGCTGTCTCCAAAACGATGTGCAAACTGCACTCCAAGTCCCAAGGTCAAAGATGGCCAGGGAGTGTCCGGATCATCCTCTCTTTTCCATATCAACGTTACTGTGGCTTAAAGAAACATTTTTATATAAAACATCAGACTGGTTAAGTTTGCATGCATGTACATTTGGCAGGAGGAATCAATTTCTGAGAGTTTACATATAAACTTTCATCAGAAAAATAGACATTTCCTCAGTTAGCTTGGCTTCTTTGTATTTTAAGAATACATCTGGTGGTAATTCACACCGATAGCATTCCATGGAAAGGTTAATGTGCAATTCACGGACAAAATTCTTACAACAGAAAAAACAATGGAGGCAGAAGGGCAAAAATGGATCTGCATATCTATGTGTTTGAAAACATATTAACAAGAGTGTCAGAAATTAGGTAAGAATCATGGAAATTTATTTTCCACTGAGGTTTTCTGATTACTCCAGATAGTCCAGCATAACAATTAAGACCATGGGGTCTGGAGCCATACTCCTTGTATTTAATTCAGGATTGTCATTTACTACCTATAATAAACATTGGTGGTGCTCTAATCAGATCCTGTTAGATTCTTCTGGAAAGTTTTGTGTATTTATCCTGCAGCTTCTGTCTGGTTTTCCTGTAAAGGCACATGCATGCCTGTGACTTTATCCAGAGGATCACCTCGAGGACTACCAATCCTCTTGTCAGAACTAGTAGAAAACTGGAAGCGCCTGAGGGCTTAATTTTCCTAAGGTGGCATGGTTACTACTGACTGAACTAAAGCTGGAAGCTCAGGTCTACTGTGGTGAAGTTGGATGAACTCAGTGCCACTTATGCTTAAGGTGTGCCCTCACTGTCAGGAAGAACTAAGATTACTCAATTTGCACAGGCACTTGGCTTCTTCCCTTGTTCCCTGCTTTCTCCACACCCCTATCCTTTAACCCTGAGACTTTCTTATGTGCAACTTGCTTGAACTTTGAAATCTTCATGTTGAAGATCTGAGAAATCTGACCCAAAGCACTTCACGATGATACTGAACAAACAACTAAACTACTTCGTTAAATCAGATTTCTTCCCTTGCAGATGACAAGGTTGTTTTGAGGAGTATGTGAGAACACAGCACACTGCTTAGTACAGATCTAAAATGTGCAAAATGTCAGCCCCCAGCGTGGCACATCGCATTAAGGTTATTGAGCTTAAGTATGAGTCATGCATTTGTTCTGCTTAAAAGGACTATTGTTTCAAATTTCCTGACCTTTCTGACGATAACAAACGGTTCCCTTGTTATGTTACTTTGAAGACACTTCTACAAAATATAAATACACTTTACCCGTACTTTTCAAGGTAAAGATGACATTTTAACAAAAAAAGAAATGTTCCTGTACCAGAAATATTATTTTGAAAAAGAATATTTGAAATGTTCTGGTGAAAGTAATGTGATGTGTACTTCATGAAAAGTTCATACCTGAATGTTTACAAACTTGCAACACAATTTTCTTTTTTATTCTTTTATTAGCATGTCTTTGAAATACATGATAATAATAATCAGCTTGAGAAATTTTTCTACATAACAATGTTCCAAAGAGCTCTAGTGGTTTGTTAACTCAGTTTTAAAGACATAAAAATGCAATTCCTTCAGACTTGGGCTCAAGAATGAGAGCTCAAGAATCAACTGGCAGAATGAAACAAGAAAATTTATTCCAGAAATTTAAAGGAAACTTTTCATAATCTAATGGAGGAATTAAAAGGCAAACTGATGCAGTAATGTAAGTTTTTCCATTCACATTATGTTTCTCGAGATATCAATTCTAACTAGGGCCTTTATTAGATCAATTATTAGATAAATGATCAGAACATAAAATTCTTGTATCACAAAGGATTAATCCTATGATTTTTAAAGAGATACATGCAAACTTATTAGTTTCAATGCTGTTGGCATCAATATTAATTAAAGCACCATTATTTTATAGTACAAAATATAATATAATATAGTATATTAAAGTATAGTGTATTTAATCTTAATCCAGTCCTTACTACATTGGAATATAATTTTTGATGTAGTTAAAATATGACTTATAAATCATTTAAATAAAGATGACCTATCGATAAATACAGGAATGATTGCATGTTTTGTGTCCCTCAGGAGATGGTGTGACATAAAGTTTCTGAGAATCACCCCAAATTATCTAAATAAATCAATGGAAAAACAGATTTAGAAAAACAGTAACTCGATTACAAGTTGTCTATCAGAAACCAATTTAATATACAGATTTTACTAAAAGCAAAGCAATGGAGAAATGCATACCATGACACTACTAATCAAAAGATGTCTAGACGAACTGTATTAACTTTGGTGAAAGAAGATTTCAGATCAGGGCAGATTATTAAGGACGTAACATGTTAGAGTAGAAGGTTATCAGTAAGCAAAGGAAAGGTCAATCCACGTGGAGAAGGATTACAGTTGAGACCACCAATACGTCCCCATGGAGCTTACTTGATACATATGGTAACATGCAGAAATGTTACAAGTATGTACATCTGCCTGGACTCATAGTTAACATACATATTAATATTTTGTTGCTTTATCAGCTAAGAAAACATGAAAGTAATGGCATCCTCGGAGCTAGGAGCACGGCGGGGTATTCAGATTTTGTGTCTTTCACAATTCCCCCTCCCAGAAAAAAAAAAAAAGATTCCTTGGAGAAATGGCTGATGATTCTAAGAATAGGCGGAACATTTCTTTTCCAAGAAAAATAAGCCTGAAATACATTGTGGTGTTGTAAAGTATGAGAGTACTCAGAATTTCTTTTTATCAAAATCTTATAAACACAATGGAAACACAATAGTGAAGATGTCAAAGCCTGCTGAGAGAGCTTCCAAAAACCAAGGCTGAAACAGCTTGAGCAACTACACCAACAGTATCGAGTTGTAACACAAAGTGTAAAACAAGGATCTGTGAATTTCATCTTGATATTTAAATGGTGTAGAAAGATAAGCCTCCCAAGCAGAACTCCAAAAAATTCATGTAGGTAGGCCACCCTTGAGAAATATATCTAAGTGCAATACATAGTGATTTCCTTTCAAAGACAGCAGTATGAAAATAGGAGAGGGGAGAGTAACTTTGTAGGAGAAGCCTGAGAAATACTGCCTTGGCCCTGTGGTCAAGGTCAACATCAGCAGGGTAAGTCGTGTTGATGGGATGGACCTTAGGTGTGTGATAACAATGGCATTCCTCTTTATGTTCCCCTCCACCACCACCACCACAAAAAAAAAAAAGGAACAAGCTAGCCCTGAGGGGGAAAAAAATTAGAAAATTCTGAATGAAGGCATATTGCATCAAATTTCTGATTAGTATTCTTCAACACTGTTGAGGTCATCAAACATAAGAAAATTTGAGAATTATCACTTTTATATGGAACATATAACGATTTGATGATTAAAAATTATGTGGTTTTATGGATGAGATTCTGGAACAGAAGAAGAGCATTCAATAAAAACTTAAAATATGAACAAATTATGGATTTAATCATAATGCATCAACATTGTTTAGTCAATCATGACAAATGTACCATATTAATGCTATACCTGAATAATAGAGAAACGTGAAAGTAAGGTAGATGGAAACTCATTGTACTATCCTAGGAATTATTTTGTGAAAATCTATAAAGATTTTAAAATAAAGTATTTTATTTTTAAAAGACCTAATGAAAATAGAAGTAAAAACTTAAAAAATTAAACAACATACCTCTACTTAACTCACAAGAAAAATTAGAATAGATTTTAAACTAATAGTTGAAGTATCTACATATCTATCGGTGAAAGATAAACATGCAACTTTGCAATGAAGGACATTTTAGCTTCATATGCATATTCATGAGAAGAACAAGCGAGAAGAGCCAGGAGCAGAGTCCACACCAGTGGGTCCTGCTCTCTGGGAGGCTGAGGAAGAAGGATTGCAGGTTAGGCCCAAGCCTGAGCAACTTAACGAAACTCAGTTTCAAAATTAAAATTTTATGCTTTTATTATTTTGTCGCTATTTTGAAAAAACATTAGATTCAATTTAATATTAGTTTAATTTAACATTAATTTTAATACAATTATAACATTAATGATATGCAAAGTTTCAAATATGACATACAGGATTTTAAAAAGAATAAAAGTTAAGATATTCAGTATTTCAAAAACAGATCATGAAGAATAGAATCACTCATAATATTGAGATGGATGTTAAACCAGTACAAGTATTCTGGAAAACAATTTGCAATAACTACCAAAAGTGTTTATAAGAAGACATGCATATCCTCAGGAAGTTCGCCATCCCTACTCTGATTCTAAGCACTGTGTTTCTTAAAAATCAGAATATAAAACTCAGGGGTGGACATAGACACTCACTAATTCCCTAAACCCCATTGCTCATTGTTCTAATGTGTTACAGAATTTTGAATTCATGTATTTACAAAAAAGTTAAATTTTGTCATTTTTTTACCAAAATTAAAAGAAAAGTTAAAAACAGCATTTGAAAAAAATAAATATCTGTCATCTCTCAATAAAGTTTCATGTAACATAATTCTTAGATAGCAAACCAAAGTTAAAATTTGAAAAAGCATTGGTTGTGGTGTAGTCTAATGGCAAAGCCCTGGATACAATAGTTCAGTAATTGAAGGGAACGCCCAAATAGCGGCACCACGTGATCACAGGCGGAAGTGTCCAAGGTCAAATCTTGAACTAAGTTAACCTTTTCTTTTTTCTTTTAAGTCAGTTATCTCCAAATTTATTATAGTAATGGGAAGCTAAGCCACTACCCAAAATGGAGATAAAACTCGAAATATTCTCTTGAATAAAAGAAGTCAGATGAAGGAGTGCATAATACGTGATTCTATTTATATGAAATTCTAAAATAAGAAAAATTAGTCTAATATGATAAGTAGTTTTCTAGGTGGAGTTGAGGGTGAATGGTTGTAGCAGGTGAAAGATTATAGATTGATAAAGAGCGATTTGGGGAGTGAGAAATATGTTTTGCAACTGCATTGTCCTGGCAGTGATATTTGTCAAAACTTGTCAAAATATTCTTATAAATTTTGTTGCATGTAAGTTATACCTCATAAAGTGAATTTTAAAAGATATCCTTTATCATCGTATCAAAAAAATGAGTACTTTAGAAGAAACTCAATGAATAGCATATATACATCATAAAAATAAAAATTATAAAGAAAAATAAACATGACCTGGGTATACACAAGAATCACATTCAGAGGCTAAATATTTTAAAGATGACTGTTTGGCAAATAAGATTTAGAGATTCAATGCTTATCCTAATTTAAATCTCTTGAGGGATTATTTTTGTCCCTTGTCAATCTAATTTTAAAGTTTATATGGCGATTTAAAAGAAATAACCAAAGCATTCTAAAGGAGTTAAAGAACTTAGATTTCATGTCCATTAGAAAGCTATGTTAACTAAGCAGTGCAATATATCTATAAGAAGAGACAAACTGACCCAGGAACACCAAAATCAAAACCAGTGAGCACTTCAAGACAGTTGGGAGAAAATAAAAAGATGTTTTTAATAAATGGTATTAGACTGATTAAACATTCACAAGGAAAGAAAAATAAATAAAAAAGAATCTTGACTTTCTTCACACCAAACAATTAATTCCAGAAAGATGACATGTCTGAGTTGAAAAAGTGAAAAAATAATATTTTTAGGAGACGACATAGAAGAAAAACTTCATGAGCTTGTGATACAGAATAATTTCTTAAAGAGTATAGAGAATTACCAAGTATAAAGCCATCAACTTACCTACTTACCTGTTTCACCATATGACTGTTCTGTTCACTAAATGACCAGGTGAAGAGAGTAAAAAGAGAAATCAAAGCGTGGGGAAGATAAATTAACAGCTTGCTTCTGCCATCTCTTAAATATTAGTGTTAGACACTCCCCCACCCCATCTCTGAATGCCTACATTCACTCCCTTGACATTTTCTGGATATCTTTGAATTCATATTTCAGACTGAAAGCACTCTGCTACCCTAGACAGATTATTCTAAACTCTTCCTCTGCAAATTTCACATATCCAAGAACGAAACTCTTTTCACTTTCCTTTGATAGATCTCCTATGGCATTGTCTCTGTGCCACCTCTCGCATGCATTCTTGCTGGTGTGACTGTAGTGATTTTCTAAGCGATCTTCCTCCGATCTACTCCTAACTTTACTAAGAAAATACATATTCAAGAACAAACTTATTGTAATATTCCTGAAAATATTCCTGAAATATTTCTTCATTGGAATGCAAATTCAAAATAATCATTTAGCTCTTGCGCATTTCTCCAATTTAATCATCCCACACTCCATACTCTCCAGTACTCAAAGCATGGCACTGACCCCTCAAGCTTTTGCATAAACTCCTCCCCTTCTCACAATGCCCTCCATTCTTTGTAGAAAAGACTGTCACTCATAGGTCACAGAAACATTTCAATTGACTCTTTTTTCCTGGCACCTCACCAGCAACAGCCATATATTATTATGTATTTTAAACTAGAGGATTATACTTAATCTTTCTGTTTCTACTTTATTTCCAGACTACCAGCACCTAAGCACATGCGCTACACAGCTAATGCTTCTTAAATTAGTGCAAAAATGGAAGCATCCACGAACATTGATATAAAAACCCAAATGATGGACATTAAATTTATGACCAAAGAATACTGAAGAAACACAAATCTTCACTCATATTGTCTAAGAATTTCATCAGCTATTTTGAACAGAAGAGTTCTTTTAATAAGAGAGGTTAGCTTCGCAACAACTCCATCTTCAGCAGAATATCATTCCTGTAGTCCTAATTTCCTGCTTCTTTGTTCAGGGTATGAAAATAATTTAATTAGAATGGCCATCTCAAAGACAAGGTAGCAGTAGGCCCTGAGGCAGAATTACTGTTCTTCTCATACAGATATTTTCAATTGAATGCTAGGATCATCTGGGGAAGTTATGACAAGACATCTCTGCCCCTGTCCTTCCTCAGATCAATTCAATATACAATACCACGCACTTCCTCTAAACAGCTATAATTCCACCTGTCTGATGAGCCCACAAAATGCGTGTCCTGAGACAACACTTTCCTTAATGTCTTATATTAATCAGTCTTCTCATCGGAACCTATGGTCTCAACATTTAAAGCTGCGAAACTTCGGAGAAGGCACACTGTCAGTATCTAACAGCAGGGGGAGACAGGCAGCAGCTTGATTATATGCTGGGAAGGATCTCTAAGCAAAGTTATGGTTCTCGTCCTGGTTTTCATTAAGATTTCCTACTCATAAATTTCCCTTAACAGAGAAAAAAAGTCAGGTTCTGATTCTCACTCCCAGTGTGCCACCTTCATCACAGGCTTTACTTGGCTATGATCCTTTTGCTATTGAATTACAGGAGAAGCTTTCTGGTACATAAGTCTTCTCATACCCATGCCCTCACACGTGTGTGCCCA
Source organism: Ctenodactylus gundi (assembly GCA_004027205.1). NCBI lineage: Eukaryota > Metazoa > Chordata > Mammalia > Rodentia > Ctenodactylidae > Ctenodactylus > Ctenodactylus gundi. The sequence continues at coordinate 252,881 of PVKB01001563.1, forward strand.
AGACGTTCATGAGGTCAGAAGGCACTGCCGGCAAGGACTGGTTTTAGGTAGATCCAGGTACATTACTGAAAGATCACTCTCACTATTCATTTTTTTTTTCTTGGTAGAGATCACAGGCTTAAATAACAGGTACATACTCAAGGGAAGAGAATGACTATCCTAACACTTAGCCATGGGTCTTTGCACCTTTTAGACTTCAAGAGATCTCTGACACTTCTATCAGTTACTCCTCCTCCCAGGGGAGAGATTTGGGAAAGACTCAAGTCTTTAATGGTGACCTGTGTCATTATTCAAGATTTGACTCATTGTGTCATGCATTGGAGAACTCTTACCATTAATGACACATGGCTTTAGTCTAAGATTTACTATACAGTTGAGAGCATTCAGCCTTGGAAAAAAATAATTTTGAAGCACCTGGAATCTTCTACTCATGTTTCCCTTAAACCAAGAAAAAAAGCAAAATACATGAACCAGAGAAACAATCTTACATTCTCCTCTTTCCTAGTCCTAGGACTCCCTTGGACCAGCAGCCTCCATGTGTGTTTTCAACCTCCTTTCTGCCTTCTCCCGATCAATTCATTTCCCCCTTACCCCTTGCTCACATTCCTTCACTATGTGTAAAAGCTCAGCCTCCCTTTTAAGGAGGTAGTGGCATCAGGCTGGCAATTATGATTCTTTTAGACAAGCTGCAGGAGCAGCAGAGGAAGCCTGTGAACACTAAAGGTGAGTCATTTTTACCCTGTCAGAGCTGTTTTTATGTCCTTGTAATTTGGAGTTTGTTGATTCTATTGGTATGCCCACACGAGTTTGTTTCAGCCCCTCTGATGACATTATTTTCCTACACTACACAATCTGAGGGGTGAGATCCTCCTCTGTACCTCTGCCTCATAAAGCCACCTTCGGTCACTATCTTCCCGAGGACCAAAATCTCTCACTATTTTTTTTTTGGTGGGGGGTGGGGGGGGGGGCAGTGGTCAGGGTCATTTCCTGTAGCCCAGGCTTGTCCTGAACTCACTATGTAGTACAGGCTGGGCTTGGACTCATGGCAATTTTCCTGTCTCAGCCTCCCAAGTGCTGGGATTACAGGCACGTGGCACCATTCACAGCTTTATGTGGTGTTGGGGAATTGAGCTCAGGGCCTTGAGCATGCAAGGCAAGCGCTTTAATAGCTGTGCCATTCCTCCAGCCCCATCATCTACTCTTGTTTGTTTCCCAAAGGCTCCTTGTGAGAGTGTTCTTCACCTGGTTGGTGAACCTAAATTTTTCTCTTCTTCCTGAGCAACTCGTGAATGTTCCCTGCTTTTGCTGCATTCATTTGGTGACTCGACTAGAAATCGCGGGTTTGTCTGATGCTATACCACAGAGAAATGTGTGCTGCATTCACCAGAACTTAACCCTACAAATGACGTGATTGTAATAGTTTTGGTCTAGTAGAGTTCTTGGGGCATCCTACTGAAGGAGAAGGGCCTCTCACCAATAATGTAGTTGGTTGAACTTGAAAGCTCTTCCTGTTTGAGGCAGAGTCATTGATAAGGCATTCCAAGAGGATCATCTGGGTGGATGGATTCCAACCATGGAGGCAATTCAATACATATTATTGTAATTCCCTTTTTTAGATAAGAGTATTGAGGCCTACAGAGCATGAACAATTTACCAACTGTTGTTAACCATAGGTAAGAAAGAAGAAATCAAATACTCAGGCCTCTGACTCACAACCTCTATTCTTACAAAAACTCACACTGAACAGGATAAAAATTTTGATTCTTCATAGCCCAAACATTGCCCCAACATTGCCCCCAGCCTCCTAAACCTAAACTATTTCCTTCCAAATCTTATTTTTTCCTTAATTTGAGTGCCACTTTCCTCAATGCTTCATATGTGCCTTCTAATCTGTAAATATTCAGTGATGTTTCAGTGACCTCTTATTCTCCAGGGTGGGCTTAATTTCAGTGGCTTCAATACAGGTACTGAAAGAAGTTCCAGGGCCTGAAAACACATAGAGATCAAGGAGTCTATTGTGTGTCTATTATACATTGAAATTAGCATTACATGACAGTTATTACCATAAACACTTGATCACTTGACTCAATCTTAGGAAAGATTTTTTCTTATCTGAGAAGAACTGGGATGCTACCTCACTACTCATGTTTTGTAGGTGAAAAACAAAAAGACTTTGCCCTCATCTGGATACTTTCTTCAAAGGTGGGATGTGTTCTGGCTCTGTTAATAGCCTTCCTTCCACGCCAACCTTCACAGACATAATGGACACTGATGAAGCCAAATTACAACTCTATTAGTTCTTTTGAGAAGGGTTGTGTAGGCAGATCCCTCTGGTTAGTTAATGCCAAAATTTGAGGTTGGCATACTTTGGGGGCAAAAATTACTCATAGGAACTTAAAGTGCTGAAGATTCCTTTCACAGAAATAAGAACTCACAGTTCTATGTGACTAAACTGAGAACAATATCTAACTATAACAATTTGTCATTGCCATATTTTTTAACAAAGGAAACTATGATGGTTTGAGAAGTAACTTGAAGCAACTCTGAAACTGATACCTAATTTATTATGGGTCATCTCTTTAAAGCACAACTATTCAGACAAGCACTTTCTAATTTCAAATATAGACTCTTGGACCTGGTCCCACCTCCTCTGAATCAGAATCTCTGGGAGTGGCAATTAGGAAATTTACATTTTTAGCAAGCTCTTTAGGTGTTCATTTTCATGCTAAAATTTGAGAAATGATTTTCAGCAAAAAGACATGCCTTTTCAGTAGAATATATCTCACTAAATGTTACTGAAGATAATCAGAAAAATAACAGTAAGGTTGGAATGGAGAAGCTGTCAGGAAAGAAACACTAAGTAGATTTATTTTATCTCTCACAGCTTCTGGCCAATGCCATAGTTCATGATTAGAATGGATATTTTTGATTCTGGTAGAAAGTCACTAGTTTCTACAGACTTTAATCCATGCTTAAAAGGTTGGCAACAGTTAATACTGGTGAGAAGAAGTTGCAAGGAATGAGAGACTAAAATTCTTATTCTACCATGGACTTTCTGTCTAAAAAGGTTTTAAAAATTGAGAAGTTTCTTTCCTTCCATCCTGTTCATTGGCTGCTGTGAAACTGAAATGATTTTTATGTATTTCATGTTTGGGAAAATGGGAAGGTCACCCAGTTGACACATATTATTAGGCAGTGACTGACATACAGCCCTGGCCAGGTGTCAACTATTTGCAAAACAAAATTCCAAAGAGGTACACTTGGGAAATTCCCAAACTTAAATCATATAAATTCACGATTGAATTCTCATATTCGAGTAAGAAAAATGACTGTGGAGAATCTGTCTCGACTCTTAGAAGCAGCACTGAGACAAAATCTGGGATGTTTCCAGAGAATGAAGCAGACGGGGAGATATCAGTCAAGAACACTGGACTAGAACAGAGGATCCCAGCTTTTCTCAGTCTACCTTTAATTATTTCGCAGCATCTCTAGTCAACAGCAAACCAGCACTACCATTTGTAAAGTAGATACGTGCAGACAAATCAACACTTCTAGGAAAGCTTAGTTCAACACCAATTAGCAAATATTGTTGTTTCCCTTGAAAATGTGAAAAATTCTGGATGTGCCTATATGTTCACTGAGGTGCCACAGAGCCCTCAGCATGGATCTTGGGACGGAAATAAAAGTGTTCCAGCATGTTCTGCTCCCTCTGAGGCATGTCAGGGAGTGTGTGAGTATGATCAAATCCGCATGTGGTCATTATAGATACTTGATTGATGACGTTGTGTGGAAATATTCCCGTAGACTCAAACCAAAACCAGAGTTCGCCACAACATTGGACAGAATAACTGATGAATTTTATTTTCTGTCCTATTTTCAACCATTACATTTTCATTCTTTTCTCTTCTACCTCAGAAGAGTCAACATATTCAAAACCATTTTGCTCTTTCTTCTATACACTTTAATATTGATACATAATTCTTTTGTTCATTTTCAAAAATGAAAAACGTCATCATTCTAGAATATTCTGCATTGGTGAACAAGTATTACTGGTTTTTTTTTAAGTGCTTATGTCCACCTGTATCTTTTTCTTCTTCGTGGTCCTTCCTAAGTCCAGCCGCGGAAGGACTGATAGGAAACCTTCCCGGTATTGTGTCTTCCTGTAGCCAATGTTTTCCATTCTCAACTTAGCTTTTTAATCCCTAGAATGGTTTTCCAAAAGACAAAAATCTGATTCTCTCACCCATTAATGCTTAAAACCCTTCCGTGACTACTTGTTGTCTGTTTTCTGATTGAGTCTAAATTCTTTGGCATTTACCATACTATTTCTTGGCCTTTATTCCTAGCACCCCTAAACAGCATTCTTCCTTTTATTACCCCTACTTCTGGACCCCACTTAAACCCTTCTGCCACCTCCTCTGAACGCTATTTACTACTCAGAGAGGACAACTGGTGCCAAGCTTGACTCTGTTAGCCTTGCTCTGATGCAGGAAGCCTCTTTTTTCTTTGTTTCCCATTTTTCTACTTAGGAGTCTTTTTTTCATAGATTGCTAAAGCATAAATATCTCTGAAAGTCATCCGTGTCCTCTTTTGTACCTGTATGGGTTGTAGATAATATACATGAATGTCCCAGTGTATCACTCGTGCATGCCAAATACTACGGCAGCTGATTGAAATAACAGATGGTAACCATGGAAATTCATGAGACAAAATACAACTTCTAGTTTACAATTTATCAATAGGAATCCTTGTTCTGAGAGTTGCAATCGAGAGGAACAGCCTCATACTGACCCTACAGGTCTGGCCCACAGAGACCTCACTAGGGATCCGTCATCAGACTACATCTCTGTCTTGTCTCTCAAGCCTGTAAGATTGTCATTTTCAATTCAATAAGAGTGCTTGTGCTTTGCCAGGAGCTCTCCTAAACGCTGGCAGCAAGGATCAGCCCTGGGAAAGACGACACGTGCCAGCAAGGCTACATGGCACCTGGTAGTTAACAAGGACCTGTCAGAGCAAAGGACAATGAGCCTGTGAGAAACAGTCAAATTATATTTGGGGAAGTTCAAAAGCATTTTATTTTATCACCCATGAAAAGAACAGTTTAACATTTCCTTTAGACGTCTGGATTTATTTGTTAAATTTGAAACGAGTAGTTGGAGAAAAAGTACACACTTAGAGTTCTAGTTTAATAAGGCAAACTCAAATACAAGATAACAAGGGTTGTAGGCTCCTGGGCTCAGTTATCCATGCCCTTGGAGAAACTTTCTCTTCAAATCACAAAGGTCATGTACATCCCAGCGGGAGAACTCTTAGGCAGAGGCAGGAGAATTGGTGGGAGTCAAAGGCTAGCTTGGTCCACATAGTGAGTTCAAAACTAGGCAGGACTTAGTCCATTTCACTGAGCATTATTGACTCAAGGTGGCCCCATTTTTATTCAAAAGTTTCATATCTGTCATTCTTTATGGTGTATAGTATTCCATTGTTTATAGGTACTGTATCTTTAACCATTCCTCTGTTGATGGGCAGGTAGGCTGTTTCCAGGATTTGGCTATTATGAATAGTGCTGCTATAAACATGGATGTGCACAAACAAAAGACAGACTATAGGCAGGTGCCCTTCTTATAAAATGCACAGATATAATGACATAAAAGGCTTCGAACATGAATGACAGGGTAGAAAGAGAAGCATTGGTCATCTAGGAAAGGGATGGGCCTCTGAAGAGTGGGCGTGGATGCTCACTGATTCCTCTAACCCCATATCTCTAATATGTCATAGAACTTGAAATTCTTGTATTTACAAAAATTTTAAAACAAACAAAGAAAAAAGTCCAAACCAACCAGGGCTACCAAGCAAGACCCTGTCTCCAGTAAATAAATAAAATAAAATTTTAAAAGCACTTAGGAAGAAATGGTTTGAAATACAGCCTTACCATTAGATGTGGGAAATATTGTAAATATGCATTTATCTACCCTTATTGTTTCATCTAAAAGTTTAATGTTGATTGTGGTAACAGTAATCCAGAGCACGTAAGGCTTAGAAAGTCAATGTGATCCTACAAGCAGGAGAAAGGTCTTCCTAATTTTCTTCTTCGATTTCTATAATAGATAATGTGAGATCTACTATCTATTCTGTATGGTAAGCACTGTCCTCCTGAGCTCTTCATTGCCACATATTAGAATGGGTTATTTATTCATTTGCTTGTTTGCTTGCTCGTGGTACTGAGGACTGCACTGAGCTACATCCCCAGAGCATTTTTTAATTTTTATTTTTAGACAGGGTCTCACTATGTCTGTAAATTTTCCAGGCTGTGCTTGAACTTGTGATCCTCCTGCCTCAGCCTCCCTGAGTGTTAGGATTGCAAGCCTGTACTTTCACACCTGAGTGATGATTTATTTTCTTCTGTGTAAGATGATATTTGGGAGGAAATGAGATCACAGGTCCCTGGCCTGAGACAGATGCAAGATGAGAAGCAGGAGAAGGTCACGCTGGGAAGGTTAGGAATATATCCTCTTCGACGAAGGTCAGGAGGGAGACCCAAGGTCACTGTCTTTCAACCACGCAAACAACTTGTTTCTGAGGATCCTGCTTCTTTTTGTACTGTAGCTATGAATTACCTGCAACAAGATTGCTTTCACATTTTGACCCAATGAGCTTAAATGCACAGAAACAACTGAAGTGGAGGGAAAATATATTGATTCTAGCTTCATATTATGGACCAGAAAAAATATACCAGCAAGAGTAAGATCTCTAAAGTATTCACTGTTAGCAGGCCAAAGGGAAGAAAATAGAATAACCATAGCAACACGGACTGACGCCAGCATAATGCTGCGGAAGAGTTACGGCAGCATCAGCTGAGCGCAGTGGAGATTATGATGTAAGTTACAGTCTTAACACAAGGCATTCTGGCATTCATTTGTTTTTCTTTGAATATAGTGATTGATTCTAAGAGTGATCATGTAAGTATTTCCTATGTTTTTTCTATAAAATAAAGACAGCAATCTATAGTTTAAGCAAGACACAGGTAAATTGGTAACAAAAAGTTTATTTTCTCAGTTAAATAGAGATTGCATTTAAGAGTTAAGAACTCAGTTTACTAAGTTTAGCATCTCTGTCTCCTGGTTCTCTTTTGCATGGCAGGGAGTGCGGGGCCACAGGCCTTATGGGAAAACAGGAATGATGACAGAAAAAAATGCAAACATTAAGTTCTTTCAGGTGAGCCAATGTCTTACCTCTTGGAACTGCCGAATTCACTCTCCCACTGAGGTCTCTTCTGCCTAAACGTACAGGTGTGCATAGTCCCCTCTGTGGAGGGCAGTACACATCATGTACAACCGGGGAAGCCCTCAGAGGAACAGGAAGAGGGTGCTGGGCTCACCGAAGCAACATCACTCAGAAATACTTCAAGCTCCCCCGATGCCACCCCTCCCACTTTCAGTCTGACCTTCATTCCTCTCGCTTTTGTTCACTAGAAAAATATTTTTAAGAAGATCAAATTACTGTAACACTTTACGTTTTTAGTGAATGTCTTTGTCCTGATTGACCTGAGAACCTTTTTACAGACTGATGAATACAGGAATAGGGCCAGAGATGGCATGTCTGACCTACTCTGTTTTCTTTCTCTAGTTGTGTTTGTCTGTTTATTTGTTTTTGGTTGGAACTCTGTGCATAGGGTATTTGCCTAGTGTGTTGATGTCTTTGTCTTAATTACCTGATGCAATACCTGACACTCACAACTTAAGGGAGGAAAGGTTTATTTTAGCTCACAGATTCAGGAGGTCTCAGTTCAGTTACGGTGGCAGTCAATGAAGCAAAGGGCCAAGTGGAGAACAGCTTCCCACAGCATCACAAGTGGGTGGATTGGGCCTTTGGAGAGAAGCTGGGGCAAGAGTATATTCTTCCAGGCTGCATCCTCGGTGATACAGAACACCCTCTGGAATCTGTCACTCCCTCAGGGGTCCACCCATCCCAACCAGGCCCCACCTCCTAAAAGGAAGGGGAATTCACATGTAATCCACAACATCCAAATACAAGTGGCTTCTGGAGGACATTCCAGATCCAAAACAAAAGGCTGAAAGCAGCGTCATTGGCACTACATTGTCATCGATACTCTCATTCAAATGAGAGCTTCTCCAAGCTCCTTTTAGTTCCCTCAAGTTCCCTTTATAAGTCTTCCCTCCAAAATGATATAAAAAACAAACACATATATTGTCTCCTTCCCGTAACGGTCTCTATTATTTATTATGGGACATAAGTCATGGTATAACCGGCAGGGGAAGCTATTGAATTGGAAGCAGAGGATTAAAAAAAAGTTATTATGAAGAGGAATTCTTACTCCAAATAACAGTTCTAAGGCTGATGACGTCTCAGCATGTGAGACAGATCAGAGATGAGAATTATGGCTGGCTCGTGGTTAACATTTCTCAGCATTCTTTAGTGAGTTTTTTCTTTAGTGTTCTTTTTTCTCTATAATGCACTTTTTTGTTTGTTTTGTTTTTGTTTTTGTTTTTGTTTTTGTTTTTCCCCAATTGGAAACTTTAAACATTGATGCACTATTCCAGTATTTCAATTGGGTCTTTTCTTACCCAAGACATAATTGAAGGTGATCACAGACGGCATATCAAATCTTTTACAACAAAAGATTTTTTTCTGATCCCCAGGTCCTTGTTTTAAATTTTTCATACACAATAGTTAGAATTCCCAAAAATATCCTAATTCTGATGTGGTTAATAACACACATAGGTGATGGTGATGATTGAAAATTTTTCTTCATTGCTTCTTGAAACTGCCTTAGGTTTACTATAAGAAATAAAGAAATTTGAGCATGAAGATAAGCTGTTGAATTAAACAATGCAGATAGAGACTCGTGTAAAGACCCACAAAGTTAGGAAGATTAAGTACATCGAGTAACTTCTTTGCCAGGTCTCTGAGGGATAGAGAGGATCAAGATCAATTCTGTGTCCGTGGGAGTACATAATCACTATACTTACATTGGGAAAAATGAGACTTCAGAAAAATATTGAAAAATATTACTTCGAAGAGGAAATGAATGAATAAGGAGGTTGATACTTGCTAAATGTTTTCTATAATTTTTAGTTTAGTTGCACAAGGGTGTAGATATTTCTCCCATTCAAAAATGAGACAATATTCATAGAAGTGAAGAGACTTATAGACTGATAGTGAAGGAGAATAATGTCAAATGTCAACTTAGCGATTCCAAGTCTCATTTATTTCGTGACAGGCACAGCTACAGCTTCTGTTGTAGAGCTCCCAAGACCATGCATTAGCTTGTTCCCTATGCACTCCATGCATCTTTGGTGATTTCTGTTGAAAAACTTTCAGTCTCTATCTTATAATGCCATTATGGTTGTAACATTTGGAAAAATCTTAGAAAGTAGTAAAAGACCTAAAGCAGTATAATCAATCAATAGGTGCGCTGTTACATACTTAACCTTCACAATAATGCACTGTGGATTTTCTTCCTATTCAGTAATCCCTCCTCCTGATTTCCCTGGTTTTTCAGGATTAACCCCAGGTTAAATCAGTTTTGAGCTTGGAGGAGGCCTGTGAGTTCTGCAAGGTGAAAGCCACCTCCTACGTGGTCTTCAAAGGAGAATGTCTCCTATGTGCCTCTTGGGACCAGGAAATGCTACAGCTCACTTAGCATTATTTTCTTTTATTTGAAATTATATAAGTAACATGCACTATTAGATTAATTTATTAGAACTTTCTAAAAATATTAAAAAGAAAAAAACTAAAACTGCATATAACCCCACCACCCAGAAGTAATCACTGAAAGTTTAGTGATGGACGTTTATCTGGACTTATTATTGGATATAACTTGCATTTTTCTGCAAAATTTTCTCTATCACATATCATTCAATACCATCCTACAACATGAGTTTTAGTAGGTACTTAGTATTTTATTATAAGGAAAAAGCATGCAATTCTTGTCACCAAGTCATTCAGCATAAGACATTTGGTTAGGGTGGCCAGACATCATCATCACCCTGTTGTTTTTCTCAACTAGCAATTGCGGTGTTTGAGAACAGAAGCACCATATTTGAGATTGCTGAGTGTATCGGTTACCTTTTCATTGCTGTGACTCAATATCTGACATGCACAAATTTAGGAAATGAAAGGTTTATTTTAGCTTACAGTTTCGGATGGTCACAGTTCATTCAGGGGCAGCCAGGAACAATGGAAGTACATGGCAGAGAGAGAGTTGGAGGCAGCTTCTCAGGACATAACATACAGGGAAGCAAGTGAGACTCATCGAGACTAGTCCAAGTCCCAGTCTTAGTCTCTCCTGCATCCGGTATTGAAGGTGTGGCCACTACACACCCTTAGTCTTAAGTCACATACCTTTAGTCTTAACTCACAAGCCCATAATCCCAACAACTGCAATCCACCCCTCCAGGCCAGACCCCAGTCCACCAACATTACATGGCTCCATAGACAATCCATAACATTAAAATACATGAGACTTTTGGGGGACACTCCAGATCCTAACCACAACACTGAGTCAAAAGCCTTGGCCCAGGTATACAGAGCTATGCAACAGCAGAAAGGGTTGAGACGGGTGCTCTCCTTCTGTGTTTTGAAAAGTGGATGAAAGACTGCCAAAAGAAAAACAAAGTATCTGCTAAGCCTTGGAGTGGGGTGAGGGTAAACAGGAAGGGGAATGAAGAAATGTTGTAAAAAGCCTGGGGACAACCCAAGTCAGCAGAAGTAATGGCTTTGCCAAGGACTTGACCGTGAGATGTCACTGGCATGAATACACTAATTGAGGACCAGGTATCATTGCTGCTAGCAATCTGTGAAGGCCATCATGGCTTGGATGCTATTTCAGAGAGAAAAGAGGAAGAACACACATCCTGAATTGCCTGAATTTACTCCTGAAAAGACTGAGGTAATTCAGGGTAGATTTTGTGATATTGAAACTTAAATATCAACAGCATAAAATATACCTGTTGGAGATGCTTAATTTGGTGGTTTTAGGTTCAGTAACAAAGATGTATAATCATTCTCATAGTCTTATTTAAATTCATTGTTCATCAACTCCTTCCAAAGAACTCTGTATCTATTAATAATTGTATTTATATTCCATCTTCTATCCTTTCCCCAATCCATTTCTCTGAACCTAGGAAACTGATAACTTGCTTTCTATCTTTACAGACTTGCAAATTCTGAGTATTCCATGTAAATAGAAGCATATAAATATGACAGTCTCTTTTGACTTGTTTCTTTCACCTAATATAATGGTTTCTTTGTTCATCCAGGTTTCAATGTCTTGTGATGAGTTGAGCTGTATTATTTCTTTAGTGTTCTTTTTTTCATTTCCACATGAATTGTTGGATCAATTCTATAATTTATAATTTGATGCAAAAGTAAAAGCCTTCTGGCATTTTTCTAAGTATTATTTTGCTTGTGTAGATGAATTTAGAGAGCATTTCTATTGTAACAGTATTGTTTTTCAATCCATGAACATTGTATATCTTTATCTTCTTAATTTCTTTTTAAATGTATTTCTAGTTGTCAATACATATTCTATACTTCATTTGTTAGATTTATTTCTCTTTGGAAGCTACTGTAAATGAAGCATTTTCTTAATTTCATTTTCAAACTTCATTACTAGGATATAGAAATACAATTGATACATATTAATTTTGCAATTGGTATCCTTCTTTATTGTTCCCAACAGTTTTAAAATTTAAAATTCTATCTGTAATATAATGTCATATATTGCTAAGAATTGTTATAGCTTTATTTATTTCTTATCAATTTTTTTTCTGTTTTCTATTCCAGGATTTTTTGTTTATGTCAATATGAATGTACTACAGATTCAATAGCACAATAATTACATAAAATATGGGAAATCTGTACCCATCTCTATCACTCCACTTTTTTCTCTCTCTTACCCATTTCCTACTCTTTCCTCCTGCCTACATTCTAAGGGTCACTTTCCTCTCCTAGCAGTCTGTCACTCCTTTTACAACCCTCTGTCATATGTTAAGATCTTTCTGTACATGTCTTTAGGGCAATCTAATATGAGAGACACCATGTGGTGCTTAATCTTTTGTGTCTGTTTCATTTTGCTGAACATTATTCACTCAAGATGATCTTATTTTCTTGAAAATTCTTCATATCTGTATTTCCTATGGCTGCATAACATTCTGTTATGTATATATACCATATTTTCTCTATCTATTCCTCTGTTGATAAGCATGTTTGTCCAGGAATCAGCTATTATGAACTGTGCTGCTCAAAACATGGATATACGTGTATCTCTACAACAGGATGACTTTAGTTGTTTTGGAAAAATTTCCAGGAGAGCTGTAGCTGGGTCAAATGGTATTTCTATTTTCAGCTTTCTAAGGAATCTCTATTAACAGCTTTCCTTAGTGAGTGAACTAGATTGAAATTCCACTTATACTGTAGAGGAGTTTCCTATCTCACCACGACCTTACCAACAATTGTTGTGGTTGCTTTTTTTTTTTTTTTTGAGTTCTTTATGTAAGCCATTCTCATTGGGGTGAGATGGAATTTCAATGTTGCTTTGATTTGCATTTCTCTGATGGTCGAATATGCCGAACATTTTTTTTCATGTGCTTGTTGACCTTTTGTAGTTACATGCCGACTTGTGGATGCCTTCATAGGTTCAATTAAGAGCTTACTTCATGCATTTTTCCTCTGATAAAATCGAATGTTGGCTTTTGTTAGATTGCTACTTCGATATTGTTTTATAGACATGGCTACACTGATGATTTTACTTCTGTCATCAGTATTTGTTTCAAGTAAGTGTCAAGGCAAGGCTCCACTGGCTGCCTTGCAGAAGCTGGAATTCTCAGTGTTTTTTTTTTTTTTAATGGACAGAACATCTTTATTTTTCACTACAAACTTTTCCCCCATTTTATTGATTTGTATAAGTGCAAAATTTAAGATTTACAATGAAGTTTAGTATTTTGTGCACCTACGTATCTCAGTGTTTATTTTTAACCAGAAGGTTTCAGTATCTGTTTCCTCTGGTGTTTCCCATTTTCCTCCACTTTCAAGCTTTTATTCTCATTTGGCTGGACTCCTTCTCTCCTCTGAAGAAGCCCCAAAAAGCACCAGGTTAGTTTCAAAAGACAGTAAGACGGGCATGAATATATTGATGACTGCCAGACTTAGGCTACCAGCACTTCCTACAGTTCTGACCCACAGGAGATTTGAATTCATTCATTAACAATACCAAGACATATTGAACACATATTTAAAATTATCATCAAAATACAGAGCAAAGAGATCACATTTTATTAATTATGATCAAAGAGAAATGACATGCTTTGATAACTGGCCACTTCACCAGAACTTCTGAAATATAAGTGACTCACAGGTAGCTCACAGCATAATCTTAATCTGTAATTTTATTTCTATTGTCAATCTAAAGAAGGCATTTTCTTTGTGTGACCTTGAGCTCTAGAGTCAGACTGACTGGAGTGAAAATTCTTGCCTCATTACTTATTATTTGCTTTTCAGAAGCTTGAATGAAAAAGTACATAGCTCATGACCTGGTCATTACAGCAGCTAAATAAATGGTAATTACAATCATCTTTATTTTAGCATTAATTTTTACATAGACTGCTTATAAAGTGTGTTTCATGGACAAAGCCAACTTCTCTGGCAGCGATGCCCTTTATGTAATTCAAAACTCATTTTGTAAAATAAAAGGAAAGCTACTCATATCTTTTCTCCCATTAAATGAAGAACCAAATTAAATCAGACCTCAAACCTCTTGGTTCCAAAATTAAAATAATGGAAGATAAGTTGCCTCTCAGCTGAAATAGAAAGAACATTAGAAAGATCCGCGTCCAATTTGATGGGAAAATTAGGCTCTTGTCTTGCTCTACAAAGCAGTTTCTATTAGGACCACAAAGTAGCTGTTCATTAGGCAGAGAAGAGGCCCCTGAGGTGACCTGTCACTAAGAGCTTGATAATCAGAAATGAGTCATGAGAGAAGTGGCCCTTTGGTAGCTTGCCTTGGAGCCATTTTTGTATCTGTCATAGGTCGGTACAGGGCGGTTATGGAACCTGAGAAACTTGAGTACCCTTTTGCATACCTCCATTTGCATGAAGAGTATCAGCATGGGACAATATATTTGGGTCAAGTCAGTCAACTAGCCCATTAGTAATTGAAATTTTCTGATTTTATATATGAGAACAATAAGAAAAAATTTGTTCAAGGTCATGTAACTCCAAAATATCTCCACTACTGAACTCACTAAAGTTTAGCAATTCACCTTTCGATCCCTTCATTTATTTGTCATTAAAACTCAGGTATACTTACTGGTAAGACACACGCATTTTGCACAATTGAAGGGTGGTATTCAACAGAACATCCAGAAAAAGGAATAGACTCTAGAGAGTGAGCTTTGCATCATTTGAGGCTAAGAGAAATGCGAGAACAGAGGGGACACTGGATGGGAAGGAGAAACATAGGTGGAAGTCTGAGTGCACACAGAGGATCACCAAAGAGGAGCCGGAAGCACCTGTCTTCCGGCAAGGACATCAAGACCAACCGCACCGATTAGTATAGACCTTAGCTAACGTTTTGCATGGCATCTAATGGTCTGTATGATATGATGTGTTTCTTAAGAATGGCTAAGGAAAATGCAGAGGAATATCTCTGCTTTTTCTAAAACAACATAAAATACAATACACCTGGTGGCCAAGAGTGCTGGCAATGGAGTAAGAATATCCGAACTCAAATTCCACTTAGTAAATGTCATAGTGGCTTTAAAACATGTCTGGAAAGTATTTGATGCATCTCCTGTTATGAGAAACATATATTCCAATTCACGTGCTGCTCTTAGTGAATAATTTTGTAAAAATCAGACTTAGCAGTAATGACTGTATGTGACTTGCTGGGAGGAGTCAGAAAATGTCCTGCAGTCTCTATTTGATCCCCAGGAGACACATACTTAGATGGAAATTAACCATTGTATAAGCCAGTCTTCTAAAAAAGACAACACCGTGAGGAGATCAGGTGGAAATGCCCCCACCCTAAGGCAAGATTAACTACCGGCTACATACGCCATCCATCCTGGCTGCCTAGATCAACTGAGCTTTCGGATCACCAAAGTCCCAGCTCACATATAACTTCAATGACAGAGCAGACCACAAGGGAGAACTACTACACTGCCTCCATATTGCATTGACACATAAAATCATGGCCCAGATGTTTATCCAAAAGATACTTCTCAACTCACAGAGGGCTTTATCCCAATAAACCTATTGTTGATTAAAATTCTATAAGTCAAAACTGCATTTAAAAACACAACAGACATCATGGCTTAACAACATTCTATACTTAGAGCCAGGGTCTGCAACCCCAGGCCTCACTGGGAACGTGGACACCCAGCAGTACTTACCCTGGGGGCCAGCATGCAAAGCGTCATGTGTGTCAACAGCTGCCCCCCATTGCCAGCATTACTGCCTGAGCCCCACCTGTGGTCAGATCACTGGAGGTGGAGGCACTAGATTCTCACAGAGCATGAACGTTGCTGTGAACTGTGCAAGTAAGTGATTTATCTTCTCTGCTTCTTAAGAGAAGCTACTGCCTGATCAGGAACAGGTATTGGTAGCAAAAGCATTGCATACTGCTCTGTAGAAAATGGGTCATTTACTCTCATGATTGAAAAGCTACCTGGGAGCTGAGGTGCCTGCTCCTGTCCGGCACCTTGAGGGTATTGGATGACATACCGAGAACCCGAGAAGAGATGAAAATTTTGATTTTTAAGTATAGTTGCTACTTGATATCTATCACTTTTGCACATAAAGTCATAAGGTCAAATAATCATAAGTCATACATCAGGGACCATCGGGACTACCTTTTAGAATAAGTTTCTACAAACTGATACTCATGGAAATAAATGCGTACCTTTGAGTGAGCAGATTAGTACTTTAAGTCCCAACTCAACTACCTAGCATAAGCAGAAAGACCTCTCTCACCTCCAATGCCGCTTCACATGTTTTCACTGGCCCTCTTTCGCTGTACTTTTAAAAATAAAAAACAGTACAAAAAAATTCGCTCTTTACAGCTCATATTTTGTATCTCCAATAAGTAAAATTAAAAACTATTGAAAGATTTCTCCAAATCCCATGGAATTTTATCTGAAGTTCAGATGTTACTTTAAACTATATGCACACCCAAGTGTGCTGGCCCCTGAGCCATACCTTGGGTATCAAGCTGTTCAATAGACCTTTTACAGTGATACAAATATTTTCTACCCACACTGTTTAATAATATAGTGCCCACTAGCCACAGGTGGCCTCTCAGCTCCTCAAATGTGCCCAAAGCAAGGGAAGTCAATGGGTAAAACTAAAATTTGAAGAGTGCTTGTGGCAAAAAGGGACTACATTGCTAGCAGAGCTTCAGAATATAATTGCTGATTCTAAGATTTCTACCTGTCGTAATAGGAAACCCTCAGAAGCAGTCACTCACAACATTTGTACACTTAGCCCAAGTGACACATTCCCACAACTACAAAGAGCAGGGACAATCTGGGCAAAACAGTGATTCTTCCTCCTTGCCCACTTCTTAATTCTTGTAGCTGTTACAGCAAAGGAGAATTAAAGTTGCAAATAAAATTCCAGCTATGGTGATGCAAAAATAATAACTCTGCTTTAAAAGAAAGAAGAAAATAATTGATTCTGAGTCAAACTCAAGAGACCATGGCCTTAGAACACAACACAAATTACTCTGAATGGCAAATTCTAGTGTAGCTATACAGCAAAGAAAGTCATAAATATATTTACACGAAGTAAAATATATTTTTTGAGGCATTAGGTAGGCAGGCTACAGCAAAGTACTCCACAAGTCATGGCAGAACAGAGCCAAGTCTAGGAGGAAGGGCAGAGCATCTGTCCAGGTCAAGCCCTGAGCATCTGGCCCTTCCAGCCAGGCTCCGCTCCTGACAGTGCACACTGTCCACAGGTACAGGAGGCTACTGGGGAATTCCAGATCCACACCACAGCAATTGGTGCATCATGTAGTATCCCATGTTCTAACCATGAATCAAATTCTTACTTTCTTCCCACAGGCTGCCTGAGCCTGCGCTTGTCTTTTCGTGCTTATAGAGGAGTTGATCCTTGCTGTTATTCAAGGTAGAAAGAAAGAAAACTGCAGAGCCAGGGCAAAAGGGGAAGGCCCGGTAAATTAGAACCCTGTTTGTATTTTTTTTCCCAAAGAATAATCCAAAAGGTTCCAATTTACACATCATTGACGGAAACTTAATTATTTAATCATCTTTTTAAAAAAAATTTCCTGCAAGAGATGCTGGGAGAGGTAGTTGTTAACCCGGGCACATTGCTGCCATGACCACTGCCATCACTCCTCCACGATTTCTATAATCCAGGAAGAAATGGGAATTAACACTGGGTAGGAAATGAGCTTCGCAAACTTCACCTTCTCCCCCGCTCCCCAAAAATGACCTTCCCTATTCTCTAGGTGTACTTTTTCTCTCCATGAAATCTCTAGATGTCAAACGCCTCATTGAAATCCAGAGCATAGTGTCATATGACACTATCAATCTACTAATGTAATTATAATCCTATTATAAAGACCTGTAGGCAATTCTCACTCAACTAATGGGATTTGCATGAATTTATGAATGACCAGAATAGTGATTTCAAGTAGGATGACTGCTTCTTACCACTTACCTTCTGAAAAAGAAACCGTAT
Organism: Ctenodactylus gundi; assembly: GCA_004027205.1. NCBI lineage: Eukaryota > Metazoa > Chordata > Mammalia > Rodentia > Ctenodactylidae > Ctenodactylus > Ctenodactylus gundi. The sequence goes on from PVKB01001563.1 coordinate 270,602, forward strand.
AGAGTAATTGAACTGTTTTTCATTACTTGCTTTTTTACATTTATAGTTATATTCCTCAAGAAAAACAACAGCTACTAAACTGAAGTTACAATTAAGCATGTAAATATTACAAAGTATATACCTGAAGAGAATAAGGTTTATTAGTCTATGAATGATGTTTATTATTTCATTAAACTGAAACACTATTCTACACACAGCACTTCTTTGGGGTTCAGCAAGCACTGTTCTCACTCTAAAACAGGACTCCTTTTGTCTATTTTCCCTCTGAAACTTATGTGATTATGTGACCATAAAGCACCACGTGGATCAGCTAGAAGCTGCATCCCAGTGCCTTGTGTCATTTCATTTAGCTAGGACTTCCCAGAAAAGTTTTAAGTAAAAGGGTACTTGGCATTTGAACTGATTGTTGAATTACACTTGTCATGTTTTGGCTGAGATAACAGAATCCCCAGAATCCCATTCCTAACCACTTGCGCCCACAGGGAAAAAAAACCCTTACAATTACATCTAATTTAAATCATATGTTCAAGTAAAGGCTTATGTGACTATTATTAATAATTGCTGCTATCTTTTATTTTGTTATCCTTACTTAACAGTTTCAGATGATTCTTATTTAACAATTTATGAAAGTAAAGTCAGAAAAGTGGACTTTCTCAGCAGTATTTACCCAAAGACAGGCACAAGGTCTCCCATCCCAGCTTATCTGCCTAGAAAGCTTTTCTGTCTTGTTTAGAGGTCTGTGGGAGCCCTTCAGCCCCAAAGTATTTGCTCTTTCTCTTGCATAGTCATAAAGATACTGGATTCTGAAATAAGAAGATTCAAATAAGAATTTTGGCTTGGCTTGCTGCTTACCAGCTGTGTAAACCTGCATTGGTCACCTCACTTCTGGGAGCCTCCATGTCATTATCTGTATGATGTCACTGAACTAACAGGAAAATGGTAATAATAGTATCTACTGTATGGAGTTGTTGATGAAATCACAAAGAGAACATATATTGAAGACTATGACTGTTACAGGTGAGCAAATGAATATTGCTCAAATCATGCCCTCATGTTTACAGAGGGAAGAGAAGACTCTAATCTTCCACATGACTGGAGTCTATAACTCACCAAACACCTGTAACCTATAATCCAATCCACATGCCTGAAATCTACAATCTACCACACCACACGCCTGTCTTTCACCACACACCTGTAATCCACTCTTCTAGACCAGGCACCCATCTCCTAAACAGCACATGGTTCCCTAGATAATCCATAATATTCAAGTATGTGAAACTTCTTGGGGAAATTCCAGATCTAAACCACAACACTCAGAACATAAATAATTAATAGAGTCAAATGGGTAAGATATTGGGAGTCAAAAGGGATGAGAATGAGGGAGTTTGAAGATGAAAAAGGGGGTGGAGAAAGGGATTGTGCAGTCTGTGAGATATATATGTACACAAAATGTTCAAGCTCAGTGTAATATTTGGGCATGGCATATTAATAAAAAAGAGGGGGGAGAAAGTTTGTGTTCTTCAGAAAAAATAATTAAGAAAGAGAATTTCTTAAGGGGAAGCAATGCCTTGTGGATCAGTATCAGTGAAAGTAAGAACTAAGAAACAAAGAGAGAACAACTAACTGCTGAAATTGATTTAGGTGGGACTGTGTCCAAAGCCTTGGCCACCCAGCCACGATTACACGTCAGATTGTTCCATGCCAAGTCGACTGACCAAGGCTTTCTGTCTCTCCCTAAAAAAAAGCAGCCCAGGGAAGGGTGGGCCTCAGCTGGAATGGTCCTCCACAAACTAACAGAGTCAATGCGTGAAAGCTGCCTGTTAATTTTACACAAATCTTTCCTTGGAACATAATCTGGGTGGCATAACTTAGTTTCAAACTGCTTGAGATCCTACTAGTGTTTAAAAATATGAGACCAGGAAGCCAGGAGCACTTATCACGGGATTGTATAAGAGTTTTAGATGTTTCTCCCTTTCTCTGCTCTCTCTTACTTTCAAAGTGTCTGTGCTTTGACAATTTTTCTTGTCCATAAAACAGAGTTTGGCCCGAATGACCTTAGAAAAACCTTCAGTGTCTAATATTCTGCACTTCCGTAGTTTTATTTATCCTGTCGACTTAATATATATTTACTGAAGACAACTACTATACAGATCTCTGTTAAACAGGCAGAAGATACCAGAAAAGAAACCCCTGCCTTTATGGAGTAATAGTTTTAGTGGTTTAAATTCCTCTTTCAAACAAGAAAAAGCAATTAAATGTGAATTTAGCCGGTAAAATTCCTTAGTTAAATCTCTGTACATTGCATAATACTGTTTCAAAGGAGAGGAATTTGATCTTGAGGATGTCAGAAGTAATCTATCACATCCTAAAAGTAATTTAATAAATTATTTACTGGGCAAATATCAGAGATTCCGTATGCTCTGCCAGCAGGAAGGTATTTTTTCTACCTTTTGTCTGAGAGCTAATAAAACTATTGACAATCTTTTCTTATTGACAATTGCCAGGAAGAAAATTAAAATCCAGAGAGAGGAAAACAAACTTTTAGAACTTTGGACTGAAAATATATCAGTGCTCTACCCAGAAAGTTATTAAAACCATGATAACAACACAAGATAGATATGGAAAAAATTAAATATTTCAGCCCATGCTATGAGTGCCTTAATATTATATTTTTTACTTGGGATGTTGGTAGGATAATGAAGTTTCATGAGACTGTCTTCTTTCTTCCTTAAAGCCTTTATTTTTGAAATTAAGGTCAAGAAGACATTATCCCAGGTATATTTATGAGGACACTATGTGACGCTTAAAAAGCATTCTACACAGTACCCAACACCCTTAATATAAGGGTAACTCGACCTTTCTTAAGTGGAAGGTGTTGGATTGAATGTGTTGAGTGAACTGACTTAAACTTAAAAGGAACATGCATTATTAAAAGGGAGATATGATGGTGTGTAAGTATACACTATACTACTGTTTCACAAAACAAAGCAAAACTAAAAAAGTAAAGCTCACAAAACTTGGATAACTAATACATCATAACCCAATGCTGGAATGTATTTTGGGGTCTGCATTCACAGAACATAGGTCCTTTTTATTGACAAAATAAATTTGTAAATATTTATAGAATATAGAGTGGTCATTTGATAAATGTATATTTGGCACAGCACTTACATCAGAGTTGGTAGGATTTCTGTGTTCCTGAACGTGTATGTTTTGCGTGTGCTTAGAGTCTCCAAACTCCTCTGTTCTAGCTCTTTACAGCATGTATAATAAATTGTTATGACCTGTAGTCAGCCTACTGTGTGGTACAACATTGTAACGTCTCTTAAATAACTTTGTTTTGGGATTCATTATATAATCTTCCTCTATTTTCTTCCTCTCTCTTCCTTAACCTTTAGCCATCCCTTATCTTTTTCTCTTTTAGTGCCATCAAATATTTTCAGCTTTCACATACAAGCAGGACATTAAGATATTTACATATTGTGCCTGACTTATTTCATATAATTGCTATCTTTCAGTTTTATTCATGTTGCTACAAATCATAGGATTTTGTGACTTTTACTGCTTAATAATATTCCTTTATGTATAAACAGCACATTTTTCTTATTTATTCCTCTGTTGATGGACACTTTGACTGTTCAATAAACAGAAAAGCAGGTACATAAGACTGTCATTCTAAATACTTCACATGCCTTTTGTATTCAATTGATGACTTAATTGTGCTAGCTATTGATTGAAGCATTAGGAAGAATTAAAGAATATATTTTGATAGCAAATACTAACAAGAGTACAGACACAAAGAAACTTTGTGATAGGATATAAATTGTCATGTTTATTTTGGTGAACTGTATGGAGTTTCCTCGAACAACTAAAATTAGAACTATCATGTGATCCAGCAATTCTGCTACTGATTATTTATTTACAAGCAATCAAATCATTATACCAAAAAAGATATGTTAATTATACTACTATTCACAGTAGTTAAAACATGGAATCAACCCAGGAGCCCTTCAGTGGGAGAATGAATAAAATTGAGTTTTATATATAATATGTAATGAAATATTGTTCAGCTATTAAAAGAATAAAATCCTATCATTTGAAGTAATACGGATGAAGCTGAAATCACTGTGTAAGTGAAATCAGCCAAACACAATGATAAATACCATACATTTTTATACATTTGTGGAAACTAAGAAGTCAATCGCAGGATGAAAATAGTGATCACTGTAGACAGAGAGGACCAGGAGAACAAGCAGACAGAAAAAAGTTAATTACAGGCACCAAAACACAGACTTAACAGATTATTTCTAGTTTATTTTTTTAGCACAGTAGGATAATTACTAGTGAAAAAAATTATGCTATATTAATATTTCAAAATGGCTAGCAGAGTACAAAAGTCTCCACACATAAAGATGGTTAATGTTGAAAGAGATAAAAGTGCTTATTACCTTGATGTGATTATTATGAACTGTATACATGTATCAAATTATCATAATTACTTCATAAATGCAAAAATATGTAACAATAAAAAATGAAAGTAAAAAATTAACACTAAAATTTTGAGCAGAAAGATTTTGAGGAAAGGAATATTGGTTTATTTAGATTTAGTCATTGTATTCAAATGAATTTTAAATTAACAAGTGAATTTTTGAATATGATGATTGTGATATAGGATTTGCCAATATTAATCAATTCCTTTATTTAAAAAATAAGAAACTTGTAATCGCAAGTCATAAACAAGATTTAGAAAAAGCACTGTAACTTATTTCAACGGATTGCTGAGTTCTTGTTTTCACAGTTGGTGCAGAGGAGATGGAACAAACACTACACAGATATTACACTGGGTTTCCTGGTACCTGATACAATGAAAGTCATAACTTTCCCCTGCGTCAGAAATTCGTCCTTCTTTGCCAGGAGTACAACTTGATATCAGAGATGATCTAATAAAGAAAATGTGGTATGTATGTACAATGGAGTACTGTTCTGTCAGAAAGAAGGATATATTTGAGTTACCTTTAGGAAAATAAATGTATCTTGAGATCATTATGCTAAGCACAGTAAATCAGACACAAAGGATAAATGGTTTCTTTCATGTAAGAAACTCAAAACACAAATAACTTGAAGATCCAAGTCAAAGAGAGATGATATGCTAGGAAGCGGAAAGGTAGACTTTGGGGAGGAGATGGGAATGGGATCTGGGAATGAAGAGACATGCATGGGCGGGAGGGGAAGAGACAGTAGAACTGAATACAATGCACTAATTCCTAAAGTTAAATGCAATAGTTACGTAGCACAAATATATACCAATAAAATGACAACGGTGAGGGAGAATAATTTTTATTAATTCAGAATATCCTATTATGCAGTAGCATTCTACATCATCATGTTGTTAAGACATCAGGACAAGACCAAAATTGGTTGCCAAGCAGCTTTCTGAGACTGTCCAGGAGCGAGGTCTTGCCCCTGAGCTGCCCCTGGTGGCAGCTGGCACGTTACATGGGGACTTTATCGCTTATAGTTATGAAGCACCACCTTGATTTCATACACAGTAGAAACATTTTTGCTGCACTTCCCTGGGGAAATCACCCATCCTTGACAACTCACAGTCCTTGGTCTATGGAGAGGTGGGAGGTTTCTGTGGCTAGGAGGCAGGATAGGGCGATTGTCCCTGCTTCTCTGCCACTAGCTAGCCAGAGACCTGTCTATCTTCTCTCTCTCTCTCTCTCTGGGTCTCACATTTTTTCTGTACAATCCCATTTTGTTCCCATTAGAATGTAATTCAAAACAGAACCTTGAAAAAAGTCAACATTGTAATCTCCAGAGTGAAATTCAATCTGAATTCTTTGTTGCATGATTCCTCGTAAGACTTCAGCTCTCCCCTAATGTGAATTTACCAAAAGTAAAACAATCTTCACTGTCCAGGATGGTGATAGCCTGACAATGAAGAAACCGCAGGGTGACGCTCCGGATTTGGGTTTTGGTTTACTAGGGGCTCTGGCCAGAATTCCTGGAAAGGAGCTTGGAATTAAAAATGAGAGGACACTTATTTAAATCCTGATGGGGAAATACTGAATGAATTACTTAACAACTTAGAATCTCAGCATTTTTTATTAACAATAAAACAGAGATAATAACACCAGAACCATGTACTGATGAATACCAAATTAAGGAACAGCACAGAAGGGCTAATGAAAACAGCAAAAGAAAATATTAAATATTATCTGTCATTGCTAAAAGGATTTTTGCGAACCGTACAATAGAGTTAAAATAATATTGATTCCATTTATTATAATTCAGCTGTGCCAGGCAACATTATAAATTATATACTGTCTGATAGAAATGTTTTTTGTATTTTTGAATTGCAATAAATATTGATTAGAAATGTGTACAGTATATCCTTGTTAATCCACCAAAATATACTCTTAATAAAAATGTCATCTGCCAAAAAATCCTCAAATACATATTCTTGTTCTGTTGCAAAATAAACTAATGGAGAATTTAGGGATTTAAAATAACAACCTACTGTTAATTTTCAAAGTTCTAAATGCTGATTGTCTGAATACACTTAGGTTCCTCAGGATGGTGTAGTTAGCAGATGTTATAATCACTTCAAGACTTAACTGGATTTGGTATATTTTTTCAAAGGTAAACAGAGCTAAAACCAAATAAAATTTAAATGATGAGAGAGAGAGAGAGAGAGAGAGAGAGAGAGAGAGAGAGAGAGAGAGAGAGATGGGGGGGATAATCATCCAGAAACTCTTATAGTAGGGAAAAAGAGACCTCAGTAAATAACTGGGCTCGATTGTGAGTACAAGAACAAAAGGGCTTTTATAGCCAGGAACAGGTGGAGGGCATTCCCAAACAGAAAATCACTAAGAGGACACCTAGAGAAAGAGGGGTTCCTGCTAGACAGACCAAATAGGATGCTCATTGGAGGCACGCTGGAATATTCCGGTGGCGGAGTGGGGATGAGAAAGCGGTTAGCTGTCACGGAGAATTTATATATCAAGAGTGATAGCAATTCTACACTGACTGAGCAGAAGTCTTGCTAAAATCAGACTACACAGATCTAGAAATGGTGGATTCAAGATGGAGGCTTAGTTCAGAAGAAAGCTTAGAGAAGCTACAGATTGATTAGAGACACAACCTTTGTCGATGTCCAACATTGGTCACTTGAATGATGGTCAGCTGATATTAGTTGTGAGTCCAAAAGGGTCAGTTAAGTCACTAACTTTGTCTTGTCACAGTGGCAGGAACTTTTTTCAGCATGATAGAAAGATCTGAAAAAGAATATTTCAAGAGCAAGTCTGAAACTGCGAGACTTCCTACCAATTCACCTCAGAGATTTCAGACCGTCAACAAGTTGCTAAGCCCAGCCCCCATTCAAACAGAAGCAATTTATATCCCAACACTTAATATAGTGGCAAAAGGAAGGAAGTGATTGCATTCACTGTAGGAGGAGACCATAATACACGCAAGCAGCACATTTCACAATGTCCTGTGTAAAATGTAAATATCGGGAAACTTCATAAATTGAAAGGAGAGAGAGCTGATAGCTTATGTGTACACACACATACAAGCTATGTTTATTTTATAAGTAACATCCAAATGGAAAGAGTTGTCTACACAAACAGTAAAGATGTGCTCTGATAAACAAAGTCAACTGTGTTTACAAAACTGGAGATACAGGTGATGATTGAAACTTCACAGACGATGTTCTAAAAACTATCTGCCTTTTGGTAAATAGTGGTGGATGTTTCAGTGAGAGTTAAACAAAGGTGAAAGTGTTCGCACAGTCTCACACCCTAAAGGGAAGATGCATACATCTCTGACCAAACTCAACAATATATCTGATAAGTTTAGTGAAGGAGCAGCCAAATGCATGACAGAATCATCTAGTTAATGAGCCTTCCGTAAAGCGACTTACACTTTAGAATGTTTTTACAATTTTGTTTATCCCTAAAGAGCACTGTCAGATAAAATATAAGATACCAAAAACCACACTGAAATTCAAATTTTAAATAAAGAGTAACATTTTAGTATAAACACATCCCAGTTATTGAATGGAACTAGCTCATATTAAAAATAATTAACTCTTTATTTGAAATTTGAACTTAACTGAAAATTTTATATCTTTATTTGCTAAAACTGTAACTGTATCCCTAGATGAAACTGATTTTATTGCAGACATTTTTTTTCTTATGCCCATCAGGAGAGATTAACTTTTGCATTTGATTTAAAATCATAATATATTACCAATACTATTTAATCCTTTCCTGTGCATGTATTAAATTCATACTTACCTAAAAATTGTCAAAGGCAAGTTGATTATGCGTTTTCTATAGGAATGAGAACAGAGTAATAGATATCAAGGACATGCAGCATACTTTCTTACAGACATTAGAGAAAAGATGATATTTAACATTTCTCAGAACTTTGTACTAATTCTTCAGTCATGCCAAGATGTTAGACACCTCCTGACTTCTGCTCACAACCATTAATTCCACCTTGTTGGATTTAATTCTTTGCATTTGGGTAAAGATGAAAACATCTGGTTGCCACATGGACATACTTCATCTGTTAAAAAGCAAAAGTTATCTCTGAGCTGGTCCTTCCTCCGGCCAAATTATGCCTGCTCATTTTTCTTCTCTAGTTCTAGTTCCAACCCTTTTATCATTTCTGTTTTTTTCTTCTTCTGGCACTCTGTTTGCTTCCCACGTTTCTGAAACTATACAGAATTAAATGAGATTCAGCATTCTAAAAAAATTCTTAATAGCAAATATGGTAGTAAGTACTGCTTTGATTACATAACTCTAAACATTAAACATATTATTTCAAATGTGTAAAGTACATATAAAATGTAACACACTTAAAGAACTTTTTAAAAATGTAAAGAACACAAAAGAAGTCTTGGAAACAATACCAGAAGTGGCTACTGAAAAAACAAATGAACCCAGAATAAAATCACCTGAGTCCAATTATCAATAACTACACAAATGTTCAAATGTATTCTCAGTATCAACTATATGCTCCCTACAAAAGGTATCCTTCAAATATAAAGATATAGGCTGAAAAAATGGTTAGAAGGATAAATATTATGAAAAGAGGCATGAGAAAGTTGGCAGGAAGGAATTAATACCTGATAAAAATATTTGAGACAGTTTATCTAGACATAACGAAGAATATTTTATAATGCTAAAAGGGTCAATTTTTCAAGAATTTACAGATTAAAGGGAGAAATGCAAAATTCTGCCATTTTGTTAGGGGATTTTAGCACCCATCTCTCACTTATTCACAGAATCGTTACACTCAAGGGAAAAAAGAAAGCAAGAAAGAGTGAAGACTCTGCAGGAACACAGACAGTGCAAGTAACACTAACATCTGTAATTTACACTTCTGGGACATTATACATCAAAAAAGCATAATACAGAGTCTTTGTACTTTAAACAATGTAAGTCTTAGGTTGGGCCGTAAGAGTACGTCTCAATAAGTTCAAGAAAATTGAAATTGTATAGAGATTATTTTCTAACAATAGAATTAAATAAAAATGCATTAACCCTTGTTATTGCTATTTTTCAGAATTTTAACTATCTTGTATGTGATTATTCCCATTTCTACTAAAATATTAGTCTTTGCCTCTCTGAGCCCATCTATCTAGACATTTTCCCAGCCAATAAACTCATATTCAGTTCTTTTTAAAGACAAAGTTCATTTATATGTTTCCTATAAAGACTGCAACTTGTACGTACACATATATTTGTCTTGTGAGTATAACTTCTACTCTGAAAGTCTGTGGAGGAAATTTCCACATATATATTTTATTTAAAATTACCTGAAGTTCATTATGCATACCCAGACTTGGAGGATTCCAATCTCAGAATTAATATTATTATTATTGTTTTCTTGGGACAGGGTTTCACACTATAGTCCAGGCTGGTCCTAAATTCAATATATAGTCCAATTCTCCTGCCTCAGTCACACTCAGCTTATGTGGTGTTGAGGAATCAAACCCATGACTTTGCATTTGCTAGGTAAGCACTTTAGCACTGAGCTGTGCCCCTAGCCTGATTTTTTTTTTTTTTTTTTTTTTTTTTTTTTTTTTTTTTTTTTTTTTGTGCTTCATGGGAAATGGCAACATCCCATTCATCAGGGAACACTTCCAGTCATCTGTCCTTAGTCAGAACTATAGGCCACTGGAATGCACTCTGCCTTTTTTCAGAGGTCTCGTTGGGATAACATATCTTGCTGCTTACAGGACACACTTGGAGTAGAGTAATGTTTAAATGGTGTGTATCCTCCAAGTTTAGGACCCATTCCTCTGCCAAATCCTGCCCTGGGCTTTAATGTGCTGACAGATTGCAGCTCCAGCCCTCCAACTCTTCGAGGACCACAAGCCTTCAACCTCTTCCAAACCTAGGGAGCAAGTCACTCCTTTGAACCCAAGAACAGCTGATCACTCTACCCTTCCTCTGGTACAGCCAGTTTCATCTCTTCAACAAACTTGAGCTTTTTAGAACAAAGAGCAAACTGCCATATTCATGCAATATTTGACTTCTGTCTTCTAAAGAATTTCTATGACAAATAAATGCTAATGTTTGTCTACTTTCTGGATCAAAAAGTTAGGGAAAAATACAGAGAGTATTAGTGAATTACACTTTCATCAAATTATGCTGTCTTCCTGATGAAATCTCCCTCTGCCATAAACATTTATAGGCAGCCCACTGTGAGTCCTGATCAGGTAACTTAATCACTTTCCTCTCTTGTAAACTTAACATTAATTGTATCGATTTTGTATTATAATTATATATTTTTAGCTAACACTCGTGTGCACCTCCAGTGTGCTGAACAGTTTACAAGAAGTAACAGCTTTCATGGACGTATCATGTCTATAGAGACATTGTCATTGTTCCTGTTTTCTGATGAAGACAAAAGAAGTCCACAGAGTCTAAGTTACACACATAATCAGCAAGCCTTAGAGTTAGGATTTTAAATTCAGGACATGTGGGCATCAGCAATTCTAACTCAGAACCACCAGATGAAACTGTTTTTCTCCTACAGAGGTTACGTGTACTTGGACACACGCCCACAATTTGTCCTGGAAGTAGTCCCTTCCCCTGCTTTCCCGCTTCCGTTGTTGACACCGCCCTTGGCTCTTGGAGTCCAGCTCTGGGTTCACTAAATCCAGTAGTCTGCGTTTCGCTGCGTGCAGATGCTGCCCAGGACATTGTTTTTACACCTTTTTCTTCCTTTTTCCACTCTTTTTCAGATTCTTGTATTGTGTTTAATCTCCCGTGATATCTTCAAAACACTTTCTCTCTTCCTCATTTCTCCGTACTCTGTTTTATTCCATATACCGGCATGATGGAGGCTGTAGTAAGACACAGGTCTAGTCTTACTCATGGTCCACAACATTAACAGCGGTGCTTCGCTGGACACTTCTGGGCCTCCTTATGCACTCCGGCGTTTCCTCTGCCGTCGTGTCTCCTTGCACAAGGAGAGCTGGCTGTTTGCCGAGACTCCCTTCAAACCCTTCTCCCTTTCGTTAATGTGTACATCCTATTTTCCTCTCAAAATAACCTAAAATTTCCATTCTTTCTTCAAAATCATATTAAATGCTTTCCATTTCTTTCCAGAAAACCGTTTTGAAAACCATTATCTGTGCTCATCCACACCAGACTCTCTTTTTCCCACGTATACAAAAATTCTGTGCTTTCCAGCTCCCTTCCCACTAAACAGTCAGACTTTAAGTAGTTTCAGCCAATGAAATGTGCGAGTAAGTTGCACACAGCACCTCTGAACGGGGACGCCACGAGCAGACATCTCCTGAGTCTCCTACCTTAGAAACCATGGATGTCATGTGTTTTCGGAGGCAAAGCTAAAATATGATGGGGATTTTTTTTTTAAATATCATTTTGGGTCCTCGTGTGAACAGAATTCTTCATCAACATGAAGTGGGTATTATATATGAAGGAGAAATACAGCTTCACTTTGTAAATTACTTTTTATTGTAAATGTACTGGTTGTAGCATCATATTGGGTGTCTGTAACATTCTATATCCCTTTTTTCCAAGATAATTTTCTTTCTTTTAAACCCAGATATCTGTCTATAGCTGTCTTATGATACACCTAATCATTCATATTGAAAGCCCCAGGGCTGCCCTCTAATCTCAGTGCCTCCTGTCTGAAAGGCTCTAAGCTATCGGCATGACTTGGTTTCCATTGCATGAATGATGCGTGCATAGTAGACATTTAAAGGACACTTCTCAAATAGCAAACAGTGTCACACTTGGAATAAACAGAAATGGAAAGCATGCTTTATTCAGACAAAACTGTCATAATTTTTTTAAAAAAGCATAGCTCACTAATTTTGCAAGCTGTTGCTTGTAGTCAACAAAGCCAAAGGAATGTAACAATATTATATGTTAAATATAAACATTTTGATGTGATAGATTTTGCCTGCTACCAAACTAATGGAACTCTGCAATTGGAAGTCTTTCTTTTTTACTCTCTAGAATTTAACTAATAACCCTCACTACAATTATCACCTTAGGTGCCATGTACATAATTATATAGCAAAGATGGATTTCAAAAAATGACTGGACTGCACGGTGAGACCCAGACTCAAAAAAATGTAAAAAATCAGTAAGAGATAATAGGGCAACTGATATACTCCAACTTGGTTGAGATTCTTTTGTAAGTAAAGTATACATGTGTTGTTCCCCACGATGGCCTCTCTCTGGGGCTGCATTTGTCTCTGCCTTGTTCTAAAAGGTAGGTGAGTTGCATGTGATTCAGAGCAGAATCTAAGAGGGTTTGTGACACGTCAGTTCAGTTACTCAAAGCTGCAGTTGAATTGCCAAGAATTTATATAGCTGTTAATATAAAGTCAAGCAACCAACAAATATTTATCAAACAGTTGCTACATTGATTCTGTACAGGAACATTGACTCTAAGCAATTAAAAAGAACTACAAAATTACCAGTCCTTGAGGAAAAGGGCATAAAACATTGAAATAATCTCATATATTTTGAGAGGAAGAGAAATCCCATTGAGAAGAATTAGAATTCAGTGTCCACAAGAGTTAATGAGGTCACAATTTCTATGAAGAGTAAATTCTTTATGCCGAATTGCTGACCTCCTATTTCAGGGCTAGATCAGAAAGTTTGAGATACTGAGGTAAGGCAAGGACATTAAAAGATCAGAGACAAAATTCATCTAGAAAGCTTCAGAAACATGTTTGATCCTTTTCCTAGAGATTTGGAGGCCAGCTGTGTTATACTTGTGGACTGTGGGATGCAAGAAAACCCTCTGCCGCCTCTGCATGACCAGTCAGGTTCTGTACCGTGAAGCACAGAAACCTGCCCTGAAGTTGCTCTTGGAAAAGAAAATGCATCTAGTAGAAAAATGCTAACTAGTTTGCAGAATCAAAAAAGGGTTGAGCCAACAAGGCTTAGAAGAAAGGGAACGTAAAGGCAGATGTTTGAATAGCAGGGGTGGCAATTCTGGGAAACTTTTTCTAGACCCCATGTGGTGGAAGGATGGGCTGCTTGTCAGTCAGCTGCATCTTCTGGGCGGGGAGTCTCGCTAGATCCTTTTGTGCCTGAGCTGGGGCAGGTAGAGCACCCACTTGACATCCTCCGGGATTCCTCAGAGCTCTTGTGTTCCTTAATTTCTCACACTGAAAACAAAATGTCTCACTTCTAAGCAATATTTTCAAAATATATGTTAGTGATAGTTGAAATAGTCACATTTGAAAAGAATAAAATGTCCGCACACTACATTCATGATTTGTTTGTCACTAATTAGTGATATGAGGACAGGTAAGTCTTTTAAGAATATTGATGGGTTCAAGTATGAAAATCCTAACTGGGTTGATGCCACACCCATGGTTAATCTGAAGTTCTGCATCAGACCTGTTTAGCCCTAACCGTGGACACCAGACTTCCCACACGGAAATCCAGAGTAAATGTTTTCACACCCTAAGCCTTTGGCTGTCTTCATCCTATATTTTAGGCACTGTTGTTTACATTGTAATATAAACTGTGTAAAAATAGATTTTTTTTCCTGGCAAAATAAGGGCTTGCTTGTTTATGGAGATAAATGCTGTGATATACGCAGGTGGCGACTTTTAAATCCACATATTAAGAGAACCTGGCCTTTGGTAGAGATTGCACCTTCCGCTTCGTATGTCATGTCTGAAACAGCCATAGCGATATACAAGGACAGAAGTCTCATGTTTCGTGGAACGAGACCAAGATACATTTTGAGTTGTATATTTCTATCTGTTCTCCCTCCAAAACAACAGTAAAATGCAACATTTTGATGTTCTCATGTCTGAGATGCTTCACTGACCTTTCCTCAGGAGTAGGAACTGTTCTATCCTTTCTATTCCTCCATGCCCAATTTAGGCATAGTTTCTCTGTAAGGAATTGTTTCTGCTGGTTATACACCAAAGGATCATTAGTTAATAACTGGGTGTGGAAATTCACCTTCAGAATAGTACTTTTGATTTTAGTTTGAAAAATAAATTCTACTTTTGTGGTGGTAAAACACATACCGTTAAGAAATGAGGAAGGTACAATAAAAAAGTTAAAATCAATAAAAATTAGACACTATTTTTAATATTTTAATTTCCTCCTAATATTGTGTGCATTTATGTAATATTTTAAATTGTGTCACTTAAAAAATAGTCTTGGGGTTTTACCAGCTCTGTGGAAATCTTATGAATTACATATTAGTTTTAACTGTTTTTACAAAGAAATACCTTCACTGACAGACTTCTTGGCAATATGAAATTTAAAAAAGTATTATACAAAAACAAGAGCTAAATATACTTGAAATTTAATTTTTTAAAGCACATTAAAATACTGCAACACCCCTCAATGATTCTTGCATCACTGCCTGGAGATGAAGCAATACTTTGGTGATAAAATTTATGCACATCTTTGGCCGACCCTTACCATAGAAAACAAAATCAGAGTGAGAAGAAACCATGGAGAGATAGAAAAACAGCACTTTGTTGAAATTTTGCTTTGTGTTGTGTGATGTAATTCTATTCTCTGTTTCTGCCTACATAAACATGATCATTTGTGAAGACTTATTTTATTACTCAAGGCTTTTAGACCCCAGCCATTTGCCTCATGCAAGTACTGAAACTTGTCTGGAAGTAGGAACAAGTGTTCTTTACTTGCATGTGAATTTTGAAAAACTTATTGAAATTTGGATGGTTACGCATTTCCAGTAAACATGTCATTCTGTCTCCTGGGAATGGTGCAGCACTGCACAAATATAAATCAAAATAAATGCACTAAATGAGAAGTTAGAAAGTTGAAGCAGTCACTGTCTTTGGCATATCACCTATTTTCGCTGCAGGTTTATTGCTTATAAAATGGGTGAAATACTCTGAAAATAATCTTGACACCTTGCCTTACTTTTGCATTTACCCTGAGTATTGAATAAAGAAGTATTTCAAATTGCTTTCTAGAATACTGAGGATTTCATACGTACATGTTTAATTGTTTGATGAGGAGTTTCCGTTGTTAGCATGTTCAAACTGGGGTCTTTTATTTCTCACATAGGGTAGCTCTAAGGTCTGTTGTAGAGAATAGAAGTGTGATGAGAAACACAAGATTCAGGCAGAATGCCTTTTGTTAGTGGTGCTGTTGTGCTGCTCCTTGCTGCTGCCCCAAGCCCGGGGTGCAAGTTACTTTGCAAGCTCTCTTAACCCTGGAGATATTGACAGGAGATTGAAGCATGGGTGAGAGAGGGTGAGGTAACACATCCATCCTGTGCTTCCTGGGTTCTGGTCACCTTGTGCTGGCTGTGCTCTTCATCAAAGGCAGGTCTTGTCCCAGAACTCTCCCCGTGGTGACCTGCACAGGCTCTAGTCAGTGCTTCTCCATTCACCTGCCATGGCTAGAGGTGTGTGCTAGTCTTACCTCTCAAGCCCTGAGGTTCAGCACTGCACGGTGAGTCCTTAGAGCTTGCCCACAGCTTTGTAAAGATCCCCTTTATTGTATTCTCCTCATGTTCCCCAGTAGAATATACCCTCCTTGTTCTTATCTGAATTCCAGCTGCTGCAGGCCTCATTGACAGACACAGAGATATGTTCTTGTTTTTGTTGCCTTAATCCGTTATCATCATTTCCTCCCATCCAAATTTGTGTTGCTATGGAGACAGTGGTAAAAAGCAGTATTTTACCCTTTTTTGAGACAGGGTCTCATTCTGGAGTCCACTTCTATCTACTCATCATCATTGGAGCAGGCACACAGCAATACCCATGTACACACACACACGCACACACACACACACACACACACACACACACACACACACACTCATACAACTTGATTCAAAGTAGATCACTAACTCAGACAGTGGCGTCCCTAAGTAGGGACATTGGTTGCTAAAGAACATTTGTGAAAGCCACCTAGCCATTCCTACCTACCAAGTATTCAGAAAATAAGGAATAAGACTTTGAGAGCCAACTGTGCAAATATGTAGCTAGTAGCATTCAAAAGGATGCAGTACATTTACTGTCAATGAAGTATCATGGAGAAATTTCCAGAAAGAATTAGAGTTTTATTTTTAGGGATCTGGATTTTCTGCAAAAGTAATATTTGACTAAAATTACAATAATAAAAATACTATGTTTCAAAAACTGGAAAGTATGGGTTACAGAACATTGAAATGACAAAGAAAAATGAATGCAGACAAGAGAAGCCTAGAATACTCATGATCCAGTCATACCAGAGAGCCTTTAGAGCGGAAGTAGAAACTGTCATATGGCAGATTCTGAAATTAACCAGAATCCTCCTTATAATACTTTCTGGTGAAGGGAGAGGGCACATGTTCTCTTCAAAGCCCACTTATGAACTTCTTTTAGCTTTAGAGTACCCGGGTCAGACTTATTCCTATGGCTGATTTAATGATGAACTTATTTCTATCTAACATTGTTATTCCATTTCTAAAGTGCACAAAAGTTCATCTTTCTTTAAAGGCCAAGGTTATACAGAATGCCTACAACTCAATTATGAAAAGGACAAAAGGGAAATACTTTTAAAATCATAAAGAAAAAAATAAGTTGACAAGGATTTTTAAATTGTTCTTTTAAAACTCCAGGTCATAATTTTCCTAATTAATAGAAGAATAAGATTGATCATGTGGTAAAAGCAAATGATATGATAAAACAAAGAAAAGCTGAAAACAAGCTTCTAAAATGGCAAGTGGTTGGCAATGACAGTGAAGAGGCACATAAAAATTTAAAGCTAATCATAATAATCATCACAAATGCATTCAAAATATTTGAATTTTTGTGCATATGCGCCCACCTAAGATGCCTTACTTTGCACCGATGTTGTGTATCACGCACTGTACACTAATCGTGACTGATCCCGAGCTCTCTCCTTGCTGCTAATGCAGCCAAACGTCTTCACCTCCAAGCCCATCTCAAAACATTCCAAAGTAGAGAAGCTCAGCACCAAAAATTCCCACCAGTAAGCCCTGCTCCCTGAGGCTAGGCACTTCAGCTGCAGAAGTTCCCAGTTGCCATGGTCACAATGACCAGGGAGCCACTCCCCGAACCCCCAAGCCACCAGCATATGAGGAGACAGGCACGTTTTTCCTTCTTAATCCATGCTGCCTTCCTTCCAGAGTTCCTATGGCTCACAGCTGGAAAGATCACTTCAAGTCATTAAGCTGATAGCTTCACATGTCATTCAAGGAGATACCAATGACATGAGCTACAGCACAGTAAAGGTATTGGAAAGTAGGGATAGAAAACAGGAAGTCATAGCCACAAGAAAACTAGCGTTTCTATATTCTTATACTAAGTACCACGTTACACACTTTCTGTTCATGATCTGCTGCGAGGTCTCTTACGTTGTGACCACTCATGGCCTCTCATTTCATCTTAACCTTAACTAATCTAATGAAGATCTTAATTTTCATTTTTTATACTAGGAAACAAGGCATTCGGCAAAAAGCAAAAATTAGCAAAACTAACATCAGCAGGAATTCTGTTACGCATGCTCGCCGTCCTTGTCATTCACTGCGGGCACAAGTGGGAAGGCAGCTGCGCTGGCCTGCGTCCTCTGGCGGAGGCTCTGTCTGCGCTTTTCTTGCTACCCTGGCACTCCCCAAATACTTTGCTTTACTTCCGGAGGTTCCAGTCAAATACCAGCCCCCATGTCTACTCTGCTCCCGTAAGTAGTGACCTGAAAATAAAAATGTATTGCTGATATTAGCTTAAGAGAAAAGGCAGCCAACTGAAAGTCTACCTCCTGTGTATGTTGGACGAGTAACTTTACTTTTTTGTGTGAACAATGAAGCTTTAAAGTTCACTAGAAGAAGCTGTGTGACCCTGGTATGTCTGCAACGGGAGCCATGATCACACTTCTCAAGTCCAGAAGTGACTTTTAATAAAGCCCATGTTTGTCTATTTCATGTAACATCATAAAGGCCAAAACAGTAGAGCATGAATAAAAACAAATGTCTTACATCAGTCTTTCAAATGGATCCAGCAGAATATAAATCTCACATTAATTTGATGTATATACATATAATCTACTTTTTTACATGCACAAATTTTCTCTGAAAGTCAGAAATATGATTAATCTTTTTGCTCTTTGAGTTCTTATTTCTACTTTATATTTTTTGTAAAAAATTTTCAACCTAAGTAAATGTATTTTTATACTTAGAACTATTTTATTAGTAGCTGTATAATTTTTGTGTCAGAAAGTATGTACATAAATTAAAATATTTTCCAGCAGCTATAAAGCTTTCTGTGTTATTTCTTCAGTTATGAAGTGTCATTGAAGTTATTATTAATATTAATTGATCAAAACAACATAATCACATTCACATTTGATACTAATATGTTGGTCTTCATACTTCATAATCATGCAATATAGATATTTTATATTTATGAACATATATTTCATGTTTATAACGCATTTTATATGTTTATAGGTATGTTATAAATTACATGTTTAGTTTTTATAAAGTAAAATCTTACTGTACATGCATCAATAGTAATACCAATAAAATTTTTCCCCAGCTAGCTTACGTACTTTCATATAAAAATTGCTTAATTCTAGTACAACTATTGTTTAGCATCAATATTACTTCTGGTTTTTTTATTTTTAAAAATATAAGCCCTGAGAAACATTGTTTTCAAAAATATGTAACTGAGAGTAGAATTTTATTAGATCAATTTCATCCAAGTCCTTAAGCTCTATACTCAAATCACACGAGGATTTCATCACCAGAATTTACTTGTGTTCAGTTAATTGACAATTCAAGCCCTCCTTTATTTTTGTTGAAAAATTTTAATAATCAGGACCCAATTGCATTGAAAAAGGTGTCATTCATTACAATCATTACTCAATTTATCACAAAACAGTAGTGAAACTTGTAAAATGATAATTATACTCATGACTAGGAGTGATGTTCAAATATTCACTTGTAATACAGGCATACCTTGTGTGTAGACAGTATAAACTGCTTATAAAGACCTTCAACTTACCTGAACCAAGCCTCAAAATTAAATAATTTTGATTTTTTAAAAGTGGTGAAAATAATGCTTTAAATGGTAAAAAATAAGCATTTGTTTATTTTAAAAAGGCAGGAAATATTTTGACCTAACGGGAGGGTTAGACACTGGACTTAATGCTAGAACAAGGTTCTGCACACCCTTTGTGGAACAAAGTCTCAACTGTCTCAAAGTCTCAGCTATTGGACTCTAAAAACACTGGCAGGTCTGAGGCTCCAGGGTGGCTGGTCCATTCTAGTTTTCAGGGCAATAAATACCACCTTGTATCAACGTGTGAACAGAGGTCAATATTTTAACAAAGAAATGACCTTTTGATATGCTTTCCTTCAGAGGTAACTGTTTATTGCAATGTTGTACTCTGAAGGGCTAGAATGATAGGAACTCATCTTCATCTATACAATATTTTTGAGGAAATCCTTTTGCCTTATTCTATACTTAATATATTTTCCTACTAACCTTGGAGCTGCAGTAATAGCTCATTCAAGTTATATAAACAGCTGGAACCAGCCAATCTAATTGGCAAAGCCAGCCAGGCCTCATTATCAGCAAAGTCAAGTTATTTACTGTTAGGAAAAGCCTAACCTTGTCTTTCAGTTTAAATAAATGTGTTGAGATGCGTTCCCATGACAACCATCTCACTCCTTAGCACCACTCTTAGCATTCATGGATAAAACATGGTGCTGGGTCATGATGACATAAGGCACGCTGGCCTTCAGGGCTTTTCAGCAACAACCTTCTATTCTCTTTGCTGTCAAGAGAGCCTCTTCCCAGAGGGGCCCATTTCTCAGCAATATCCAGAGAACAAAGAGAAATTATTAAAAGAAAGTTGTTTAAAAAAAGATAAATAAAAGACAATCAATTTTTGTCTGAAAAAAAGAAATAAAATTGTTAGTGCTCCCAACCTCTCCTTTAGCATTATGTAACTTCTGGACAATTTAGCTCATGTCAAGAGACTTTAGATCTGACACTATGCTTTGCCTTTGAAAGAACTGTGTACAAGACAAAGGAAAGCATGGAGCCGAACACCAACATCTTAAAAATTTCACTTTTTTGTGTGATAACAGTCTGCATGATGATACACCATAGAGAATACTTCATCTCTACCTTCGGTGCACTTTCTGTGCATCTCGTATGTGTGAATGAGCCTCAATTTGAATGCACCTAGACTGCATGCATTCTTTAAGACTTTCCCTTTAGAATCATGTTTGAAACATGACATTGTCCATTTTGTCTAATGTAATCATAATTAAGATTCCATCAAGTGTTATATTAACTAAATTATGGATATACTGTGTTTTGCTTAACTATTAGCATGTAGACGTACATTTACTTGGACTGGTGTTATGAGCCATTTCCAACACTAGCAACAAATTTGCTCTAAGTCATAATATTCTCTTTCCTGGTCTCCCAGGCACATATCAGTCACGGTCTGGTTCAGGAAAGGTAGCTTCTGAGTGTGAAATACCGTGGTGTGGAAATTGCAGTAAAACAGACATCCTCTGATATTTTGAGTCAGACACAGATACTATGAGATCTCTGGGCTGCGTGTTTCACTCAGGTGGGTAATGCCAGGTAATGTCAGGGAGACAAAAATAAAAGATGTGTGTGAAGAACTTAGTCTAGTGACTGGCAGGGGTAACTAAAGACAAGAAAGAGTGGTGGGGTGGGAGTGGGGTATATATGCATGTGTGTGTGTGTGTGTGTGTGTGTGTGTGTGTGAGTGAAGACAATGCAGCAGGTATTTATAATTGCTCATATACTATCTCAGGAAAGAAGAGAAAGAAGTTGAATATTATCTGCAGTTTACATAGACAGTTTACTAACTTGTGTGTCTCTGTCTTATATTTGTATCTATCTCATGTGAGTGTGAGAGATAATCCAGATAGACAGCGAGAGTACATATCTAGTACTGGCATGCCTGTGCCCATGCCGCAGGAATACCCTCTTTTGTGAATATTCAGGCAATTAGATTATGAGGAAATTTTACCAGGTATTAGAAGATTGCTAAATGATTGAAAGGCAGAAAAAACATGATTAAGCTGATCTTGAGGAATCTTCACATATTCAAAAGAAACTCAGTGTATAGTTTTGTCTTGCTACTGGAGACTTTATTCTAATGACCATAACACCCACATTTAAAAGACCCATAGTTTTAAGTATGTCTTAGTATGAGTATGTGTTTGAAAAGTAAATGTGCACTTTGTATAGGTATATCTTTAATTTTCATGTTATGCTAGTAAATTTTTATGAAGTTTTAAAATGGTAATACTAAACGAGATTGCTGATGTATCAAAAAATTTTGGTGGTTCCTCATTAAGTCCAGAGCTACGATACAACTCAATAATTCCGCTCTTGGATATATATACCCAAAAGTTTTAGAAATAAATTTCCAAACAATGCTTGTACACAAATGTCCATAGGTGCATTGTTCACAAAACGATCAGGCAGAAATAGTCCAAACTTCCATTAATTAATGAATAATTAAGCAAAACAGAGTATATCCGTATAAAATAGAACACTATTTAGGCATAGAAAGAAAAAAAAACTGATATATGCTACAGCATCGATGAATCTCAAAAGCATGATGCATTAAGAAAGCCACACAAAGGCCACTTATTCTATGATTTCAGTGGTTGCCAGAGGCTGTGGGGGTAGAGGGGAATGAGGAATGTCTGCTAGCTGGGATGGTGTTCACTTTACATGCAAGAAAAATTCTCTGGAACCAGATAATGGTGATGGTTCCTTATACTTTGAACATACTAACTGATATTAAATTGTTAATCACATTAAAATGATAATTCTCATGTTATGTGTAGTTTACCACAATTTTGAAAAATCACACACACGCCAACTTTGGCAGACGCTTCAAGTCTTCCTCATCTTGCTTGGGAACAAGATTAAACTCAGTTAGGGGTACTTTTTAAATGACACTTAAGAGTATCATTGTTTTTCTTAACAAATGAAGAGAAATCTGAGTTGTCCAAATTTTTAAGATCTGTATAGGAAATAACAGACTGACACAAGAGAATGAATGGATATTTGCTTATCCATTCCAGAAGGATAAATAGAATCAGTCTGTTTCCATCTTAAGTGAAAAGTGGTTTATATCAAAACTCATCTGGTGAAAACAGGTTCTGTCTGCCCCTTCCTTTCACACAGCCTCTGGCTCCTCACCCATGGCATCTCTGATGAGATTTCTTTTCTTGAGTTTCACTCATATAATTCATTCTTTTTATTTTTATAATGAGTACTTAGTGCACTTGGCTTTTAGAGAAGAATGTGCAAAGGGAAATGGATACTAAGACAAATACATCTCTGCAGTTGTGAAAGCTCTATTCTTCATACTCTGTAATCCCAGTGGTACTTCAGGATTATTTGTGGAGCAGATGTTAGGTGTATGAACAGTATGCCAACATCACTGCCAGATCCCAATGTATGAAAAAAAGACATGGTGCTGTTTCAAAGGCACCAAAGACTAAAAAGTAGGCAAGTCATAACCAGAAGCAATTCAAATTGTTGAAGGTGAAACAATCTTTTATTCTAAATTGTGCATTAAGGTAGTTTTTAAAAATCTTGGAAAAAAAACCTGAACAATCTTCAGATAACATTAAAATAAAACAAAATCAAAAGTTCTTTGGCTCTCTTTCTTACTTTTCAATAACATAGAAGACTGAAATTATTTTGATCAGAAAGCATACCTCTCTTTAGAAGAATCAAACATTTTCTGTGTGTCTAGGAAAATGAAAATTGAAATGTTTCATTAAGCATTTTGCTTGAATTTACTATTTCTGTTTTCTGGTTTCTAAAATGAAAATACAGACTATGCACTATTATTTATAGTATATCATTAAATGGCAGAAATTGCAGATATTTTTTGAACGCTTATTTTGTGTTGGATATTGTTCTATTCACTGTCCACGAGTAGTTTCTCACATCAGGCTCACCAGGCGGACACTATTGGCACTCACTCCACTCCTATTTTTATAGGAGAGGAAGCAGACACGAGAAGAGTGAATTATGTGCTGATGGTCAGACAGCTAGCAAACAGCTAGACCAAAACTCCAACAAAGCAATCTGGATCCGGAATCTGTGCATCTTATGCTGCCCTGTACCAAATGGCCCCTTGCAGACTGGAGGACTTAGTTTCCTTCCTCTCCTTTTGTAGAGCTGCTTTGCGGAAGCAGATGCTCAAAGCAGCGAAGCCAACATCTTGAAGAGGAGAAATACGTATTTGCTCTATGCCTGTGGCAAGTACAGCAAGAACCACATTTCTCCTGAATCTCATTCTGAAGAGAGAAGATTATCCTGAGTGTTCGCCTGCTGTGAAGGGGGGCTAAGGAGAGCCCTGGGTTTAGCAAGAGGCTGCTGTCCCTGAAGTTGCAAGGACAGAGTGGGCCTTAGTCAGCTTGGGACCTGAAAACGGCGGGAAATTTCGGGAGATGAATAAGTGGTGTCCTACCTGGCCGTAGTGGAGCCTGAGGCAAATCAGTACATCGGTCAATCAAATAATCAATATCAGTTCTCTGTTTAAATTTTTGACATGTTTGGTTGTTAGAAATGTTATCTTAAGATATAAATGATCTCTATTGTTGAGTTTTTGAGTCCCCTTAAATTTCAATTAAAACTCGCAGTGAGGATTTTACTCAACTCTTCCTTCTCAGTGCTGAACTTGATCTTATGGACAATGACCTAGGCTTAGCACTTACTCTCTAACATAGCTGTGTGTACTTGGGAAAACGACCTAACTTACTGCTCTTATCTATTAAATAGACACAGAAAATCTTCTTCTACGACTGAGGCATGTGTGAGAATCCGGAGAGCCAACAGTGGAAGAATTGTTTTGGGTTGTGTACATGTGAATAAGGAAACAGTGCAGAAACGGTGCCAAGTTAATCAACCTTGGCCTTAATCACTCTAATGACTCCCATGAACTCCATGTTCATTTACAGTACAAGTTAGTGGCATCCCACATGGACTGTAGGGAACAGAGAGGAGGAAGGAAGTACTATGTTGGGTATAAACTAGCTCTGAGTCTGCTTCTGTTGGTAACAGTGCATTTTGGTTTTGGTACACTAAGCTTCTCTGTGGAACACCCAGGATATGTATTGTTAGGAAAAATAAGCCTTATTTCTTCAGTCCCAGGAAGAGCTTCAGAATCAGCCTTCACGAGTAGTATACAGTTAACCGTGACAGAAAAGGGGAGGAGCACAGAGTCAAACAAAGGAAATAGAAACCAACCAAGCAGGCAGGCAGCTCTTCCCAGGGCCCCCTGGAGGGGGTTTACAGAGGATTCTTAGCCACGCATTTTTTTAAAAAATCATATCTAAAGAGAAATAAAAGAGGAGGAAGAGCTGACTTCAGAAAACTGACAGCCAAATTTCAAGCATGCCAATGAAAGTGCATTTCACCTTGAGATGAAGTAGTTAAGCGTAGACCAGCACTTCTTTCTAGAATTTTCCCAAGGTATATACATCTGAATCTCACAAGTAGCTTAGCCCAGGCTACAGCTCAAACCTTTTCAATTCCAGACTTACCTGCCACTGCCACTATGAACTATTCAATAAATAAAGGATTACGTACATCTCCTTAGTCTTCTTTACTCGATCATTCCTCAAATGCATATTTTTGGCTACTTGTATCAATTTTCTATTGTTACAGAACAAAGAAGCTACATGTTGGGAGCTTAAAACAACACACATTTCTTGCATCCATGGAAACTACAGTTTCCAAAATTGGGTGTAGAGTAGCCTGATCGTCTTCAGGATCTGTAAGAAAGGTCCCTTGTCTTCTCGTTGCTTGACAGGGAAAGGATCTACTTTCAAGCCTGTGCAGTTGTTACATTCAAGGTCCTTATAGGCTGTTTCCCAGAGGCCACCTTTGGTATTTTGTTCCATGGGCTTCTCCAACCTAGCCACTTTTTACTAAAGCAAAAAGCAGGGAGTCTGCTAGCAAGACAGATGTGAATATCTTTTATAATCTAGTCGGGGAAGTGACAGTAATTTATTTCAGCCTGGCATTAAGCCCCACCCACATTCAAGTGAAGAGAATTACTTTAGGATGTGAGCACCATGATGAGAGGAAGCTGCCTACCACATTCCCTATGAAAAGCTCTGTGCTCGCTGCCAACAATACAGTGAGGAAGCAAACACATTAGCCTGTCTGGGTTTGAGACACCAAATTACAAAACCCCAAGAGACACTCACTAGATGGGGACAAGGAGCAAAGACAAAGGGAAGACATTTCAGCCACGATTCCTTGTACATCCTGGGTCAGGTAGATGAATGACGTGAGGTTCCGACTACCCTCTTCGATTTCCCTAGAACAACTTTGAATATAAGACTGATAATAGAAGCAATGGTAAGCAAAAAATAACTTCTCTGATAAAACTGCTGCTTCACATCTCTTTAGGAAAAAGAATGTCCTTCATTTAATTACAAATGTGTTCTAATGTAAATGTTTCCTAAAATAGGTCTAACCTTGTCCTACAACCAAACTAAGGTGCAAACTCTTAGCTGTCAGATTCTTCCTGAAAGCAAGTTTGACAGGACAGGACCTTATTACCGTGCTGTAGAATGAAGGCAAAAAGAGCAACTGCTGTGTCTTCATTATTTCACAGAGTAGCCCCTGCTTGCTATATTTCTTTAATGTGATCCACAGGGCAATGCTCCTCAAAGAGAAACACACTCTAATTCTCAGGACTTGTGACTACATTCCCAGTTGGCAAAGGTGGCTTCTCAGATGTGGTTAAGATGAAGGATTTTAAAAATGGTGGAAACTTGAGACCATCATGCTTAGTGAGGTGAGTCAAAAACAGAAGGTGAAATATCAAATGGTCTCTCTGATATGAGAAACCCAAACCACAATTATGTCATGGAACTTAAAGTGCAAAAGAAAGGGAACTGGAAAGGGGTGGGTAAGGGGAGAGTCGAAAGGAACGGGGGAAGGTCTTGTTACCTTGACAAGACATGTATGTGCACAAAATGCTCAAGATCAATGTAAACCTTAAATTTTGCACTTATATGTATCAATAAAATGGGAAAAACATGAGGATACTATTCTGATTCCTTTGGTTAAGATGAAGGATTTTAAAATTGAGACGTTGTTCTGTGTGGGTCCTATCTAGTCATGTGAGTCCCACAAAATACAAAAGGAGCGCAAGGAGAATAGGGAAGAAAATTGCAATGAGGAGAGAATCAAAGCATGAGACAAAGGTCAAGGGTCAATAGACAAGGACTTGTGTGACCTCTGGAAGCTGAGAATAGCTCTCAGCGGGCAGCCAGCTAGCATACAGAGACCTCAGTCTTACACCCGTAAGAAACTCAATTCGGCTAAAACCTGAAGAAGTCAGGAAAGAAATTGTTAGTGCCTCCAAAAGAACAACATCATGTGGACACTTTGATCTGAGTCCAATGAGACTAAGTCATACTCCTGACCTAGGGAACTTTAAGATATAATAAGTCTGTGTTGTTTTAAGCTGTTAAGATTCTGGTAATTTGTTATGGCAGTGAAGGAAAAATTAACGTGCTTACTCATGGGGTTGTTACGAATATTCAATTCATTAATATATAACATCCTGGATGTGCAGTATGTGGTAAGCAACTGCCCATGTATTTGCTAGTATTATGACCCTGTAATCCAACAGTTTTAGTTTATTGATGTAAAAACATGGTCCAGCTACAAATGGCTTAAGTAACATCTCCATTTTTTTCTTGTTTTCCAATAAATCCTTCTTAATGAGCATACGTTGTTATGTAATAAACCACAATTTCCTGGTGCCAAAACCTCAAAGGAAGGTGGGAATGAACAATATTTTTAACACTAGTCAGTTAACTAAGAAATGTACTCACTGACCTTTTAAGATTTGACAGTCTATTTTTTTTTTCTGGTAAAACAATTTCTTCTTGGGCGTCGTTAAATACATTTAACACTTTAATAAGATTAGGGCCATGTGTCCAGTCTGCAAATAGATCTACTTGCATCATGTCTTTTTATTTATCTTACTACTGCCAGGACACTATAGATATTTTTCTTTTTCCTTTCCATTTCTTCATGACTATATACTCAGTGCTTTTGCCATAAACATTAGATCAAATAGCAACTAAGTAATTTCTCCACCAGGGTTTGCTGGTTGAGATAGAATTATAGTAAGAATTATCAGGGTATTGTCACTCTTTTAATTTTTCTAATTGATTTTCATACTTATTAACTAACCTTGGGGTCAAAACAACTGACAATAGTGAAGGAAGCTAAAATTTATAATAGTGGGTGAGATTAAAACTTATGCATGAACGTCAAGGGCAGTGTAGAGCAATGGTTCATAAGATGGGGCTCACAAGAACGAGGTCCGCAGTATGTGGCATGTACAACGATTTCAGGCTGAACAAGAAAAATGCAATAAATAACAACGAATCAGAAAACCACTGCTCTCCATTCTCCTAACCACCTTCAGAAGAAAATAACAATTTCTTGCTAAGGAGCCTTCATTCAGTCCTCACATTTGGTCCTTCTCACTTTACATCTTCCTGAGAATAGGGATGAGACTGAGAGACCCAAGATGGCTTAGTATGTATCTAGACTTAAGTATATTGTTTGGCGTTTTTGTGTTTATTTTCATAGATACCTTCCAGTTTACAGAAAGTAAAATCCTCTTCCATTTTCAGCAGTGATAAAATGTTTTCTTTTCAAATTATTTCATTTAAAATTTTTAAACATAAATCAAAATGAAAAATTTAAAGAGAGTAGATGTTGTCCCAGATGGCCCACCTATATAGACCACTTGTAAAAGTGGTACAGATAGATCTAGAGTTCAGAACATGCCGTGATGCAATGGATTGCACAGTTAAGGATGAAGTGATAATGTTTAAGAGGAAGGAGACTCTATTAGCAGGTAGGTTGGTCAGGTTCTGCAAGATCATCATGGGAGAAGTGGAATTTTGCAGGGGGGCAATGAAAGAAGGATAGGATATGCCATGATCAAATCTACAGAGGGGAAGAAAAGGCATCAGAAGGCCGTGAGAGCATTTTTACCAAAGAAAGTGTGTGTGTGTGGGGGGGGGGGGGGGGAGCAGAGCCGTGGTGAATGCACCTGTAATGAAATAGCGACGCACCTTTCATTCCATGCTAATTCTCTCCTCCCTTGAGTCAAGTGCTAGGTGAAGAGTCATCTGCTTCTCTCTAGAAATCCCCCCAAAGGTAGCTTTCAAGTGTCCCATGGTAACATAGTGCAATACTCTTCTTCCTACACCTTAGGGTCTTATGGTACCAGGCTGCATCGACTGTTGCTATGATTGTCCTCAAAATTGCCACCCTGTCTATCAACAAAAGCTACATAGTTTAACATCAATGCTGTGATTATTTTTACATTTGCAACATGGAGCTAACAGGTAGTATGTCTTCTAGAGACCCTGAGAATCATTCTATAATTCAAGGAGATACTTTCCACTGAGTTCAACCTAAGTACCTGTGGTTTAAGACTATAATTTTTTCCCACATTTTATTGATATGTATATGTGCAAAATTCAAGGTTTACAATGGAGTTGAGCATTTTGTGCACATATGTATCTTGTCAAGGTGACAAGGGCTTTCCCGCTCTCCTTTTGTCCCTTTCCCTACTCACCCCAACCTCCCTCATCCCCCACCCTACTCCCCTCTTTCACTTTGTCTTTTGTCTTAAGTTCCATAAGTGTTGTGATCTGGTCTCTCTGATATGGGAGACCCAGATCACAAGACTATAATTTTTTAAAAATTCCTTTTATATTTAATAATCACCAAAAAAGACATTCTAAAGATGATATTTTATGTTTCTTTATCTTCATTTAATAGTAATAGCATCATTGAAGTTCATGGGTAGAGATACAGAAGAATCTGGCAGCTTTAGGAAACTTTAATTTTTATAGATTTCAAATTTTCTAGATTCAAAAAATGAGCTTATGAAACTCTTATAAATCTGCAATTTCAATTCCAGTTTTCTTACAACTTTTTAGCAAATATTCCCCCAAATGCTTTCAGATCTAATATTTTCCACTAGCAATACCACTTATAGTATCTCCTCTTCATCTGCAAGCCACGTGTAGCTCCCTGGTCATCAGAGAAGTGGGCTCCCCATTTCCTAATACTAAAGCAAGATCAGAAGAGACATGTGGAAGGAGAGCTGAGCTAATGTGCTGTTAGGCTAATGACCTGCTGAATAGGTTGACTAGAAGAACAAAGTATTTCGTATCATAGACGTTGTGCTTGACAGTGTTAGCCATGACTGAAGGCTGATGGCTGGCATTATCTTTCCAATGTTAGTTTCCTTAGTAAAGCATCACAAGTGGCCATTGGTGTGTTAGCATGAATCAAATCCCCATAGGGTTATAATGAAACATGTAACACATATGTTTTGTTAGAAAAGAAGTTTAAGAGAGAATCAGTGCATGAGAAAGTCAAATGTAAGTAGCTTCTATTTTAGCACACGACAAAGAAGAGGCATAAATGATACACAAACTAATTTAAAATAGCATATGAGAGGCTGTATCAGCCAGCTTTCCATTGCTGTCACCAAATGCCTGGCACACACAACTTGAGGGGAGGTGTGTTTTTGCTCAATTTTCAACAGTTTCAGTTCACGGTCAGCAGAGGATAACAATTTCGGGGCTAGTTGAATGGAAAATGTTGTTTTCATTTGTACGGTCTTTTTAAAAGAATAACTTCTGAAGAGTGATAACAAGGAAGTAGAACCCCCACTCTTGTCAGACAGCAAGGCCATCAGTTGCAATCAGTATCTCCCTAGTTGCTGTAGGATACTGGCACAAAAACAGACAGATTGACCAATGGAGCAGAACTGAGGATACAGACATCCTCAATTCCCCTCCGCTCCCTGATCTTTGATAAACTGCCACAAATATACATTGGAAAAAGGATAGCCTCTTGAATAAACTGTGCTGGGAAAACTGGATACCCACATAAAGCAGAATGAATTTATGTACACATTTACTGCCATGTACCAAAATCAAACCAAAGTGGATCAAAGACCTCGATATTAAAACAGAAACATTGAACCTCCTAGATAACAAAATAGGTAAAACTCTTGAGGATGTAGGTGTGGACAAAGACTTTCTCAATAGGACACCTGAAACAAAAGAAATAAACCCTAGAATCAACAAATGGGGTTATATCAAGTTAAAATTATCTCCTGCAGAGGAAATAATTAAGAGTGAAGAGAGAACTGGCAGAATGGGATAAACTTTTTACCACCTACACCTTGGATAGGAGGGTGATAGAATATACAAAGAACTCAACATAAAGAGGAAACAATAGTACCAGCCACACAAGCTTGTATTTTTGGAAAACTCTCTTAGGCTGACTGACTAAAACAAAAATCTCTTTTGTTAAAATGAAAAAAACAGATTTTCTTGGAATGAATAAATTATAGGAAGAGTAACAATGAAAAACAGGTGGCCATCTTAATCTTAATTGGAGTGTTTTTATATATTTCTTTCCATGAGTACGTGTGTGTGTGTGTGTGTGTGTGTGTGTGTGTGTGTGTGTGTGTGTGTGTGTTACCCAAAATGGACCCTCAGGTTGCATTCACTTTCTTCTTACATTTCACACTTTTTCTCTTCCTATTCCTCCCTTTGGTTCCTCCAACAGAACACTATAAATGAGATGCTCTACTTTCTCTGAGCCCTACTGGGTGATAACTATTCGAGCTGATCCACGGCTCTGGGATAAATGTCTAATGAGAAGCTAATGGCTCAGCATGCCGTTTTTTGAGGATATATCTGCATGGTGCATGTGTCACAGCCTCAAACCAAAGAAGAAGGCTAATGGGAGAGATTATAAATGGGTGCCAAGGGAGGGGGAAGAAACAGTAGTGGATGGTGGAGCTCTTTCACAGCAAAACTGCCTCATCTAGGGAAGATGGACAGCTGCTAATTTCAGCAATTTGTGGAGATTGCTCAGAGGCGAGGCAAGAGGGTTTTACCCTAAAGCTAATTTATACATCATTCCTATGTCTATGTATTGAATTTAATTTGAACATAGGTTTATCTCTATGCATAAAGTTTTTTTTAATCTGGAAACTAATTGCTTTTTAGCAAAAATTATACCAAACTTAGCTGACTGGCTCAAAGTATGAGTAACATATTTTTTCCAAAGTAGATGCATTTAAAAAATTTCTCAGGCACGTTTTTAAATGTTCAGAAGCAACATTCTATGTGCTTCAAGTGTTGTCACTGAGATTCAGGTCTGTGATTGCATGTCAGGCACCTGCCAGTTAGGGACTGATGTGTGCTGATCTCTAGTCCGTGGAATTATACAAAGACATACATTGGATTGATGGAAGTTAATCTAGAAAAGGAATCATTTGATTTCTCCATTTGTAGCATATTTACAAATGTAGCAAATCAAACTTTTATTTTTGCCAAATGCATTCAGCAATCATATTGAACACTAACATTTAATTTCAAGCCAGTGCATGGTGAATTTCTTTGGTGGTTTCACTAGTGAGCAGATTAACAAAATAAAAGCTTTGCAGAACTAAAATGAGACACACTTTCCCTTTCACATACATGGCATTTTTAATATGCAAAAGAAAACAAAACAAAAACCTGTCCTGCCAAATGGAGGTAGCGCTATGTAGAGACATTACTGATGAAATCAGATGATATTTTCTTTATTCACAGGAGGGACGTGTACAAGGTTGATTGATCAAGTATAATTGAAAAGTGAAATCAGCATGGAGCATTTGCTAAGCAGTCGTTAAGCAAAAGCGTTAAGGACATTGGATCAGAAAAACTACTCCTCCAATTTTGCCAGTAAGAGTAATGGCTCTTGGGCCACCCCTGCTTTACAAAACAAGATAATCAGAAAATAATTGCATTCTATGAAATATCTAAGAAATGTCCATTCAAGTCAGCATTTTTTTGATCAGAGCTCTCAGACATGGCCAGACAATTTTATTTGTTGGAGAAAGTTTGAAAATGTAAGTTTATATAAGGAAAACTTAGATGTGTGTGTGTGTGTGTGGGTGGGTGCAGGGGGAGACTTTCCTTTAAGGGCTAATGGAAACCTTATTTTTTAAATAAAAATGCTTTTTTCCCCCTCTGCCTGGAAAGCTTTCATTAAATCTATGATCAATTTCTTTTGCTGTTTAAAAAGCAATAACAATGTTTATTTATTTCAAGGATATAGAATCTTCTATGAGATTAAAAAAACCATAATTTAAAAAATGAAATAGGTTTGGAGGGCTGAAAGAATGGCTCTGCAGCTAAATAGCTTGTCTAGCAAGCACTACTTCAAGTGCTAAGTACCCGAGTTTGATTCCCCAGCACAACATAAGCCAGGCATGGTGGTGTTGCACACCTGTAATCCCAGGGAGACCGAGACAGGAGGATTGTCGTGAGTCCAAGGTCAGTCTAGGCTCCATAATGAGTTTAGAACCAGCCTGGGTAGGTTTTGGGACATACTTTTAGTGATCAAAATATTAAATTTAGTTCCACAATCTTAATTGTTCTGACATAGGATTGTAGGAAAATCAAACTAAAAATTGTAATTTTACCCCCAACTCTTTATGTATCTAGATGTAGACAGTAGACGTACATTTGAGGAGCCAAGTAGGTTATCTTAATCCTCTCCTGGGTATACCCCATCTCTTCAGACCTGCAAAGAGTTGGTACATTCCAGTGTTCACCAAACGGCATGGTATCCGTTCCTAAAATAGATGCCTTGGGACTTCTAGCTCAGTGTGACTCTAGGGTCCCATTCAATTAAGAAATTCTAACCAGAACATTCTGCATTTCCCTAGGCTGGATGTGGGCTAAAATCTCAGAAGCTGTTTCAGTATTTAACACTTTGTTTAAGGAGACTTTTATCAATGGTAGAATTTGCAATGTTAGCTCATTCAGTGGGCACCACTGATGACAGATATCGTGTCTGGTTCTAGTTAGAAAGCCTAGGGCTGCTGAAGTTAGGAAACACAGACTCATCATCAACAGTAAAAGTACCTAAAACCTTCTACACATGCATATGTATGTAACTGTGAGTTCATGGGTCCTGCGTTTGTGTTTCATGCAGACTTTGTTGTTCCTAACTTTGCTCTCAGGGTTACAAGCAGCAGAACCCTACTTAAGCCTTGCATCCACTCTCTTGCTGGGGTGGTTTCCAAATGAGTTTGACTGGAATGGAGAAATATCTTAAAGAAGGAGAAAGAGGGTTGCGGTACCCTATCCCCACCCCACTTCATCTCTGTGGTTTCATCCTTCACAGCTCCCAGTCCCCATAGGCCCTGGTGACACTGCTTGCTTCCCTTAGTGCCCTGAGAACTTCCTTTGCTGCTACACTTAATTTTACTCTATCTTGTTATATAAAACCTGAACGTGACTACAACAGGTATAATCAGTAGGTTCAGTATTTTCAGTTATTTTTTCTAGTGATAGCAATAATACTTAGCATGGATATCATTTTACTATATATACCTATTTACCACCTTTAAAGCAGTCCTACTTTATTCAGAAACAACAGCAACAAACACTACTTGAGTTCCAAAGTGACAGGTACCTTCCTAGGCGATAAAGGCGCACAGGTGACTAAAACACGGCCCTTACTCTCCTGCTGAAATTCAGGCCTCCTTTGAGGAAACAAATGCGTGTTCCTTTCTCTATAAGAAGACTTTCAGTGACTTTCAGAGAATATTAGGTGTGAAGTGCCGTGAGGATTCCAAGCATGAGAATTTGGGGGACTTTGTTATCTGACACCTAGAAAAAAAAATCAAAATTTCTCAGATACAGGAAACTGAGCTCTGGAAACTGAGATGCAGGAAGACGCACTGCTTGAACCTGAGGATCAGCCTCCTAAGAAACCCAGCGCTGACAGCCCTGGTGTCAGGAGGAAGGGTTTCCGATACCTCCGTGCCAGGCACGCATTTGTAAATGTAAGTCCCCATTTTCACATACATGAAAGAATTTATCATTTTTTGCTATTGTTGGATTTTGACATCAAAATCAACTTATTTTTTAACATTTCTTCCTGGAAAGCACATTTTATTTCAGCCTGGATTTTGCTTTTCTATAAAAACTTGAAATACATACTTTCTGTACTTGGTGCCTTTGTGCTGTGGACTATCCATTCTTCGTGTAATGCGCTTTTCTCCACTCATTCCATGTCCAATGTTTTTTGAACATTTTCTTTTTTTATTTTTTAACTCTGGCGTCACCCATTCTGAGAAGTCTTCGTTGACTACCACCATTCAGATATTATAAATTAAGCACCCTTTGTGGGTGCTCCAGGTCATTTCCAACATACAGCTTTCGTGACACTTACTGCTCTGTACTGTTACCAATCATTGGTTTAAGTTTATTAACTCAAATTAACTCTGCTCAGGTGCAATCGTATTTTTTATCTCTGATTTCACAGGATTAACTCAAAGCCTAGTATATGGAAGGTACTCGTGTTTTCTGATGATTGAATGAAAGAACAAATTAATGATGTGGAATAAATAAAGTAAGGGCTGAGGACTTCTCAAAAGTTTAGTTTGCCCTTACATCTGTTCTGCGAAAGTTCTTCAACAAGACCCAAGATAGTGAAAATATGTCTTGATTATCGAAAACAAAATCATTGGGAAAGGTTGCGCTTTTTAGTTCTTAGGAATAAATACTACATATGTCTTCAAATATTCTCTGGAGATACAACCCGAGGCTGGACTCATGCCTTAATCTAAGAAGAGGAAATCTGACTTGGATAAGTGTAAACTTCCCTGTAAGTACTTCATCAGAAAAGGCTATAATTTAGCAAAAGCATACCTGGAAAAGACATGAAAGGTAACCATGAGCTTATATAATTTGGGAGTATAATTTGGACCCTGAAATGTTGTATTGAACATGATCTTCATTTTAATAATAACAGAATTATTTTGAAAATTATGAAGACAAAATTCTACCTCTTTGGATTCTGGTTAGCCTACACCCTGAAATACTGACCTCCAAGCTAGAATTTACTTCCATGGGAAGGTAGGAAATTTTTGAAGAAGATCGAGAACTTGTATTTTTTAAAGATCCTATTTCCAGATAACCGGATCCATATTTATTTCTTTCTAACCCTTATCTGTCTAAGCAGACAGCCGTGGGCAGTGTTCCTCACTGCTACTCCACCCTACCACTATTGCTCAACGTTATAAATGGAACACAAAACTCCTACACACCCGCAGTTTCACTGGGACCTGTTGCCCAAAGGTTTAAAATACTTTTGAGAGATAAGAAAGAAAAATAACAATTAGATGTCACTCAATCTAGAATATTTCACTTAAATGGCAAACCTACTTAACTCACTGAAAAGGAATGTTTGCCGTTTTAATCGCTTACCAAGATTCATAACATGTCGTCTGTGCTTTTAAAATTGTATTCTGTTATAACTGTAATGTGCCCTTATAAAACATTAATGCATATATCCTTGTCATCACAAGAAATAAAAATTAAACTGATTTTACCATTGCATGGAAAAATTAGTGTCACTAATACATAAACTATCAGGTATAAAAATATTATATCAAGGTATAATTCCATGGGAAAAGTAGAAGTAAAACTCTAGTGGAAAATACAAGTTATACTAAGTCACCCGCAAGATACAAACATATGTGTATATTTTCAAAATGGATAATGGTAGGCATTAAACTACCTTGATGCTGATAGTACCTCAAATCCATTAAAAAGAATGATGTAACACTTCTATTTTTAAAGCAAACATTTCCGATAAACTGGACGCTATATCCACTGCAACTATTCACAATAGTGAAAAGTTCTGAATATTTAAATAAAGATGATCAAGGAAGAGGAGATTTCAAAGCTCTTTTAGGGCACACAGGAGTAGAACAAAACACCGCCCTGCCGGATTGCACTTAATTTGAGCACACCACATTAAAAGAAACTGAAAGATATTAAGAGTACGCAAGGGAGCACCACAAAATGACAGAAAAGAAATTAGAATCATCCAGCCAAAATTCTTTTTAAAAATTACAAGCATTTATCTCTGGTTAGGAAAAAAATATTGGATAGCAGTGATCTGTAGAATTTGAGGAGGTATGTTTTCAGCAAAAACCATTAGGTAAAAAACATTACATTTTAGCTTGTATTTTAGTTTCGTTAAGGGTAGAGGCCATGTTGCTCCTCATGACATCCACGGTGCCCCAATACAACCATCAGCAAGTGGTTGGTTTACAACAAACATTTGTAAAATCAATGAACATAGTATGACAAATAAAAATGTCACTATCGTATCTTCCCAAAGATTAAACAGATGGACGCAGAAGTTCTCTTTAAAGGGTGCAATCAATTTTAAGTTAAAGAAGGTTAACGCAATGGAGGGTTCTTGGATGGAATAAATCTTTACGTTTACTTTTGACTTTCATCTTTTATGGTCAGAGTAGAATTTCTAACATATGAAGAAGAAACGTTAGGAACCTAAATTACTACCATAAAATGGTTTTATGTGGATATACCTAAGAGATGGGGATTCTCTATCAGCGGTGAAAAAGGATAGTTTTGTTCAAATAGAAGTCATCAGAACATTTTTAGGGAGTGTTGAGTTTGAGATGGACATCACTAATTTAGTTGGGACAATTTCAATGACCAAATCAATTAAGACCTTAACAAGAATCAGGTGGCTGTGATAATTTCTTTTTAATCATGTCTGTGACTCACTAATTAAATAATTATGGACAATATACTGAAATTTCCATCAGGATTATCTTAACAGGATCCAATTAAAGAAAGCATCTGGATGCCTCCTGACATAAATATTAGGAATGAAATCTAAAGAGAACGGTCAAAGTTATTTATTTCCAAATGGCTGAGACATTCTTGTTCCAATGTCATTCTCATACTCAATTTTTTCATACATTTTTTTATGTATGAAATGATATTTCCGTTAGCAAACAACAAAGTGAGACAAATGTGTGACAAAAGTCAAAATAAGAGCAGCCCAACGATCATGGTCCCTTGGAATTTCAGCTATTGCTCCCAATTCTTTCCCACCCACCCTGATTTCTTCCCATCTGTTTATAACCCTGGCTTAGTGGGCTCCTGGACTCCGATAACCCAGAGTGGAGAAATTGTATACTGGTGAAGAGATTCTTGTTTCTCTGATACCATGGGCAGCATCAACTCCTTTTCCCCAATAAAGAAACCAGCAATATACACAAATAATTTTATACCTTTCTCTTTCAAAAAAAAACAGTAAATTAGGTCTTCATTCGAGACAAGGTAGGAACTCAATCTTCAGGAGCCTCACATCTTTAAAGAATTCTTCCACAGGAAATCACAGGAATCCTATACAAAAGCTTCGGTAGCTGCAGACCGGTTGGCTCTGGGAAATTCTCCAGGTATCTTTCTGCAAGCTCCACTTTTGAAATCCAATCCACCTTCATTTACTGGAAAATACATGTCATAATCTCTCACTCTAACCATGTGGATATTGTAATTTTTCATCCAGTAAGCGGGTGGGTTGAAGATTGCCCCTCCTCTCACTCCTCCAACTTCACTGCAAAAGGCAATGTAACAGAAATCTAGAAATTGGGTCCCATGTCCTTATTTTATTGCTGTTTTCTCTGACTTTTCTAGATCTTAGTTTTGCAGAATTTCCAGAAGGGATAGCAGTCATCACATACTAGCAACACTTGGATATTGCTTTACTGACATGTGTAATATTATGAATAATGAAACACAAAGTTCCAGGTGAGGAATAAACAACTTACTCTCTTGTTTCTTATTTTATTCTTCATTTCTCTTTTGCAGTATATGTTGCTATGCTAAACTTATTCGTTAATTTTTCTCTCCATGAGGAATAGTAATAGCCTATAAATTAGTCATGTATTGCTTCCTTTTCATACAGCAAAAACAGAGCTCTTGTGCCATATCCATTGAAACTAATGATAATCTTTTTGCCCAAACTATCATGCATTCTGAATATCTGCTTTCCCATCTGCCTTGCACATCCTGTCAGCCTGATCCTTCCTCTGGGACCTTATTTCCAGACCAGCACAAAACAAGACAAGGAACAAAATCCCTGAGGCCCTGGCCTCATGGCATCACAGCCCCACCTGCGAGAGCGCAGAAGTTTTTACTCTCCTTAAGCACTTGATTCTTAATTTTCTCGTCTATTTGTTGATCTCTAATACTTGCACAAGCCTCCTACACAGCATGCAAAGTGTGGGATGAGTGGCTACTTTCTTGCTGCAGTACTTGATTTACACGCATCTCTCTTCTCACCCTCATTTCATCTCATCTGTCTGCGTTCCTTCTTGAAGGAAAGCATGATGAAAGTAAACAAACACAGAAATCGGAGACAAAACCACTGTTAGGACTAACTCCTGTATCTACTGCTTGTTTGATAATTGTCCTTGGACAAGCCATTTACCCTTCCCAGGTCTATTTTCTCAATTATATACTAGTGATAAAGCAACTAACTAGAAAACAGCATGAACAAAGACTACATCTTTAGAAACTAAATGAACAATAAATGACAGTTGCCTTTGTATCACACATGTTGACTCTGAATGCTCTCCTATCGAATGGAGTGTTGATGAACAATATATGTAAAATTGAAGTGACCCTTTATATTGGACAGGCTCTGTGGTTATTATACTTCCAAACACTGTCTCTGTAAGCAATATGAAGACAATAAAATTTAAAATAATGTCATCTATAGCTGAAAAGACTTTCCTGTAGCAGTTCAGCATTGTGGATTACAGAAGTCAACAGTTACACATAAATTTTAATTCTAATTTGGTTCAATAGCAACTTCTACATATTAAAGAATGTTGCAATAGATAGGTTATAATATATAAACAAAGTCCATAATTATAATATACGGACTGATGACATTTACTTTGTAAAATGAGATGGCTTTCATCAGGGGTCTGTCATGTGGAGGCGGTGTGGCAGGGATCTGTTGTCATTACAATGGAGCCACTGTGAGGAATGGGGCACTGGCATTCCCGCGGAGTGCCCCTAGGGCTGGAATCTTAAATCCCAGTTCTGTTGAATGCCTATTGGAGAACCTGCTTTCCCATTGGTTACACCCATAGGAGTGTCTTATCAGTTTCATACAGCTGTCTATTGATAATGTTCTCACTTCCTTTGTCACATGACTGTCCTCAGCCTAAGTGATTCCACTTTGTGACTTTGTTCTTATATATGTTATATTACGTACTAACTACAATGCAACAACAGAAAAAAATCTGTAAATCCATCTGATTATTTAATACATAATCAACATAAATTATATTCTTAAGAAGGCATGATATTACTCAAAAGAATTTTAAATGACAATTTATAAATCATTAGGATTTTTTTCTTTGTTAGCACTAACAAAAATAGATAGAAGATATATTGGAAACAGTACTACTGAACTATCCTAAGTTAGTACTTTTTTGAGAAATAAAACTGGGTGAATATAATTAGACAACACCACTATTAGTGGAACTTTCTTTTTTCTCTTTAGAGCAATGGGCATCAATGATATTCAATCACCATTTCCACTATGTGATCCACAACATATATTTGGACATCTTTAAAGAACAATAGCCTTCCCAATATAAAAAATTGCCAAATATGCTCACATGCAAAATATTTCCATATAATGGAGCCTTTTGAAAGCCTTTTTGTACTCAATGAATCAATTTTCCCTCCTAGATTCTATCTGACTAAAGATTGGAGTGTTATGTTTTTAGTACTTCAGAGAAGAGTTAGCTCCAAAGCTTTTCAAACTGTTCCATGAGTTGAAACAGAAGGAACTCTACCAAACTCATTTCTGGAGGCTGGCATCACCTTAGTCCCCAAAACCATATAAAGACTTAACCAGGAAAGAAAATTATAAATCAATCTCCTTAATAAATATAGATGAAAAATTTCTCTATAAGAATCTGGCAAATAGAATCCAGCAAGTAATCAGATAGCTCATACACCATGACCAAGTGGACTTCATTCCTGGAATGCAAGGCTGGTTTACCATTCATAAATTAATCAGTGTAATTCACCACACCAACAAAGGCAAGAACAAAATCCACATATTCATCTCAATTGATGCAAGAAGGGCCTTTGACAAAATCCAACATCCACTCATGGTAAAAAAAAAAAAAATCCCTCAGTAAAATAGGTATAGAAGGGTCTTACCTCAAACTAATGGAAGCCATATATGCCAAATCCACTGCAAATATTATAGCAAATGGGGAGAAATTAAAAGCATTTACCCCGAAATTAGGAACATGACAAGGCTGGCCACTTTCACTGCTTCTATTCAACATAGTCCTTGAAACCCTTCCGGAGCAATCAGGCAAGACAGTGAAATAAAATATGTATCAGAAAGGAGGAAGTCAAGCTATCATTATTCACAGATGATATGATTATTTACACAGAAAAGCCCAAAAGCTCCACCACAAAACTCTTAGAAATAATAAACAGGGCTGGAGGAATGCCTCAGTGGTTAAAGTATTTGCCTAGCAAGTGCTATGTCAAGTGTTAAGTACCGGAGTTCAATTCCCCAGCACCACATAAACTGGGCGTGGTGGTGCACTCCTGTAATCTCAGCACGCGGGAGGCAGAGGCGGGAAGATTGTCGTGAGTCCAAGGCCAGCCTGGGCTCTATAGTGAGTTCAGGACCATCCTGGGCTACAGAGAGAGACCCGGTCTCAAAAAAAAAGAAAGAAAAAGAAAAAGAAAAAAAGAAATAATAAACAAATTGTACCAGATTACAAAATCAATACTAAAAAATCAATAGCCTTCCTCTGCACTAACAATGAACTTCTCAGAAAGAGTTCATAAGAATAATTTCATTCTAATAGCCCATCAAAAATTAAATACCTAGGAGTAGACCTAACCAAGGAAATGAAGGACCACTACAAAGAAAACTATATCACACTGAAGTAAGAAATTGAAGAAGATGTCAGAAAATGAACAGATAATCCCTGTTATTGGATAGGCAGAAATAATATAATGTAAATGACTATACTGCTAAAACTGATATAGAGGTTCAATGAGATTCTTATCAAAATACCAACAACTTTTTTTACAGAACTTGAAAAATAGTTCTTAAGCCCATAGGGAACCAAAGGAGACCTCGAATAACCAAAGCACTTCTGAGTAACAAAACAAAGGCAGGAGGCGTTGTGATTCCAGAGGTCAAGTTATAGTACACAGCAACATTTAAAAAACTATATGGTACTTATACACAATGGAATACTATGCATCTGTGAGGTCCAACAGCATGGAGGTTTTCACAGACAAATGGAAGAAACTTGAGAACATCATGCTTAGTGCAGTGAGTCAGAAGCAGAAGGTGAAACATCGGATGGTCTCTCTGATATGAGAGACCAGACCACAACCATCTCATGGAACTTTAAAAGAAAGACAAGGAAGGAAGGAAGGAAGGTGTGTTTGTGGCTCAGCGCGAAGGCCTTGGGCTCAATCCCATATTAGCCATATTTCCCATGGCTGGTCACAGTCTACAACTTAAAGGAGGAGAGATTTAATGTTCTAATTTGGCTCACAGTTTCTGAAGAGTCAGCCCATGTCTTTCACTCCAATGTAGAAATAAAGCCAAAGGGGATGGTGGAGGCGAGAGGCACAGACAGGGGCAGCCAGGAAGCAGAGCGGGGGAACAATGCCAGAGATGGAGTGAGCCAGGGGCCATATATTTACTCAAAGTAAAGCCTCCAAGATTCACCCAGAAGTTTGTTTCAAGAATTCCCAGAGCAGGATCCCAAGGCCACTCAAGTTGTCTCTCTGCCTAACTGCCACAAATCCTCAGTACAAAATAAATAAATAAATAAAAAGAAATAGCTAAAATAGAAGAGCAAATTCCTAGGAAGAACTGAAGGACAGCTTTAAGAGTGAGGACTTCAGGAGAGGGGCAAGTAAACAATGTTGTGGCTTCAACTGCATTGTGATATATTTCCTTTATCAGAAAGAAATATGTGAGCGATGGGGATATTCATTATCTTTATTGTGGTGATATTTTCCTATGTGTAGGTCACAACAGAACAAATTGTACAGTTACGTGTAAACCATAACTCAAGGCAGCAAAAGACAAAATGTATAAAGAAAACATGGCAAAAATACCATATTGGATATAATTGAAGTATACAGTTGTCTAAGATGACTTTCTTGGGACTTATTGGCATGTCTTAAATATTAGATAAGTAAATAAAATTTCCTAGGAAGCAGAAATAAATATAAAATATTCCATATTTCTTCTTTGTGCTTTAAAACTTAAAGAACTAAAACACTTTAGAAAATATTGAAATTGTGCCTGGTGGTTGATGACAGATGTGTTGTTCCCAGAGTAAACACAGAAAAATGAGCTAGAATAAACTTCAAAGATGTGGCTATTTTGATTCAATTTAACAACAAATCTTTTCGATATGACTTTTACTCTATTAACAGAATCTTTATTCCATCAGTCAAGGGGCAACTTTTAAATTTTGATTTAAAGTTTACTTCAGTTTCTGTACTATGTTTCGATCTACGTTTAGTTGTTTTTCTACACCGTGAGAATTTCTTTTTGTATTCAACAAAACTTAGGTACCACAGCCTCCACCTAAACTCAGCATCTCAAGTGTTTCTGGGGTCCTCCTGCCTCCCACCCCGGCACCCCTTTTGTCTCCTTGGTCTTTGCTG
This sequence comes from Ctenodactylus gundi, assembly GCA_004027205.1. NCBI lineage: Eukaryota > Metazoa > Chordata > Mammalia > Rodentia > Ctenodactylidae > Ctenodactylus > Ctenodactylus gundi. The sequence goes on from PVKB01001563.1 coordinate 313,799, forward strand.
TGTGTCCTTGCCAGAACAGTTGTGCTATGCATTGCTGCTTTTGTTCCATGAGATATGATGTTGTGAGAACATTTTACCAGCACTGCTGCACAGTTAAATAATCTAATCCATGTGGTGTTTAGAACAGCGCCCAAAACATAACAAGCACACATTAAATGTCATTTTGTATATTCTTATGTTGTTGTAACAAGTGCACTATCGACTGCCTTGCCCCATCTCTGAATAAACCACCATAGTTTTCAAGATCAAGTCTCGCCTTCGGTTCCTCCATTCACTCTTCTTAGGACTTTTGCCACATTTAGCAAAGAAAATTGCTTTAGCCAAGTCTATTGAACTTTCTAAAATCCGCTACATGTTTCCACTTTGTCTCATCAAATCTCTCTGAAACTTCACCCATCAACATTCCTCCTGCACCAAACCCATTGCGTTACTTAATCTCCTGCCTCTAAAACCTATTCCATTCTGGCGTGTGAACTACTCCTGCTGACACTTGGAAAACACACGCAAGAAAGAAAAGCAAAATAATATGAGGTGTCATGTTTCCCGTTCAGTGTCAATTTCTGGAGAGAAGGGACTGTCTCTTAATTCTAAGTTTCTATGCTTGGTACAGAACTTAACGTTTGGTAGGGAGGTGGGTAAACAATGACTAGAAAATTCCCAGCAGAGATGTCAAAGACTAAGGAATATTTTTTTCAGACAACTTTTAGTTTACATTTAGAATCACTCTTCGGTTCACAATTCCCAAACTCTTCTTCCTCATTTTAAGATCAAGGTTTGATTCAGCCGCCTGCTCTGCTCTGGGTAAAGCCAAATCACTTATATCCTCCCAAGAGACCATACGAAGGAGAGGCTGGTTTCTGTTACTTCTTGCTTTTACAAATAGAGTTGGCTTTTGCTTCAAAATGAAAATCATACACAGACCCTACAGCACGGTCTAGAACTGGTCAAAGGTGCTCACAGAATTTGTCTCAATCCCTTCTCCAGGATCTCTCCACCTTCGTGGTGTGCCTAAGGACCACAGGATGTGTACTGGACACTTCCTGGTGTTTGATGTTTGGGTTTTTATTTTGTTTCTTACTGATGTCAGGTCAAAACACTTGCCCAAATATTTAACTCGAGTACCTTCCACATGAATCAGTGTTGAAAGCCAGAGGCATTTGACTCCAGAGTCCACTAGCAAAACTACCTGCGTGTCTCACTGCATGGAGCTGTTCCACATTTTCTTAGAGAGCGGCAATTCTGTCGGGGGCCTATTGGGGAAGCAGAATTGTACGAGAACGTGTTGAAGTTCAGAATTTTCCTCTGCAAATTGCTTCAGGCCAGAATCTTTACTGCAGGCATATGATTCTGCCTGAAGCAAATACTTAAAATATTTAATAAATTATGATAACCAAGTGAAATAATTTTTTATGTATCAACTCTCAATTGTGCCCTAGAAATTATCTTGTTTCAATGTTCTCAAATATTTATATAAAAGCCAGTCCCTACAATCCTAGGATTCTGGTATGCTGAAGCAGAAGGATTGCAAGTTCAAGCCCAGCCTCGGAAACTTAGAAAACCCCTGGATCAAAATCAACAACAAAAGTAGGCTAGGGATGTAGCTCAGTGGGAAGGCCCTGGGCTCTATTCCCGGTACTATACACACACACAAAAAAAAAAAGTTTGCATATTGCTGTGAGTAGAATTTTTTTTCCAATGCAGTTTGCCAACTGGAGTGGGTTTTAATGTTTCATTATTGTACATACAGTGGAAACACTGAGTCTCACAGCAAGAATAAAGGATCAAGTCATGATTTTCCCTCACACCCTTCACACACAGAATAGGGAGGAGAGCGAGAGGAGATGCCAGGATTAGTTTACAAGGTCAGCTGTAGACAGGCAATGACGCTCTGTGCTAGCCAAGCACAATTAAGCAGCTGTGTCTCTGCTCCCTGGTGCATCCTTGGCCAAAACCTCTTGAGATCACAGCAGAGGGCTCCCTGGTGCTCACAGAGTTTGTTTTATAATCTCAATCATATTTTCAAAAACCGATATTGCACCTGAACAAAGGCACCTAAATATTTAACAGAGACACTGAGGCTGTTTGAGAAGGGAATAATTTCACCAAATAGGGTCACAGGTTTCCAAAATGTTACAAACATTATAAAGGGCACACAAAAAACACAAAGAGAATCATCTGAAAGCTTTATAGAAATAGTACCAGAGGTCTTCGTCCCAAATCCTTCCTGATCCCAATGATCCAGGAGAAGTAAGCAAAAACTGCACCAATCTACAGCAACTTTACTACCAATCTTACAAGCTAAGAATTACAGGTTAGAAGATGCCCAGCTTTTCCTTAGAAAAAATGGAACTAGCTGCACCCAGAATTTATTATTATTGGGAGGTAATTCTGCAAGATCTGTCTGTGCTTCTTATCACTGTTTGCAATATGGGCACTTACCGTGGGTTTTCTAATCAACATCTTCTTATATCTTAAGGTTTTAGGGGTAAATTTTGTGAGACCCAGGATAAAATTCTAACCTATCAGGAGAACCAATGACTGAGTGCTTCATGTGCTCAAGGGTAAATGAGAAAGAAGAAAGTTTCCTTCTATGCGAGTCTGAAGCAGCAAGCCAACTTTGTGCAGGTTATTAGGAAAGTAAGAACCCCTAAACTTCTGTCAGGCACCACCTGACAACATCTGTCTGAAATCCCAAGTCATTTGAAAAAAAAATCTATATGAGATATGCATTCTTAATTCTCAGTTTACAAATAAAAAATAGTTGAGAATCAGAGACTTTAAAAATCGTTCCTTTCGAGTCTCACTAGCAGAAATTAAGAGCCAGAAAACAAGGTAACTATACTTCATTTGGTACCCTTTCTTTTTCTACACCATTGTGTTTTCCTCTTAATTAAGGAAAACAAAACAAGACAAAACAAAACCCTTTCCCTGTCTCACTTATCACACTCTTAGAAACCAGGCTAGGTTTAAGGTTGATTTCGATTTAGTATTCTCCACCTACCACTCATTCAATCTATAAGCCAAAAATCAGGTAGTCACCTTGGTGTCTTGGTTCTGTGAAAGCCCAGATTTGCTTCAAGAGCCCTACTGTGAGACAGACAGGAGTGGTAGCCACAGTGCCCGAGCTCCCACTACCACCCTATGGGTTCATCACTGTTTTTTGCCAAGAGGCCAAGGTTCCTGCAATCTACTCCTTGCCAGTGACCTTGTGTGGTGGAGATGTCAGTGATGGCTCTTTCCTGGGTGTGGTGAGCCCCTTCCCAGGAGCGATGTTTGGTCAGAGAGTGCGTTCAGTGTAACCAACACTCCCCCGGAACTGTGCTGCAGCCAGGAACTCTCTCTGCTCTCTCCCTCCTTCCTTGTCCCGTCGCTCATCCCCTCATGGAGACTGCTGCCCAGAGGACCTGACCCAACTCACCTTGTTTCCTGTCTTTCAGCATCCCTCCCTCCCTCCTTCTCCCCGACTATGAAGCTCCAGCTCTTTCAGTTCAAACTCCTGGACTGGGTTCTGCTGCAAACAACGGTTCCCTTTTCTCTCGCTGTTTCCTGGCTGCCTAGGGAGGAACAATTACCTCTTCCGTGCTCTTCTGGCATTGCTTTTCCTTCCCTGAAACTGACATTTGACACGCGGCCTGAGACCCTTGAAACTATGAGCTAAAATAAGCTGCTCTTCCTTAAGTTCTGAGGGTCAGGCCTCCTGGTCCAGAGATGGGAAAGTAACTAATACTGTGAGTTTCAGAGATCAGTTTTCTGCTTCGTACTAGTGAGCCTCATTGTTAATGGTAATTCTTTCTTTTTTAAGTACAACCCAAAAATTCGGTGAAAGGAGGTTTGTTAAATAAAGAACAGGTGGAGTGCATAGAGGTATCTAAAGCTATCCTGGTAATGTGTATTCACTAAATGTGAGAGTAAAAAGTGACGTCTTGGGAAACTCTTAACACCATGTGGAGTGAAAATACAGATTTTAATTTTTTTTCATGTATTAGTTAAGAAGTAAGTTTAAAGCTGGGTACAGTGATGTGTACATATAATATCAGCTCCTCAGGAGGCTGAGGCAGGATGGTGCTATGTTCAAGGCTGGCTGGAGAAACTTAGTGAGAACTTGTCTCAAAATAAAAAGGTCTGGAAATGTAGGTTAGCAGTACAGCACTTGCCTAGCATGCATGAGACCCTGGTTTCAAATCCCAGAAAAAAAAGGAAAGAAAGAAAGAAAAGAAAAAAGAAGAGGAGAAGAGAGGAGGGGGAGGCAAGGGGAGAGAAGTTGAACACAAATAAGAAAATAAACATAGGTTGTATATCTAGGGCTGTAATATAGTGTTTACATCGTCTGCGGAAAAGAAAAAATGCGTGTCTTTGGCTTCTTTTTTCATGATTTTTTCCAGCTATTTCCAATTTTCTGTTCATAAACATGTTCTAGTTTAGAATCAGAAAAAAATAGCCAAGCTAAATATTTTGACACTTTTTAAAGAAATTTAATGTCAATGTGTTAGTAAGATAATCCTCTACAAAACCTTTTTTTATAAAGTTCAATTTTTACATAGAAGAGATTGTTTTTTCTCTTTAACCATACAAAGCAAAAAGTATCCCAAAGCATTCTCAGACTAAATAATGTATTCTGAAGATATCTACAGGGGTGGGTGGAGGTATAGAATAGATATTTAGGTTTTATACTACTGAAATTCAAAAAATACATATATAGACTTTTTAAAAATGAATGTTCAAAAACATCCAAAAATAACAAAAATTTTGTTTTTTGAAGTTGAAAGAAGTACTTGAGTTTAGGCTTATATGACAGTGCCATCATTGATAAATATAACATAATTAACTATGTACACAACATCACATTCAATTAACAATTACTTATTTATTGAGAATCGAATTAATACTTCTTTTTTTGAGACAGAATCTCTCTGTGTAATTCAGACTGGTCCTGAACTCACTACATAGCCCAAGCTGAGGAAAATCTCCTGCCTCATCTTCTGAAGTATCGAGATCACAAGCACACGCCACCATATCCAGCTTACGTGATGCTAGGGAATCGAACTCAAATCCAACTCAGGGCCTCACGCTTGTTAGGCAAGCACTCTCACCACTGCTATTGCTCCTGTCTGATTAATATTCTTTCCTATGATTAACTTGATAATCTTTCTCCCTTGGGGAAAAATGACAGCAAAAATACATTTTTAACTTCTAACAAAAGTCACTTTAAGATTACTTTTATTTTTCATTTTTTGTTGAGGATTATTTTCACTGCTTGGAGCAAACTAAAGCAAACATTTGGGTTTTTCTTCCCTATTTCATGTGATTGACAAAAGCCTAGTTTTTCCATTTTCAAAGTAATAAAACAGGATCAATAAGGTAAACCTCCTCACAACACAGTAATCCCTGTAAGACTCGGGGCAGCTTTTTACATGTTTTGATCCTATTTAATCCCCACAACTGGCCAAAGTGGACTTCACGGTTTCTCAAAAATAAATGTATGGCTGAAAAAGAAGATGAAACTATCTAGTTTCCTAATCTTTATGAAACTTCATCACAGCGCCGTTTGATTTCTTAGCATTGTTCTCTGACCTGCATTATCTTCTTGCTACTATCTTCTAGAAAAAGAATGGCAATGCAATTTCTTAAATACATTTGATTTTCAAATTCCTCGTGTAGTAAAACAGATTTAGCTAATATCCCCCAAACATATCTCATGAGCCCAGGGAGCTCACTAGAATCACCTGCAGAAGAGGGGAACTTCTCATAAAAGCAGGGAAGAATGGACTTAGGATGAGTTCCTTTGAAACAAATCTGAGCCAATACAGATTTTATAATCCTGTAAGAAGAATGCCAAAACATATTTTTTTTAGAAAATGAACATGTATCACTGCTGATTAAGTCAGCAGATCACAAAACCACATATTTTTCTCTTTTCTCTGGCTTTCACAATGGAAAAACCAACACCGGACACCTGTTTAAGTTCAATTTTATTATCTTTTCACTCTAAAATTTCTACTGATTTTTTTGAGATTTTTCACATTGAACCTCTGTTTTGCATCTATACCATTAAACGAGATATATCATGATCCTAATTTGATTTGTTGCTGATGGTGTTAGGAGTTCAGTCAGCAACCTGCCAAGATAGCTTGCCTGTGTTACACAGAGTCTGGGCCTTCACTGGGGTCTCTTGATTGACTAAAAGACAGTTGTTTATGGTATTGTTCAGATAGCCCGTCTGTGCTGCAGAGTCCAAGTTAGCCTCATTCAATGCTGCCTCAATGTCGTTCATCACGTATGGCAACTCCTCACGTGCTCTCTCGCTCTCCATTTGTAAACTGTCACCCTTCAAAAACTTAGCCTAAACTTCTGTACATGTTAACCAACTCCAAAGAAGACAGCAATAGAATCCTATGAAGTCTCTGGAATTGTAAAATGCCACTCCAGTAATATTCCACTAGGCAAAAAAAAATAGAAGACCAGCAAAGTTTAAGGGGAAGAAGAGGTATTTTTGGCAATTGTCTTTGACAAAGATGCACCTCACCACCAGAACAGCATGGCATTTTTCTCCCACAAACCTACATTTTATCTGTCACAAGAAGGTCAATAGTCAAAGGACAATCCAAGAAATGTTCCAGAAATGGAATTTTTCAATAAAAGCATAAAATTATTTTTTCTACTGGGTTGACATTTGTTCTTATCTGAAAGTTAACTAAGCTCATTTCAGTTGTCACTCAGACTGTGCACCATTAAGCTACTTAATTCACCGTCATCTATAAACTCATACAAGCAAAGTCTTATGAACATCTTTTCTATATGTGACACTCTTTTTGAATGCTGGGAAGACAGCTGTAAACAAAATTCTCATCCTTATGGAACTTACATTCTAGTATAGAAATCAGGTCATAATAAATATCATAAAAATAATACATAGAATGAAGAGATATAGAATAGCAGTACATTTTTAGGAAGGGTTTTCATGGAAAATCTCCCTTTTAAAAGATGGCGTTTGGGAGACTGGACCCATAGCTCAATAATCAAGGCACTTGACTAGCATGCACAAGATCCTGGGTGTAATTCCCCAAAACTGTGTAAAAGTTAGCTAGGTGTGAGGACTTACATCTCTCATCTAAGCACTCGGGAGGTTAAGGCAGAAGGATTGCCATGAGTTGGAAGCCAGCCTGGGCAATGTAGTATGTCCAAGGCAAGCCTAGATTACAGGGTGAGACCCTGTCTCAAAGATAAATAAATAAATAAATAAATAAATAAATAAATGATGGCATATGAGCAGAAGTCTTGAAAAAAGCGAGAGAATGATCCTGTCACTTTCTATTTGAAATGTTGTGAAGAGTAGCGTCTACCTCTACCTCCACCTCCTCCTCTGCCATGTGCTTCCACTACTGCCAGCCACATGTGAGTACACTCTGACCTTCTGAAACTGTGAGCCAGAATAAATTTTACCTCTCCTAATTTGTGAATGTTGGGTATTGAGTCACAGTGACAAAAAAAAGTTAACCAAGACATCAGGGAATGGAGATTTTAAAATACTCAGAGTAGACTTCTAGTCAAGATAGCTGCTGAGTAACAGTGCTACACAATGTCTCCTGGGGACTCACTTGAAAAGTTGAGATTATAATTTTAAAAATGCCTAGTTAGCTAGGAGAGACAGGAGTGCCACAACAATTGAAAGGAGGGCACAGGAAAATGAGAAATCAGGGTGACACATTGGAAGCAGAAGAGAACAGCAGCCCAGGAAATAACCACGGGCCAACTGAGAGCAACGCTGAGTCACGGGCATCCACTAACAGAAGCCCAGAGTCCAGAACCTCTGACCAATGTAAGCACAAATCTGGGTGAAGTGAGAATTCACAGCCTCCAAAAATAAGCCTGCAGGTAGTGCAAAACATAAACACAATGTGAGCTTCCCCTAGAAAAGGCCTCCCAGAACAAATCAATACTAAAAAAATCAATGCCTTTTTCTCTACACCAATAATGAACTCAAGAAAGAGCTCAGAAGAATAATCCCATTCTCAACAGCCCAGCAAAAAATTAAATACCTAGAAGTATACGTAACCAAGGAAGTGAAAGACCTAGATAAAGAAAACTACATTACACTGAAGAAAGAAATTGTAGATGATATCAGAAAATGGAAAGATGTCCCCTGTTCTTGGACAAGCAGAATCAATATAGTCAGAATGACTATACTGCCAAAACTGATATACAGATTTAATGCAATTCCTATCAAAATACCAACAATTTTTTTTCCACAAAACTGAGAAAATAATCCTTAAAGTCATATGGAACCAAAGGAGACCTACAATAGCCAAAGCAGTCTGAAGTATTAAGACTATGGCAGGAGGCACTACAATTCCAGACATGAAGTTATACTATAAAGCAATAGTTGTAAAAACTATCTGGTACTGGAACAAAAACAGACAGGTAGGCCAGAGAAACAGAAGTGAAGATACAGAGACAAACTCAGATACCCTCACGTTCCTAATCTTCAATAAAAGAGCCAAAAGTGCACACTAGAAAAAGGACAGCCTCTTCAACAAATGGTGCTGGAAAAATTGGACATCCACATGCAGAAGTCACCATGCACCAAGATCTAATCAAAATGGATCGAAGACCTAGATTTTAAAACGGAAACACTGAATGTTCTGAAAGACAAATTAAGCAAATATCTAAAAGAGATAAGTATAGGAAAAGACTGTCTTAATAAGACAACAAAAGCAAAAGAAATAACCCCATTATTAACAAATGGGATTATTTCAAATTAAAAAGTCTCTGCATGGCAAAGGGAATTATCAACAGTGTAAAAAAAAGAACTGACAGAATGGGAAAAAATATTCACCACCAATACCCCAGATAGGAGGCTCATAAGCAGAATATAAAGGAAATTGAAGAAAAGTCAGCCCCTCAGAATCAAAGATCCTATTGAGAAATGGGCAAAGGAAATGAATAGGCTGTTCTCAGATAGGGAAGTTCAAATGGTCAATAAATACGTGAAAAGATGTTCAACACCCTTAACCATAAGAGAAAAGCAAATCAAAACATTACTAAGATACCATCTAATGCCAGAGAGATTGGTGTATATCAAGAGCACAAACAGCAATCAGTGCTGGCGAGGCTATGGGGAAAAAAAGGAACCGTTTTACACTGCTGGTAGGAATGTAAACTTATATACAACCACTATGGAAAGCAGTATGGAAGGCTCTAAAAAAAAAAAAAAAGACTGGAAATAAATATACCCTTCAATCCAACTATCCCTCTTCTGGGAATTTTCTAAAAATAGTTAAAAAAAAAAACACATAACAGTGATACATGTGTACCTATGTTCATAGCAGCACAATAACAATCGGTAAAATGTGAAGACACCAAAATACCCATCCACAGACCAATGGACACATAACTTGTACTACTTATACACAATGGAATACTACTCATCTATAAAGACAGATAGGTTGGTGGCTTTTGTAGGTAAAGAGAGGCAACTTGAGACCTTGATGCTTAGTGAAGTGTGTCAGAAACAGAAGGTGAAATGTTGAATGGTTTCTCTGATATGGGAAACACAAATCACAATTATTTCATAGAACTTGATGTGGAGAATAAGTGCACCCTATATTCAAGATCAATTTAAACTTTATGTTTTGCACTTATACATATTGATAAAATGTGGAGAAAAAGAAATATACATTTGAAAGCCAGGGAATTCCACTCAAATATTGTGAGGTCAGAATTTCAGACCCTGAAGACAAAGCTGAGAAAACAAATGCTATAATTAATCTTGGTAATAGTCAAATCTTGGAAGAAGTCAATATGCCCGAGTACAGATGACTGGATAAAGAAGATGTGGCATATATATACAGTGGAGTATTACTTTGTCGTTAAGAATGACACATTTGAGTCATTTTTACAGAAATGTATGCACCTTGAGTCTATGATGCTCACTGAGATGAGTCAGACCCAGAAAGCTGAATATATTATTCTTTCTCTGACATGAGAAAATCAAATCATAACTGTAAGAGACATGAGAGAAAGTAAGAAGATAGACTTTGTAGAGAGGGAAAGATAAAGGTGGGATGAGAGGGTGGAAAGAGAAAGGGAGAGATATGTTAAAAAATAACCAAATGACGGTGACAATGGGAGTTAGGAAGACAGGGAAGTTGTAGGAGGGTCAAAAGGGGGAAGAAGAAGCTATCATAATTTTGACATGATATATATGTGCACAGAATGCTCATATTCAATGCAAGCATTATGTATTACATAAATATATGTAATGTAATGTGGGAAGAAAGAAAAACAAGAGAATGATCCCTGTGTCCCAGTTGCAGGACTGGATCATTAGGGCATGTGGAGTAGCAGGACAAAGGCCATAATGCAGGCAGCCACTTGAAAGGACAATAGAGAAAACAAAAGCAAGTGTGCCTTTCTTGTATTACAATTTCTAGAGTTTTATTTCATTTTTATGATACTTACTGCTATGGTTTAAGCATGTCTTCCAAAGTTTCAGGTGTTGAAAGCTCAGTGTGGTGAGGTTAGGAAGTGACGTGACATTTAAGAGCTAAAGCTTCCCTCAGTATAAAGTCATTCGGTCTCTGGGGGTACGTTCTCTGAGGGGTTAACCTGGTTGGTTGACCTTGGGACTCCAATCACCTTGGCTTCTACCCTAGTCATTTTCTCTTCACTGGACCACGATATTCAACACACACAACTTAAAGGAGAAGAACTTTCCTTTAGCTCACAGTTTCAGAGGTCTCAGTCCATGAGTTGTGGGCTGGTAACGGTGGAAAGCCTGGTCTAGAGGAAGCTGGTCACTACATGCAAGACAGGAAGCCAAGTGTTAGAACGACAGAGCTACACCGCTGCAAGTATGGTCTCCAACCGTCCACCGAGTGCTCCATAGTCCAATCACCTCCATATGCATGAGGTTTTGGGGAGACTTTCCAGATCCAAACAATGACAATTTTTGACTTCTCCTGGTGATTTTCCTCTCTCACTCTCATTCTTGCTATGATGCCACTTCCTGTGAGAGGGCGGAGCCAGGAGGTCCCTCCTCAGAGCTGGTGTTGCCAGTTTGGTCTTTCACCTGCCACAACTGTGAGCTAAATAAAGATCTTCTTTTAGTATAAAATGCTCATCCATACACATTTTATTGACATAACAGAAAACAGACTAATACAGTTGTCACTGACCACTTATTAATCTATAAATAAACCTTCATTTGTGACCAGGATAAAACAAGGAAGACTTGACCTCTAGAAGTAACTAGGACACCACACTTCTAAGAATTAACATGACTCCTTTAGAATTAGCAATTTCAGCCATTTTTGTGTGGGAGAAGCCTGGGGGGGATTCACATTCCTTCACCAAAAGCTGAATACAACAAAGAGACATTAAAATCGAAACAAAAATAATACAGAGATTAAAGGGCCAGTGAGAGCACCTGATCACGTTTGTCTCACGTCATAAAGCCGTAGCCTATCCTGAGCCATCCTTGAGGAAGAAAAATCGAGAGAGAAAAATTGACTGAAGCGCCTGTTAAGCTGTCCTTGAAGTAATAATACATTATCCCTTTCTTCCAGTACTGCTGAGAAATCCTCTGGTGTACCTTGGCTGGATTCTCTGCATTGTGATTTTCTCAGTGGGCGCACCATTGCTTGCTTTTATCCCCAGTGCTTTCTGCTCCTGCAAAGATGCTGGCTACTTTATGGGTCTGCTTGTCAACTCTATACTGTCTCCTCGTAGAAAGTTTTCCCATTGTGATTTTTACCACCTGCCTCTGATGGTCAGGCTGAAACTAACTCACTGGGGGATTTGACATAATACTCAGGCACTTCAGCCAAATAGCCAACCCTCCACATAGTTTGCTGACCCCCACAGGCTGCCCTCTCATTTTCAAAACAAAGTTTCTTGTCACAACTTTCGGTGAGAGAATTACCTAGGACAGGGTGGTAACTACAAAATTTGGCTAAGAATAGCAACAAATTTTCGATAAGGCTAGACATGATTTTTATTGACTCAGTACCCACTTTAAAAATCAGAGAGGGTTTGCATTTAAATTGCTGAACATATTTTAGCTTATCCAGAGACCATAAGCATGAACAAAACCCCAAATTGCTACAATTTCTGTTTAATCAAACTGACTAATATCAAAGCTAGTGATGTTGAATCCCCCTCTAACCCATCCTCCGTCCTAAGGGCTGCTTCCATCTGTCCGGAAAAGCTGTCTACTTTTAAGGACTTACATAATTAGGTTGAACTCACCTGGACAATCCAGTGTAATTGCCCTATTTCAAGGTTCTTAAGTTTAATCACATCTGGAGTCTTCCTTGTGCCACACAAGGTAACGGTCAAAGGTTCCCATAATTAGGACATGAGCATCCCTAGGAGAGCATTAGCCTGCTTTCCACAGCTACATGGCAGAGTGGGATCAGAAGCTAACCTTTACACCAAGGAGCGTTGCAAGCCCACTTGTCTGCCCACCGTGGAAGTGGGAAATAAAACTTTTTTTTTTCACTTCAGTTTGCTTAGCTTCTCTGAACCCAGCATTCATAGTTTTTCACTTAGTATTGGTTCTGGGAGGACAAAAAATATATAATGATATCTTTGTTCAACCCCCCACCAAAATAGCACCAAGAACTAACTTTACTGAAGTATGTGGTTTCTCCTAAATCTGTCTGTCATGTGTTCAATTGTGTCTCACAAAAATTTTTGTATTGAAGTGTTCTAATTTTCAGCATTTATGAATTTGGCCTTCCTACTTGAGGTAGGTTCATTGCAAACATAATGCATTAAAATAAGATGAAGTCCTCACTTGTATTGGAGCAGAGCGTACTTCCAAATCCAATGTAATTGGTGTCTTATTATTAAAAGGGAAAATTTGGACAGGACATTCATGCAGAAGGAGAACATATGGAGATGAAGAAGAGAGCAGGCTGAGTATTGTGTAACCTGGAAAATAACCAGCAGTTGCCAGTCAACCACCAGAAGTTAGGAGAGAGACATGACACAGTCTTTCTCCGATCCTTTAGAAGAAACATGCCCTGTCTATACCCTGACTTCAGACTTCCCAGAACTGGAAAACAGTGACTGATGTTTAAGCAAGCCAGTCTGGGGTACTTCATCATGGTTGTCATAGGAAACTAGTCAACCATCTGACTCAAGGAAATCCTGTAAGGTAGAAGGCCAGATGGTCCCGGGTTGTGCTAGGATTGACAGAGCCACCTCCCACAGAAAATAATTGTGAGCAAATGGTCCCTAGGTAAATTATCTATCATGTCTCTCTCTCTCTCTCTCTCTCTCTCTCTCTGTGTGTGTGTGTGTGTGTGTGTGTGTGTGTTTGTGTGTGCATACATATATGCCAATAGTTTCTGTATTTCAAATGTAACAGACAAACAGATTTTTTAATCTGACAAAACAAAAATTTAGAATGCTCTTGTCTGTTGAGCCTACAACTTAAAAAGAACAAATAAAATTCAACCTCTTAACTTATGAGAACTATGGACTAGTCTCTTATACCCACTAAAATTTTGTTTACTACTGTTTTTGTATATGAGACATTTTCTATGGGATGGCTCTCTATCCTAGTATCATGTCACAGTCACATACATATCTATCAGAGTATGTCTCTGGTTCAATTTCAAGAGCATCAACTCAGACTTCTCTTAAAGGTGATGTGATGTGGAACTTTTCCTCATTGTCAATGGCAAGAGTATCGAAAATTACTCTCACTTTCTTTTCAAGAAAATGAACATGTTATTCAAATTTTTTTAGAATGAGTATATTTCATAGACAACAAAATAAGGCATTTACATACATATATTTTAAAATATTGGTTCATATATTGGTGCACAAGATCTTATGTGGGAAAACTGAACTCAGAAAGTCAATGTTTTGAAGACCTAGCTAATCTATGTTCAAATTTCTGATCCATAGACACTGGAATAACAATTTTTTACAGTGTTGTGTTTAGCTATTTGTTACATAATCACAGGTAATTAGTATAGGTCACAATCCTTTCAGCAGAGGGCATTGTTGGAATTTTTTTTCCCTCCGCTTTTGTCTATAGTATCTGTCCCTCACCTATGACAGTAAGTATTGGTAGAGAAAGAGAGAACATATTATGTACTAGGGTCAGAAAACGTTGCAAAATTCAGCTGAGGAAGGAAGACCAGAACATATGCAGAAATGTTTAAATAATTCTGCACTGGCTGTGGCTCTGCATGTTTGGAGGCAGAGCTTGAACTATACCTGATGTAAGGGTAGTGCAAGAGGACAAAAAGGAGACAAAGGTGCCTCTGAATGGGGCAGTGACTAGGCTATGCCTAGGACAAAAGGAGATGGCCCAAGAGAAAGGCTCAGTTGGGTCGGAGCTGGTGAGAAGCAACGCCTTGCAGAATCCAGAAGCTGTGAGGGCCCGAGCATGCCTGCCATTCAGGCAAGGGAGTTAAGCGGCTGAGACTGCCTGGCCCAGGCCGTCTGCATGCAGCCTCTGAGGAGAACATAATAAAAGAAGTTCCTGCAAGAGTCAGTTGTCCTTCTCCAAGGACATATAGTACCGATGGTCATTTCCTATTGAGAATCATCCTTGTAAAATATAACAAATAGCCCAGCTGTTAAAGCGCTTTCTTAGCAAGCACAAAGCCCTGGGCTTGAGTCCCCAGCACCATGTGAACTGGGTATGGTGGTGCATGCCTCTAATCCCAGCTCTCAGGAGGTGGAGACAGGAGGATTGCCATGAGTCCAAGGCCAGTTTGGGGTGCATAGTGAGCTCAGGACTAGTCTCAACTACAGAGGGAGAGCCTGCCTCAATACATACCTACATACACACATACATAAAAATTTGAATCAGCACATGCCACATTCCCGTTTCAGAACCCCGTGTTGGCCTTATATTCATTACAATGAAGGATGCGTAAATCGCCTGCAATATCTCACCCCTTCTGCTGCCGACCACCCATCTCTCTGACCTCGTCTCCTACCACCTCCTCCCTTACTCACTGTGTTCCTGGCAGCCTCATTTCCTTTCTGCGATTTGACCACAGCAGGCATACCCCATCTTAGGTTCTCCTGAGCTTCTGGGATGCTCTTGCTCAGAAAGCCACATACTAAATGTTCCACTTTCATAGGTTCTTGCTCATTGCCATTTTCTCTCCCCAAAAGCTTATGTGGACCACCTCTATATACTACTGCAAATTGCCTAATGCCCTGAATTTCCTACTAGTCTAACCTTTCTATTTGTAAAGTTACTGCTTATATTTACCTCTGGATCTTCCACTAGAAAGTAGACTTTAGCAATGGAAGGTTTTTTAAATTTTGTTGTGGTGGTGTTTGTTTTATTTGCAGGTGTGTCCAAACTGCTGGGACAGAAGCTGGCACGGAGTAGGTCCTCAGTAAAGACCTAGAGAATTGACATGAGTCTCTTAAAGAAAGGTTTAAGCGCAACGGATAATTTGCATCCAAGGGGATGGGCCAAGGAATGACCTCAAACCGTTTGAGTGCAGAGTTAATTAGTCTTAGCTCACCCCCGGTGAAACCTTGTTCCTCAGCTCACGGGGAGAGGGAAGAGGCTACAGCATCGACATCAGACTGTAGGAAAGAGGTTGAAAATGGCAAGTCCATCTGCAGAGGAGGCAGATTCCATAGCGCAGGCATTGGCTCTTCTGTGCCGAGGCCCCGCCCCTTCTCAGAATGCTGGCTGGGCCAAAGTGGGAGAGGAGACAGGCGGTTGGCACGCGGTCTTTTCTGGACGCTTTTTTTTTCCCCTATGGCAGTTCAGGCTCCTCAAGGCCCCAGAGTTCACCAGAGGAGCCTGCCGCAAAGCATGCATCAAGCTCACTCTGCTCTTTTCTATATTAACTAGTTGCCTTCTTTAAGATTTCTTGTGATGAATTTAAAGCGGCACACCAAAGGACAAACATGAAAGTGACTCTCTGGAGGTGATCTGAAGTCTAGGCACAGGAGGATGTGATTATGAATCCATCTATCTCTCTTCTTTTTTTCAATTTAAGTTCTAATTCGATTAGACATCTATTTTACCAAATGGCTGGCACTATTTGGGGTTGGTTTTCAATTTGCTTGGGTTTGGGCTCCTCGGACAAAGCCCTTTCCTCTCACGAGACTTAGTGCCAGTCAGCCTGAGACCTCACCTGATGACTCAACTGGGGCAGTTCACTAAAGGCTACTGGTCAGTTCCACGTAGGCTTTGGCACTGAGGGCCTCAGTTCTTTGCTAATGGACAGGTGGGGTCCTCCTCAGTCCTTCTTTGAGTGCTCCTTGTCATAAGGTACCTCATTGTACAGCATCAGCTTATCCCATTAAACCAGTGAGTGAGAGAGTCTGACAGCCAGACTGAAGTTACAGTCAGATGGGATGTGATGGAGAACCATGGAACTGAGAAGTTACCATCTCTGTCATCAGTTATTGGTTAGAACCAGCCCACATTCAAGGGGAAGGGTCTAACCAAAGAGAAAAGGCTCCCAGGTCCTTTCAAGAGTCTGATTTCCACACAGCCTATGCTGAGGCACACACAGACCTTACTGATGAGACGCCTGAACAAAGTAGGAGCACAGAAGGGACAGAGCCCATGAAGAAAAGCCTAGAGTGATGCAGTTTGTTCTTATAAAGTTGATGCAAGCTAGATTGATTAGGAAAGAAGCTTTTACTAAGAAACAATTGACTAAAAAGACCCTGAAGTTTAGCAGTTATTTTTTAACTTGTGTCTTTTCTTTCCTTTCCTTTCTGCTTCTGAGTCACTCATTTAAATCATGAAGTTATTCAGGGAACAATAGATAAGAAGAACATTGAATTTTGTGTCAGATGAGCTCGCTCGAGAAATGAGCAGAAGATGTTTCTTCTCCTTACAGAAATAAACAGTGTCTTCAGAAGAACAGGAACTGCGAACCTATAATTCTCAATACTCTCCTTTGTGGAGACATCACCCTGATGCTCACAAAGCAGACACAACTTTAAATGGAACGCGTTGGTTTAGAAATCTTTGAGAGCAAAATGAAAAAGAAAATTATGACATTTCTATGGTTGGGGGAAAAAAAACTAAATTCTAGGATGAAGGCACTATCCAAAGGATTCACAGCAAGCTTCTCTGTTGAATCTAGGCTGTCTCCTCATTCCTCATTCCAAAGAAGTGAAGAACCAACATCTTATTTAATTCATCTCACACTGAAAGAGGGCCTCAGGACATAGCAATTTACATAAGCCCACATAAAGATAGAAAAGCATAAAATATTGCATAGCAAATAGGTCAGAAAACAACTTGTTGTAAAAAAAAAGAGCGATGTATAATTTTTTTTTATACATAAAACAGAAAAGGGAAGCCAGCAGGAATGGGCAGCTGTCATGTGATTGGCATTGGGCCCTATTTCTTGTTTCCCTGTTGGTAGGTTTCTGTTCTGCTCCTTACAGTGAGGTTAGCAGTCTTCTCTCTATATGTTAATTCTAAAACCCTGTTTCTACTTTGCATTGACTGCTCTCTAGCTTTTAATTCACAACAAACTAAGAATATCAAAGGTCCCTAAGTAGAAACAAGACAGCTCAGTTTATGGAGTTGGAATCTAGTATCACACACAATCCAAGTCAATACCATGAGTCTGAGGAGGACTCCACTCCTCTCTGGAATAAAGTT
Source organism: Ctenodactylus gundi (assembly GCA_004027205.1). Classification (NCBI taxonomy): domain Eukaryota; kingdom Metazoa; phylum Chordata; class Mammalia; order Rodentia; family Ctenodactylidae; genus Ctenodactylus; species Ctenodactylus gundi. The sequence goes on from PVKB01001563.1 coordinate 331,422, forward strand.
GATGCATGATGCTATAGCTCTGGCCACTGTGCAGAACAGGCTTATTTGTCTATTCGTTTAAAATTATATTTCAGATAAAATGAAGGAGGAGTACACACCAAAAGAACAGACAGTGACATCGGGTGGAAAATGGAGATGAAAGACATTTGCGATTTTTCCAAGAAAATGACATGATTTTTATTGTATTTTTTTCCTCCCTTGGCAGTTTTCAGACCTCAGTTACATCAATATATCTGACCCGGAAGGCAGGAAGCCTGTCTATTGGATCTGGTGTAGTAGAGATACTGATCCTTACTACAGATGACATTAAAGGCTTACGAGATAGTTTTTTCTAATTGTTTTTAATTTAGATGGAACTGAAAATAAATGAACACAATAACTTGCTATTACTTGGTAAGTTAGAAATTCAAAGATTTTCTCCCTTTGCATAGAATCAAAAGCAATTTTGAGATTATATGTATAGATGCTTTGAAGTATTCACTTTATATAATTTTGCTTTTAAATAAGATGGGTTAATTTATGGGAGACCAATGTTTCTTCAGGGAAAAATCTCCCAAATGTAAAAGCTAAACTTAAAAAAAAAATCTGAGAGCTGATAAAGCAGTGATGAATAGATACTCAGACAGTAGAAAAGAACCTTGGAAGTTAAGCTTTGCTCTGGCTTCACTTGCTAACTGTAGATCCAGGTGAGGGAAAGTGAATTCAGCTGTGTTATGGTCAGGTTATTAGAAAGAACAGCACAACAATTTGCGGGTACCTGAGGCCAAGGTACAAAACCAATGGGTCTTACAGAGATGATGTGTTTCTCAGGACATTATGTGAATCTGAAGTGTGATACAGTGTGATACTAAAAAGTTAAGCCAAAATTCAGCAAAAGCAGAACCCATTTTTTTGTCTCCTATTTTAGGGGATTAAAAAATTTAAATTAGAGTTCAGTATCTGGCAGAGCTAAGGAGGTCTCACTGTGCGTATCAGACTCTCCACGTAAAGTCCTATAGCAACAAATACAAATCAGAGAGAGAGATCAGCCTTTTCAAAATGGCAATCTAGTCCTGACCAAACCTATATATCGGATCAGTTGTAATGAACGGCCCCTGACTATTCATCTATGGGGTGGGGGAGAGGAGGAATACACTGTAATCAGAAGCATCCACAACTTATCATACAAAATATTTGAATTTCAGTAAAAAATTACTGGACACACTAAGGGCAGGACCTTGGAGCCAAACACACTCAAGAAAAAATTCAACAAAAATAGAATCAAACCTGTAGATAACTATTGCAGACAATTGGAGACAAATACTTCATGATAAATATGAGTAACTTCTTCATGAAAATAGATGACTAAATGGAAAACATACATAAAAATCATGCAAAATTTGATTATTATTTAAAATAGATTAATCATGTAGAAATTCTAGAGCCAGAACTGCCCTGCATCTGAAACTACAATTTCCTGACTGAGGCATAGCTCAATAGCTGAAGTGCTGGCCTACCAAGTATGATGCCCTGGGTTTGATTCCCCAACACCACATAAGCTGGGCAAGGCGGTGCACACTTGTAATCTCAGTACTCAAGAGACTGAAACAGGAGGATTACCAGGAGTTAAGGACCAACCTAGACTACAGAGTGGGACTCTATCTCAAAAAAAAAAAACCCTTCAATATTTTAATAAATACCAGACACAGAAAAATACAGTGTTAACAGCTGGAAGGCATGTCAACAGAAAATGCAACTAAAATATAAAGAAACATTAATGAAGACTCAGAAAAGCATGTTAAAAATGTGGACAATGCAAAGCCTAACACGCATGCAACCAGAAAGAGAAGACGGGAAAGACGGATCTCTGTGAGTTTGTGTGGAAGGAGAGGGTGGGAAACAGTAGGGCAGGGGTGAGAGGGAAGGAAAAAAGGCCTCATGTGATATAGATGGTTATTGTCTCCCCAAAGCGTATGTTTTCAGTGTGTTACTGAACCTGTAGTTCATAAATAAATAAATGACAAAAAGATGGGGGCATATTTAAAAATACAATGGCCAAAAATTACTCAAAACTGGTTTAAAACATCACATAGAAGTTCAAGAAGCTCTGGAAACCCCAGTCAGGAAAATCATAAGAAATAATACCTAGCCAAGTTATCATAAACGGATCATGCAAAAAAAAATGTTATTTAACTCTACCAAGAAAAACATATTTTGAAAGGGTAATTATTAGACTTAAAGCTTTCTCTATAAAATACAGAGGTCAGAAAAGAATGGAAAGTTTTTAAAGTGCTTACAGGAAATGATTCCCACCATGACTTTCCATACACAGTAAATGATTCTTGTAAAGATGGAGAAGCCAAAACCTTTAATCTAGAAAAGAAAAGATAAAGTTCAGCCTCGTGAGCCTCATTCGGCCTCACCAGCAGTTAGGACTGATCAGTGATATATTTTGTGCATGAATGTAGACTTTTAAGAAAATGAATATGTAGCTTTCAAAATGGGAGAAAATATTCACAAATTATCCATCTGATAAAGAGTTTACTATACATAGCATGCCGAAAGTCCTACAAACAACACAATAGACCTATATTAAAAAGTAGGACAGGCTTGAATAGACCTTTCTCCAAAGGAGATACAAGAACGACCACTGATCACTTATTTAGAAAGAAAGAAAGAAAGAAAAAAGAAAGAAACTCAGTATCACTTAAATCTGTAGTGAAATGGAAATAAAACCACAATAAGAATCCACTCCACAATTACCTAAAAGAAAAAAGCAAGGATGCAAAATACAAACGTTTGGAGGTGTGGAGACAGGAAACCTTGTTCATTGCTGACAGGTAAGTAAAAGGCGCAGCGGCTGCTATAAGTTGAGTGTTATGTGTTTTCCAAAAGCATAATTCCCCAAAGGAGTGTGGCTGGGGGGTGGTTGAATATTTGAGACAGGAAGCCTGGGCAGAGGTCCCCAGGTCGCTGCTCTGTTCCCCAGCTCTGGATGACTGGCTTTGCTTTACCTCACGATGTCTGCCATTGCCTATGCGGCATCCCCACCAGAACCACTTGATCACAGAGTGGAGAACTCAAACTTTAAACTTTTTCCTTTGTAAGCTAAGTGCTTGGATATTTTGTTATAATCACATGAAGCTAATAAAGGCAGCAACTGTGGGAGAAGTATTCTAATCTCTTTTTAAAAATTAAACAGAATTAACATTTCTGAATCTCAAAATTACCATATACCAAACATCTTCACTTCTGAGTGTATACCCAAAAGAACCAAAGGCAAAAACTTGAGCAGACATTTGTGTAGCAATGTTAATAACAGCATTCCTAGCAATAGCTAAAAGGGGGAAGCAATACAAAGATCTGTCAATGGTTGAATATGCAGTACAATGAAATGTTAATTATAAATGAAATTCTAGTAAATGCATCAATATGAATAAATCTTGAATATATTATAGTAAGAAAAACAGCAGACAAAAGGACAATTATTATATGATTCTACTTCTGTGAGGATGGAGAATGCTCAAATTCCTATGGGCAGCTCTGGAAATGCATGGTGGAAATGGTTATGTAACAACTGCATTGTGCACTTGAAAGATAGTTAAAATAGTAAATTCTGGGTTTTACCTATTTTACCAAGGAGTAAAATATGTATTTTTATTTAGATGAAAACTGAAAGAATTTATCATCATCAGATCTACACTAGCAAGATATATTAAATGGTGTTTCTTTAGAAAAAATAAATTGACCTCAGACAGAAGCATAGGCCTGTGGAAAGAAACAGACAGAATGAAGCTGGGAAGAATGAAAAATAGCAAACACACACACACAAAAAAAAAAACCCTTCAAATGTTATATATAAGGAGTCAAATTTCTTAGTCTTACAAAGGCTCTTCTAATCTTCTAAGAATCATACCTAATAATAAATATTGAAATCCTCTCCCCAGAATTCATAAACAAAGCAAATGGAGTATAAAGTAATGTATGGTGCTCTGACTGCGGAAAGAATAGTTTCTCCCATAAATTGCATATTTAAATGGAAAATAACATACCTTGACCTTCTATTTCAAGTCATACATAAAAATAATCACAAGTTTTAGCAGGACCTAAAAGCTGTAGCTTTACTAGACACAAATTGTCAAACTTAGTTAAAAGAAATAACTGCTTTTGAAATGGGATCTCACCCTGTCGTCCAGGTTGGCTCAGGGACTTAGAGTTCTCTCATTCAGCCTCACCAGCAGTTAGGACTAGTATTCTTGGCATCACCAAGAGCTCCCACTTACAAAAAAATATAAATACTATAGTGGCACATGTCATAATCCCAGCTACTCAAGGGGCTGAGGAAACAGGATCACAAGTTCAAGGCCAGTCTGGACAACTTAGAAAGACTTTCTCTTAAAAGGGCTGGGGATGAGCTCAGTGGAAGAGCACATATGCACATATACGTTCCCAGAATAATATAAAAAATGTTCATATCAGTGCTACTCATAATAGTCCCATACTGGAAACATCTAAATATCAAAATAAATACATAAAAAATTAAACAATGCTCTGTTCATATATTGAATATGAAACAGAAAAATAAACTACAAGCACAAACATTATATAGATGTATTTACCAAATATTATTTTGTGTGAAAAGAAACCTACAGAAGTCTATATACACAATGATCCCATTTATATGATGGCTAACTAATCTGCGGTCTTATAAATCAGAGAAGCAACATCCTAGGCAGCTTTCCTCTCTCAGGAGCACAGTATCTGACACCCACAATTAAAAGAGAAGAGGTCTGATTTGGTTCATGGTTTCCGAACATTCAGTCCCTAGTCAGCTGGTTCTAAAGCAGAAATACCATGATGGAAGGCATGATAAGAGACAGCTGCGTAGCTCAGCTGGAAAACAGAGCAGAGGAGTGTCAGAGAAGAGATGAGGAACCATGCACAGGCCCCGAGCTCATACCTTCACGACCCAGTAGACATCTAGGAGTGGGTATTGTTCTTGTGTTAGGGGTTTCTTAATCCAGTCAAGTTGGCACACATATCAGTGGTCTTGAGTGGTTACTCTTAGCATCGAAGCACTGTTTAAATGGAACTTGTGGGGGATCCCACAGTACTGGACGTGTTTCATTTTTTTGAGTTCTGTGCTGAAAACAATCAAAGAGCTACATACTCATTTGGGTATATATCACCACCTGTGATAATCCAACTAAAATTTTTACTCTAAAATGTAAGAAGCCAGACACTAGTAGGTAGCTAATCTGTAATTCTCTTTAAGTCTATAAATGAACAGGACAAACCATGGTAAAAGTAGTGAGAATCGTGTTTTTGATAGAAGAACGGAAAATTCCAGGGGCTGGACATAGTCTACCTTGGCCTGGTGATTACATGAGTGTATAATTTTTTGAAAAGTCATTAAATTGTGTACTTCCCTGCCTGAATTAATTCAATAAAAAACAACTTGAGTTGCTGTGAGGAAGAAACCTACCTAGTCTCGTTTATCTTATTGAAAACGTAGTGCTTCCTCTTGGCACATTCCTGGTACCCAGCAGCTAAACGTCCAGTTCATTTCCCTGTGCACTTGCTGGGGTTGGAACACAATGAGAACTCAATGAAAAAAAGATAAATGGATTTTGTTTGCAGATAGAAACAGTTAGAGAACGTTTATTGAGTAGCCCAGCAATAAATACAGAAGCTAAATAAATACTGGAATGCTACTGAACTTTATGGAGTAATACGTACATGATAAAATACCCTCAAGTTTACAATCTAGTTGGGAAATTCAACGTGCTGAAATATATTTGAGAAAGTTACAAAGCCACATAAGGCCAAATTAACATAGTACCATGAAAATGGCTCTCTCGGAGGTACAGCCCACCCCACAATATAGCTTCCAGTTAGAGGGCATCTCACATCTACATTACTTCTCTTGACTTTCATTCCTACACTGCCTCGTGCCTTCTTTTAGGATATAAAGTTAACTAAAATAAATTGGTAAAAATCCAAGTGCATTTCTATTTTTAGAATGATTTTCAATCATGTGACTGAAAATAAATTCTTTCTCCTTAGAGTTAAAAAAATAATAATCTAAAAGTGGAGTTAACAACATTAAAAGTGTAAAGCCAAGCTCCCCATCTCTTAGATTAGAAGAAGCCGGATTTTATTGCTTGTAAAAAAAAAAAAAAGTTAAGGAAACAGTCAAGTTGCTCTCTTAAAATGAAAAAACATTTACAAGTGAGATAAAAGTGGCTAGACAGGAGCAAGAGAGGTGTGTTTGTGGCTTCTCTGACTTACCAGCCACATGCCCTGGCTGCCTGCCACATCTCTGTCCCTAGGTCCTGCCATGTTCTGCATTGGTCCCCAGTTTTTGACTATATTGCAGTAAAGTAGGCTGAGTTTGGAAGGGTAGGCAGCACTGAACTGCTCCCAGAGTCTCGTCCCCACGCGTAAGAGGCGCGTGTGCAATAAAAAGAACACTAGCCTGAGCACGTGGTTAAAGTAGAAAGGAGACCAGGTCAGCATTCCTCTCTTGTCTTTTTACACCTTAACGTACTGTGGGTGAGACTCCTGCTCAAGTCACTTGCTGATGCAAGCCGCTAGCTCGGGTCTGGCCTGGAGACCCTGCGGGGCAAACATGGGAGGTCGCTGCCCCTGTCAACCGCTGGGTGTGGCTACCAGTGACACCGCAGCTTGTATAATCAACAGTTATTTTATCGTTTTTATTTTCATGTTGCATTAAGCCCTTTTAGCAGTAATAAGCTTTTTAAAAAGTACACATTGAGTGACTTAAGCTTAGTTTCTATTTCTTAAAAAGTTCACGGTGAAGAAAATTAAAGCAAAAAGAAAGAAAGACCAAAAGAGGAAGAAAAGAAGTCTGCGTTGAACAGGTCACTCACACAAAATGTTTTCAGTACTCATCACCCACACTGGAGACTTCGCATTGGCCAGATATCAACTATAAGACTCAGATCTAACAAGAATATGCTAGCATCTACTATAATAGTAATTCTTATGATGAGTGGAGAAATGGATTTGCAGAAGCTGAAATTCTCCGCTCTATGAGGCATGGCTGCTCATTTAAACTGATGGGCAGTGTTCTCTAAGTTAATCTCACTTATCTTTAATGCACATAAAAAGTAGTGGAGTGGCACTTGCTGACGTGGAAACGCCATCCCCATGAGAACTTGGCATGCAGTGAGATGAAGCCAGCAGTATTTCACTGCCATTAGATGCTTCAAGTGGAAAAAGTAACAAAGTTAATTCTCATGATGATCATTTTCTAAATCTAAGTCACAAAATGAAAATGAAATTCTGGGTCCTGATTCAGCCAAAGATGAGACATACAGCACTATTGGGAATGTGGTAAATTTAATTTTAAAAGTCAACATTGGTGACCAATTTTTATGTGCGATTCTTTCTTATACAGTGAAAATGGAAATATGATTTCTATGGCTTATAATGTCATGGTAAAAGTAATATTCTTTTTAAATTAAAAAAATTATGGGGCAAAATGCATTTGTGTGGTGCACATAAGCCTCACCTACCCGCAAAATGAGCTACAGTATTCTGCCTATAGAAATAGAGGCTACTATAAATACTACTGTTAAGCTACAAGCACACAGTAAAAACAACTGGTTTCCAGAAGATTTGTGATAAAAACAAGTTAAATTTTAAGTTATATTTCTCTTTTTAAAGCCAATAATAAATTGACTTTAAAAATGTTTGATCTGGGAAATATTTTATTTGTAAATTGCCCTAAGCACGTTATAATGATACGGAGTGTTTCATAAGTGAGCGCCTAAATTTGGGCTGCATTTTGTTCAAGATCAGTCACAAATCTTTAATCAAATTATTCAATGAATGATATCATGGCAAACTCTGGTTTACAGAGCTTTTAGAAAATTGTAATTTTTTCATTCTTTATTATTTTAAAAAATTTATATATACATGAATTCCAAATTCTATAATACATTAGAGATATGGAGTTTGGGAAATCAATGAGCATCAATGCCCACCCCTTTTTCAGAGGTTCACCCCTTTCCTAGCTGATCATTGTTCCTCTTTCTACACTGTCACTCATGTTGAGGCCTTTTTGCCATTATTTTTGCAGATTTCATAAGAAGGACACCCATCTATAGTCAGTCTATTGTGTTTGGTTCATTTCACTGAGCACTAGTGACGCAAGGTGGCCCTATTTTCATTCAAAAGCTTCATATCTGTTTTTCTTTACGGCTACATAGTATTCCATTGTGCATAGGTACCATTTCTTCTTTAACCCTTCCTCTATTGATAAACAGGTAGGTTGTTTCCAGGATTTAGCTATTATGAATTGTGCTGCTATAAACATGATGTGCATTTTTTTGTATGTTGACTTTGTATCTTTTTGGGACATGCCCAGTAGGGCTGTAGCTGAATCAAATAAAATTTCTATTCTCAGTTTTCTAAGGAACCTCCAGACTGCCTTCCACAATGGTTGTAGCCAATGGCATTCCCACCAGCAGTGGAGTAGTGTCCCTTTTTCATCTGCATCCTTGTCAATAATTGTTATTTTTCGAGTTCTTCATGGAGGCCATTCTCACTGGGGTAAGAGGAAACCTAAACAGAAATATACCAGAAGATAATGAAGACAAAAGAAGAAATCAGAGAAATGCACAACAGAGATATAGAAAAATTGAATGCAGATATTCAGGAAATGAAAAACACGCAGGTAATAATAAGCAACCAGTTTAAACAACTTCAAAATAGTATGTCGGACCTAGAAAATAAAGTGACTAAGCTGCAACATACAGGCCATGAAGAATACAAAGTAAAGGAAGAAAGCGAATCATTACAACAGCTGATAGATGATTCAAGGACAAATAACCTTAGAATTTTGGGAACCGAGGAGAAGACTGAGGACAAAACAAAAGGTTTAAAGGACATGTTTAATGAAATAATGGAGGAAAATTTCCAAAATGTAAGAAAAGAAATGAACATGGAACTTTTGCAGGCGTATAGAACACCAAACAACTTTGATCAGAAGAGACCCTCATCACGACACATCATAATTAAAATTCTAGAAACCAACACAAAGAGAAAATACTAAAAGCGGTAAGAGAAAAACAGAAGGTGACCTACAAAGATAAAGCCATCAGGATAACAGCAGATTTTTCAATCCAAAGTCTAAAAGCAAGGAAATCGTGGAGCAATGTCATCCAAGTACTAAAAATACATAAATGCTAACCAAGACTGCTGTATTCAGCAAAATTAACTTTTAATTTAAAGGGAGAACTTAAAACTTTCCATGACAGAGACAACTTAAAGGAATTTCGTCCTTAATTTCTTTGCCTAAATCTTTTTTAAATTCTTTAAATATCTTTGTAGCTTGTTATCTGAGTCTGTCGAGTATTCAGGTTAGATTTTTTTTTTCAAAGTTTAGGAATTTGGGAGCTTCTTCTGGTTCTATCTGGCATTCCCTAGGTGAGATGGGCGCTTTCTGAGCGTGTTGCCGCCTTGTTGCCTCAGGGCTGCTGCAGCCAATTATAAATTTTTAACAACAGATAAAGAGTCACTAACATTTATCTTGTTAAATTTTGGAAGAACTACACAAATTAATAAGAACTTAATTGGGTTTAAAATTTGATATTGAAGATTAAGTAACTATGGTCTGGAATATCTTAACCAGTAGAAATAATTTGATGGTACTACTTTTAACGTAATAAATTTATTCACCAAACCACAAGAGAATGAAATTCAGAAGGCTTCTCTTCCGCAACATCTAAATTTGACAGAAATTAAAAAGAAAATCATGATGTAGGTATAGAAATGTCACAATGAATCTTATTAATTTGTGCAATTAATATGTGCTAATAATTACAATGAAGTAAAAAATAACTTACTGAGTTTTGTCTTATAAAACTTCACCTAGCTAGACCCAAAATAGAAGCATGTATAAAAACACTTGAGAGGAAATATTCACACATTTTGGTATAAAAATAGAATTGAGGAGCTATCCCCATTTAGCAGAGTTTGCTCTGCACTTGCCAGGTTCTTTAGCAACTGTGCACAACACAGTTTCTAAATTTAAGACTGAATCAATTTGAGGTAGAAGTGAGTTATGTTTATTAAAGGAACCGATTTATGTTAACACTAATAATCAAATGAAACTGGAAGCTGCCATTTTTATGAAAAATGAAATAAAGTACATTATAAAAGTAACATACAAGTTTTAGAATAGAAAAATAGAAAAACAAACATAGTTAAAGATTATGTGAGCAAATAAATCTGAGAAACTGATTAAAGTACGTGACCATGTATCATAAAATTATTTTGATAATGCATTTTTAATATTCAGACACCAGAGGTACATGGTTTTTTAAAAAAAGTTTACTCCAGTGTACACAAGTATGTATTATTTTCCTTTCTGAAATAATTTTGTTTTCAAAAAATAATTTTGAATAGGCCATTTTATTAGTTAATACAATAAAATTACATTTTGCCTGTGAATAAAGGTTCAAATATATCATTTTACCTAATCATACTTTTCACTCAAAAATGTTCCAGTCTGAACTAGAAGATACAAGGTTAACCTGTGACAAACAAAAATGAAGAAAGGGGCGGGGTATAGCTCAACTGTTAGAGTGCTCACCTAGCAAGCACTAGTCCCTGGGCTGGATTCTGTGGCACCATGCCAGCTGGGCTGGTACATGCCTGTAATGCCAGCATGAGGCAGGAGAATTGTGGCAAATTTGAGACCAGCCTGAAATCTGGACTGCAGAGTGAGACCCTTCCTTGATAGATAGATAGATAGATAGATAGATAGATAGATAGATAGATAAGAAAAAGTAAGTTGGTCCTGGGGTAATGCAAAGAACCATACTTAGAGAACAATTCAGTTAGGCATTATATTGTTGTTGTTGGCTGACACAAGAAATGGAAAGCAAAAACAGCTGATTGGTTTTCTCCTAGGATATCCAACTAAAAGGTAAGATGTAAGCATAGGTTTGTTTTACTCCTAAACTTTCTGTATATCACGCTTACCTCTATCAGGCTTTGTGCGTGGAGCTCTTCAATTATTCACTACCTATTCTTTCCCAGGATGCTGGGAAGTCACTAACCACCGTTTGTAATAAACTTCTGTTGCAATTTTCTCTATGGAATTGTCCGTGTAGATAACAAATCAATATCTGTAATTAAAAGCTTTTTGCTTTTGACTAGGAGCTCATCTTTTAAACATTTTGATTCATAGCAAAAGTTAGATAGATACATATAATGCATATAATGTGTATATAATGTATATAGAACTAAAGAGTATGTTTTGCCATAAAGCCATAATGTGCCAAATTTGCTTGAGTTAGAAAAACAAGCTTTTAACACTGGATGTAGGAATTTGAAGAGCAAAGGGAAGACAGAAAACCAGAAAATTCATTAGAAATAATAATTGACATATACACTAAGCTCTCACTCTGCCACTATCATCCCCCCCACCACACACACACACACACACACACACACACACACACACACACACAGGTAGATCATGCATCTACAATAAGAAATAGAAAATATAAAGCCAAAGAGGCCAGCACCGGATGTGACCTTGGTACATGTGTCAATTGTCCTTGATAATCATTTTTCTCATTCCTTGAAAGAGGTAAGAAAGAGGATATGAAGCCTAAGTGTCTTCTGCTTTTAATATCAGTAGCAATAAATTTAAACTGCATTTGATGATACATTTGTGAAACAATCTGCCTTCATCATTAATATAGCACTAAAAACTTTCCACATTTTGAAATATCTTACTACAACCTAAAAGATTTTAGAAAACCAACAAAATTCATCAAGATACATAATAAATGTAACCTAAATAGAACAAATGTAACCTAATGTAATAAATGTAGCCTAATTCTTGTTAGTAAAAGAAAGTTTACAGATTTCAATTATATTGCATGCAAAGAAAAATATAATTTAAAAAATGGATCAAGTTGTATGATTGAAAAGGTTATTTATAGTATTCTATCTATTCTAATCATGGAGCATAGTCTTTTGGTCTTTATAAAAAACAGAGCCAAATTTGAAGTTGAACTGGACATTTTTATGCTACTAGTATACTTACAAAGAAAAAGAGAAAACAAACAAAATAACTAACCATGGTAAGGAAAGTATGCCCAATTGGAAAATATTCAATTTTTTCACTGAATATTTGGGAGGGAGATGCCTCTGCTCTTGCGTGATCAATGGTCTGTAAATCGTCAAGCAAATAACCTCTGAATAAATTAACTCGAGTCAAGTACTGGACTATCTCAGTTCATTACCAAAACAAAAACAAAACAAAAGAAAACAAACTAAAAAACCAGAAAACATAGCAAAATTCTGTTGTATATAAAAGCAGACATGTAATTGCCAAACCAGAATAAAAATGAGGTGCTTTAAGGGCCTATACACACGATTATTATGGTCAGCAGCCTATGGAGCAAGATAAAGGAAGAATGGAGGTCAAAATTTCATTGACAAAATAAAACTAAAAGCTTAGGTAGTAGATGCCCAAAAATCATATATGAGGCTTCTTGGAAATGATGTGTGCAAGCTGAATTAGATGCAAGATAAGAATAATGAACAATTTCAAGGTAGGATTAACAATATAAATCGATCTCACGCCTATGCATCCTTGCCACCTGGCACTATATGTGGGTGTTTGGAGTCGTCTCTTCTCCCAATATGCCATATTCTCTCCAAATTTTGATCACTTATACTATGGCCTCTTCCCTCTCACCCCGAAGGCTTCCATGTCCTGTGCATAAAGTCCTAACACACCACTGTTGCCAACTTCTCACTAAATGTCTCTCACTATGCAGTTCAACTTAGCTATCCTCCCTTACAAGCTGTCCTTAATCACCCAAGGCAGAGCACATCTGAGTCGGCACGTCTTTTGCTAACGGTCTCTTCAAAACAGAGAAGGCAACATGTTCACTGACTAATCGCAGCGCCCAACATCGCATCCTTGACAAAATTTTGCGTAAGTATTTAATTATTGAATATTTACCATGGCTTTAGGTACTGCTGTATGTACGTTATGAACAGGAAGAGATTTAATCCTCACAAGAGCCCTGAAAAGTTATTAACTCCAAGGACAGAGGTTTTGGCAAGTGGTCCAACATGCACATGGTCATCTGTGAAACATGCTGTGGACTTTCTTCATGAAACAGAGGCTCACCCAGAATGGCAGCTAACTGTGTTCATACCTGGACTTCTTTACACTGAAATGCTGCATAACTTCAAAGATAAAACTAGGATCATCCAAGCAGATTCTTTGCTCTGTTAGTGGCAAATGAGGCTTTATTCGGAAGTGAGTATAATTTTTTTTAAATGACTGTCTTCATATCCCTACTCAAGAAACTTTCCCAACTGAGTGTACCAGGCTTCTGACATCACCTTCATTTCTTTTGCAGTATCTGGGCTGCTATATCAAATACTATGCATAAAACTTAATTGATAGCTTAGTAAAAAGGTGATGGCTTCTGATTTTTATTTCTAATTTTGTGACCCATGTATAAAGGATCCAAAAGTGTGCTCCTGATAATGAGATGCTGAGTATTATGCACAGTTGTCTACTTCATCAAAGACGCACAGCATTCATTTTAAATTAAATCGTTACACACCTTGGAGTGCATACCTTGTGCAGCTTCAGGTGCTAGAATTAAGTTTCAGCTACTAGCATAAAAAATGAAAAAATAAACTATCGAGGCAATCATAGCTCCAAACCCCATAACACGTAGGGGAATCAATCAAAGTTTACATCCGACCACCCACGTGGCTCCAATACCCTCTGCCCGTTCTGTCGCAGAGGTCAGCCACGCAAAATCACCCAGGGAAGCCCGCAGTTGCTTCCTTGCTGAACTGTTAGAAATCGTGCCAGATAGGTCCTGCTGGCTGAGCGGAGACCTGTGTCCCCACCAGGAGGACCTCCACCCTCCACCTTCCACACGCCTGCCTGCTCTTCAAGGATCTGAAGGTAGCTGTGGCAGCCCTTCTTGTATTTCCAAAGTCCTCAGATCTTGCAGCTGCTCCTCATGTGATTTCATGGCCAGGCTCTTGGTCACACGGTTTGGCAGTAGCTGAGACAGGCTGAGGCCGGCCTGGTAGCACAGGCCTACAACCAAGCCCCCGGGGAGGCTGAGGCAGGAGTGTCATAGATTGGAGGCCAGCCTCGCAATTCAGTGATTTAGCAAGAATTTGTTTCAAAAATTTGAAAAAAAAAGGGGGGGGGGGTGGAGTCCAGTTGGCGACAGAGTAGGAGCTCTCAGAAGGCTCATCCAAGTGAACTTAGTCCTGGAGGCAGAAGAGTAGAGGGAAGGCCATCTTAGGGGCTGTAAAAAAGAATCCCAGGATCGGAGGTACAGCCCAAGAGGGACTCTGAGGGCGGTACCCAACAGAGGAACTCCTCAGAGGGACCCCATCAGCTGACCAAGCGAATCCTGGCACAGGTCGGAGATCAGGGCCACACAGGCAGCGCGCTTGGACCCACAGGAACACCGCAGCACCTGGGCAGCTGACCGCCAGGGGAGCAGCTGGCCCAGCAGGAGCCCACAGGAACCGCTGACCCCGGCTGAGAGCCCACAGGGGCCCTGGAAGCAGGCAAGCGGCACCTGGCAGGAAGACAGGCATGCCATACGTGCAATTTTGGCATAGACTTGGTGTAAAGGCGTGCGGGGTTGGGGGAGGGGGGTGAGGCAACCCCAGGGCTCCTGCATCCGGTTCCCTTGGCACAAAGCGGAAAGAGAAGCAAGCAATCCGCAGTGCCTGCTGTGTGTACTCCTGCCGGCAGGCACTGACTGGCCCAAGCAGCTTGGAAGGACAGGACCCTCCCCTGCTGGGCTGCAGTAAGAAATTTGAGAGCCCGCCAACAGCGCGCCGGGCCAGGCACAATCTTGGCACCAGGGCAGCAAAGACAAGTCCGGCCCAGGGCTTCTGCACTGGGGTCACTTGCAGCACTGAGAGCGAAGAAAAGGACAGAGTTGCAGTCCCCACCTGGCCCAATGTCGCTGCCAGCAGCCCCTGACGCAGAGGGTTTACTGACAGGGGAGTAGGGTGCAACCGGGATGGAAGGGAGGACAGCCCCCAAGGAAATAAAACCACCGCATGGGGGCGCAGGGCGGAGTCCCCGGAGGCAGGGCCAAGCTTGTGGTCGCTGCCCTCCACACAAGCCACCTGGCACAGAGGGGCACCAAGGAGATGAGCTGCATCCCTCGCTCCTCCCGCGTGCTGACTTGCTGCTCTGCCAGAGGCCAACAGCAGCCTCACATCCCAGGTCCCAGCGCAGCAGGGTGCCGCGCAGCAGGGTGCCGCGCAGCAGGGTACCCCTGGGCGGAGGTGGGTTGGAACAGGGTCTGTCTCTCCCTGCTGTTTCACCTCAGCACCCAGTCTAGAGTCTGGATGAGAGAGACAGAGAGGTGGGCTAGGAAGGGGAGTGTGAGGGCAAGGAGGGAAGAGAGAACACAAGCCACCCCTGCCACCGCGGCCACTGACGCTGGACATCTCCAGGCCAACCACAAGAGAAGAGGGAAAGAGGTGACAAGGTGGAGCTTCCGGTGATGGCCACCATGGTGGAAACACCTTCAAAACCTTCCCAAGGCAACTTGCAGGCCTTAGCTTGCAGAAGGGTGGCCCTGAAGGAGAGCCTCCAAGCTTGCCAGACACCACCCTGGACACCCAAAGGGGGACCCACAAGCCAGCAATTACTTCACCTTGATCGCCTAGGCAGCTGCCAGTGAAAGCCAGTGAAACATGCATCTGCAAGAGGAGCAAACTCCTAGCAGAATGACTCAGAAAGACCCCAGCCCATGAAGGGATCCCTAAAGGGATTAGAGGAAGGGCAGAGCCTCCCAAACTCTGAAAACAAAATAATCCATCTTCTAGAAGAGTATTACAGGGACTCAAACAACAACATTCTCAAGGTGTTTAATGGGTTTTAACAAGATGTAACTACAGAGCTCAAGGAAGGAATAAAAGGGAGCCTAGCCAGCAGAGCTACAGAAGTCAATAGGAGACACATTTTCTAAAGAATTTAGAAAATATAAAACGATGTGGGCAGAGTACCAGCGGATGAAAATCTCATTGGAAAGTTTGGAAAACAGTTAGTGACCCAGAATGAGAACAGAAGAGCTGACCAAGAAGACAAGATGGAAATTATGAATCAAACCCTTAAGAACACTCAAATAACACTGTGCTAGTGTGGAAATGGATGCCAACCGACGGTGGATGATTCAAAGAAGCTTGATCTCAGAATTACAGGAATTTTTAATGCATAAAAAGACCTAGCATAAGGGAGAGGGTAGGAAGACAGTACGAAGGACTGCTGGGAAGGGGGGGTGGGGGGTGGTCACTGAGAAGGAGGGGAGGGAGGCGGGTAAGAGGGAAGGGCAAGCGGTCAAAGTGATTTACACACTCACTATTTCCTCAAGTTGGATGTTACCCACATGTTATTGAATCTGTAGTTCTTATTTTTTTTTAAAGTTGAAAGCCAAATTTAAAAATAAAAGGGTGGAGTGGGGATGTAGCTCAATGTGAAGACCCTGGGTTCCATCTCAGTACAGAAAAAAAAAGTCAGACAGAGGTGAAAAGCATTACCAAAGTCAGCTGACTAAGGAGAAGCCAAGCCCCAGGAATTTGTCTAATAGTTTTGATCTCCAGAGAGAGATGTTTTTGGTGCAGTAGGAGGAGCTAAGGATTGCTAGAAGGAAAGTGGTAACAGAAAATTGAAAGTGCACCATTCCTGTGGTTGCTCACAGTGAAAGTATGCAGGACTTTCTGTATTTGAAGGTTGTCTTAAAATCAGTCACAGCAAGTTTATTTTACATAGCTATCAACAGGGACTTGGAAAGAGAGCAGTATTAGATGACACGAAAAAAACCTCAGAGCACATACAAAGGCGCATGAACTTGTAGGCAACTGGGAATAGCAAGTCTATGTGTGTTTTTCAGGCATAGAAGATATTTTAAAATAAACCTGTACAATCATATGGAATTTTTTTCTATTTTCTCACAATTTTCTGAATTCACTGGAGTTAAAATGCAGTGCTCCTATTATCAGCTGGAAAACAAAAACTTTAAAAATATTTACAGCCAATGTTATTGCCTAAATCGTAACATGGATCTAATAAAGTTGGATAAAAAGGGAAAATATATAATTATGTGTGATAGAGAGAGGGAGAGAGAGAGAGAGAGAGAGAGAGAGGAGAGAGAGAGAGAGAGAAGACACAAAGATGTAATTTTGCAAAGAAAGCTACCAAAGAGATGGAGAAGCCCAGGAGACTGTCCTGTTCATATTTAGAGAGCAGGGGAGCAGATTCTATGGAAAGAGATGGAAAGGATCTTGCCCTGGGTAGGAAGAAACCATAACACAGCCAAGTAGGAAAGCTTGAAAAGCTAAATATACTGAGAAAACAAGGCAGGGGCTTCCTGAGCTGAGCAACTGATGTGTCACCCATGTGCTTGGGAAAGACAGCGTTAGCAGGGAGTGTCGCTATCACTCCCAGGACATGGGACGATGGAAAACGGAGAGAGAGATGGAGACAGAGTGGTCACCATCTCCTCTGACTCCCATGTCTATAAATGTGCTCAATGTTGTGGAAGCAAAGGAACAGAGCAAAGGTCCTACCTGCTGCATCGTGACTGGATCAGCTTAAATGCTAATAAAAATTTAAAAAGCAAACTAAAACCCTCCTAAGAGAACAGCGATAGAGTTGAGTCACAAATAGAAAACCTGAGACATGGAAATATCTTTGTACCTTTCCTCTGAGGTTCTCTGATTGCTTTTAGATATAAGATATATAAGTTGAGTCAAAGTCTTTTGACCACACTGAAATTATTTTTCAGTTCTTTTAGAAGATGTAATTGCCAATAAAATAAGCACAAGCAAAATTCCTGCTTTTTTTCTTGCTGTATTAAAAGAGTTTTACTGAAGGAGCTTACATTACAATTTGAGCTTTCATTTAATAAACAAAATCACTGAGTGCTTGTTCAGGGTCAGCACTGGGTATATAACTACTCAACAACTAGACAAAACAAGGCTTTTGATCTAGTGAGGTTTAAACTTGAGACTGGAGGAAGGCAGTGGTGGGCATACAGCAAGGACATAGCATGTGAGCTATGAACCCTAGAAAAGGACTTTAGCTCAGTGAGGAAAGCAGAGCGATGGGGTGAGAAATCTTCATGTGACAGTTGAGTAGAGGCACAAGAGTGATGGAGAATGAGCCCACTGTTCATTGGGAAGCAGTTGATCACGGAGAAATTGGCAAGATCTTTGGCTTTGGACTCCCCCTTCCCCCTCCACCCCATGAGACAGATGTCCATCTCATAAAAGATTTTGAGCCAGGAAGTGGCTAGGCTTAGCTTTAAAATAAAGCATCCTGGTTCTTATTTGAATAGTTTTCCACAGCTACATGAGAGGCCAGAATGGAAGGACAGAGATTGACTTGAAGGCCCGAGCTAAGATCATAGTCAAGGACAGTGGTGGCTTGGCTGTGTTACAGTATGGTTGTGGAAAAAAAGCATCTGGATTCTAGCTACTGTGGGAGGTAAAGATAGCAGGATTAGCTAACTGATTTGATTTTAGCTACAAGACACAGTATGCACCGATGTCTTCAAGATTGTAGGAAAGGAGTTGTCATTTACTTGAGTTTGAAATATTATGAAGGAACAGGTTTCATAAGAGGTCTTCTGTGGCTTAACAGTGGTTATGATGGTTTAAAAGTAGTTATGATGTCTTTTGTAAGTGATATGAAAAAACTTTACCAGGAGACTGGCCTATAGCATTCTTTTCTATTTAAGTCTTTTTTTGGTTTTTGTATCATGGTAAGTCTAGCTTCCTTCATTTTCAATTTCATGGAACAGTTTGAAAAGTATGAATGACAGTTCTTCTCTGAAGTATTGGTAGACCTCTGCAGGAAATCCATCCAGTCTTGGACTTTTTTTTTTTTTTTTTGTAGTTGTAGATTTTATTACAGCCTCATTTTTAATGTTTGCTACAGGTCTTTTAGGGATTTTGTGTCTTTGTTCAATCTTGATATCTTGTATGTGTCTAAAAATTTATTCATTTCTTCCAAATTCTACTTATTGAAATATGTGTTCAAAATAGTTCCTTATGGTTCTCCAAATTTCAGTAGTGTCCACTATAATTTCATCTTTTCATTTCTAATTTCACTGATTTGGAGTTTTTCTTTTCTTTTTTTGGTTAGTTTAGCTAGAAGTCTATTCATCTTATTCTTTTGAAGAACCAGCACTTTGATACCAACAACATTTTTCACAAAATTTGAGAAAACAATTTTAAAATTCATATCAAACTAAAAGAGTCTTAGACTAGCCAAAGTAACCCTGAGCAACAAGACAAAAGCAGGTGGCATTACAATTCCAGATATCCAGTTATATTGCAAAGTAATAGTAATAAAAGCTGTATGATATTGGAGGAAAAACAGACAGATTGAACAATGGAACAGATCAGTGGGTATAAAACATGCTCAAGTGCCCTCTGGTATCTGATCTTTGACAAGGGGTCCTAAAACATACACTGGATAAAGGACAACCTCTTCAGTAAATAGTGCTGAGAGAATTGGTTATCCACATACAGAAAAATGAATCTAGACCTACACCTATCACCCTATACTAAAAATACCAACAAAGTGAAGAGAGAACTGATAGAACAGGAAAAATTATTTTTAACCACTTATATATCAAACAGGGGGCTAATAAGTGGAATATACAAAGAACGAGAGAAAAATAAATCCCTCAAAGTTAAAGATACAATTAAAAATGGGAAATTGAAATGAATAGACAGTTCTTGGAAGACGAACACAGATGTACAGCAAATACATGAAAATAAATAAATAAATAAATAAATAAACGTTGGACATCCTAAGCCGTTACAGGAATGCAAATTCGAACATCACTAAGATACTATCTTACCCTAGTGAGAATGGCTTATATCAAAAAGTCAAAAAGAAATAGACGCTGGAAAAAATGTGGGTAAGAAGAAACCTTTTTACATTATTGGTAGGACTGTAAACTTGTCCAAGTACTATGGGAAGCAGTATGGATAATTCTCAAAAATCTGAAAATAGATACTTCATTTGACCTCTCTTCTGAGGTCTTTTCCAAAGAGCTAAAAGCACAATATAACAGAAATACACAAATACCCATGGAAGATGACAGAATATCCACCGATTGACCAATAGATTTTTTTAAAATGTTTTATATAGAGACAATGGAGTACTGCTCTGCCTTAAAGGCAGATAGATATGAATTATCTGTTGATAAATGGATAAGACCTGAGATCATCATGCACTAATTGGTGAAGTGAATTAGATTCAGAAGATTAAATGTCACATGGTTTCTGTGATAGGAGGGAGTCAGGGGGTGAGAGAAGGGTTATGGGTGCAAGAGAGGGGGCAGGGAAGGGAATGAGGAGTTGTAGTGATATATACTGCACAAAATTCTCAAGCTTAATGTAACCATTAAGTACTGTACAAACACACTAATTGTAAAAAAAAAAAAGAAAGAAAGAAAGAAAAAGAAAAAAGGAAAATCACCACAAAATCACTGACTTCAAAGTATCTGAAATTTATTTTTTGACAAGTGGGGGTGGGTCAGAAGTCTGAAATCAAGGGTCATTGGTAGGTCATAACCCATCCATCATGGTTTGGATCTGGAGTGTCCCCGGCAAGCTTCATGTTCCTATGGATATAGGCACTATTGGAAGGTGGGACCTGGCTGGAAGGGGTAGATACTTGGGGCTTGACCTGGGGATGTCTGTTGGTTCCATCCTTCCTTCCAGACTGGTCTCAGCTCTGCCATGCTGCCGTGAGGATCTCTGTCTCCTGGGGCACCAGCTCTAGCTCCGGCTCCGGTTCTGGCTCTGGCTGTGGTCCCACCATGCAACTCTACCGTTTTCCAACAGCTCACCTTTTAATGGACTGTGACTTTCCGAAACAGTAAGCTAAAATAAATCTTTCCTCCCTAAAGTTGTGGCTGTCAGTTATTCTGTCCCAGCAACAAATAAGTAACTAAGACAGAAATCCCCACAAAATCAATGGCTAAAAGTATCTGAAATTTATTTTCTGACAATTTGCGGGGTCAGAATTCTGAAGTCAAGGTATTACTGGTGAGGCATAGCCCATGCAAGACTTCAGGGGATCACCTCTCGTTCCTGTCCCAGCGTCAGCAGATCCTGTCATACCTTGACTTATGGCAGCATGACACTATTAGCTGCTTTGGTTTTCACCTGATCTTTCCCCTTGCCTCTTTATATTTTACTTGTCTGTCTCTTGTAAGGACTCTCGTCATTTGATTTAGTCCTACCTAGGCTCAAGATGCCTTTATTTTGAGATACTTAGCTTAGCTACATATACAAAAGACCTTATTTCAAATAAGATCACAATCTGGGGTGCTAAGCAGTCAATACTTTTTTGGAGGGGGCAACTGTCATAGGTGGGAAAGAAATAATTCTACACTTACATTTTACGTTTAAAACATCTCTTAGCTATCCTAGTAGAGAAGCGAAATGAACTATGAAATTTGTGTTTTAAGTTAAGAAAAAAGTCTAAATTGGAAAGTCATCAACATATAATGTTATGCTTCTAATACAATGCATTTTATCAAAATTTCCAAAATATATATTCATCAGTCTGATTATAAGCCAGAAGTTTATTCTTCTAACTCCTCAATATAAAAATATTTTTATTGAAACTGGACCCAGGGGAAAAAAACAGAAGCAAATGAAATTAATGAATGAGACACATGACATTTGAAAGCCTCTGTGCTTGAAGGTATTTAATAAAACTTTATGTCTTTGTCCAGAGACATTAAATAAGCAAAAGAAAAATACAAAGTCAGAAATGTACATACTTATTTGCCAAGAATTGTACATGACATGGTATAATAATTTCTTTGATAATCCACTGCCTTAAGTCATGCTCTAGGTTCCTGTTGCTAACATTTCATCTTCTGTCACTGATATCTTAAAAGAAGTAAACTAAGCCTGGGCGAGAAGCAGCAATCTCAGCCCTGCAGGCATAGAAATTCTCTGTCTATCTATGAAGCTGAGGAAACAACATACATTCTCATTCAACAGGAAAATAGTCACAGACTGAAGAAGGGAAAACCTATTCGTATATGAGACAACACTACTAACAGCTACAAGTTTGACCTCTTGAATATTGCAAAATATGAAGAATTTGTAATATTATGAAGTAAAATTCTCATAAATATATCCTACGGTATAAAATAAGGCTCTGCTTGACCTGACACAGAGACAACCCGTAAATATTTTCAACTAATTTTGTTAAGTGTTCTCATTCAGCAAGAATCTGATGTTCATAATGTTACCGTAGAAATCATCCCTAGGTTTACATTTTCAAAGTATCTCAGTAGTGTCAAATCAGACAACACTCTTGTGCTGAGGAAAATTTCGCTTCCTTTAGCGATATAGCAAGTCTTTTTGTATCTTGTCTTGTCTCAGCGGTACCACGGTGAGTATCATTTATCATGTTAACAAAATAGAGACAGATAGTGACTTACAGATCAGAAGATGCCAAGCCCAGAGCTTTCTGCATAGTGCCTGCTATGTATATATCATGATCTCAAGTGAATCCTCACACTGACAGAGATTTTTATTTCTTTTCTCTAGTGAAGGGGATTCTGAAAAGATGGTAGCTGACTGTTTTCTGTACTTGTTTAACATAATTTGAGTCCCAACTCAGCCAATTCTGCTGCAGCCAACAACTAGGTGGGACCCAAAGGTACCAGCACACTGAGTTTTTGCAGAATTCTTACTCCACCATGTAGTACAGAAGGCCTCAGAAGTACAGGAGGCCTCAGGAACCCAAATTCTGCAGTACTGGAAGAACTTAGTTTCAGGAGACCCCTGGACTCCTTGGAGGTGGTGAACATTCATGGAATAAGATGCCACGTCTTGACATTTGGTCTGCAGCATCACGGTTCTCCGACCTAGGAGAAGCTGAGGAAACTGAGAAGCACAAACAGAAAGCTTCCTGTGGCGCATCTCCAGGGAAGGTGAAATTCCACCTGGGGACACGTCTCTTCTAATACCTATTGTGTCTTTTTAGTTAGACTTGACCTTGGGTCACTAAGTTAAAATCACACTCCTGAGGACACTTTGTATAGAAAAGAACAATGGGATGTATGCTTGGACTTTTTGGACAGAACTATTGGCAGAAACACAAAATGACTTAAATAACAACAGAATATGGGTACTTAAAGCAGATCGAAATAAGAAAATAAATGGCCTGGAACAGATAAGCTAATTAAAAACTTAATTTGGAAAGTTTTACCAGTAAATGAATTGAGCGTGTCAGGTGTTTTTAAGACTTGAAGTTTTCATTTTAATAATCAAATGGAAGACATTCAGAGCGAGAAATCACCTCAGTAAAACCTGAGAGACCTGAGAGTGAGACCCAATAGAAATTCTGGGGAAAGGGAATAAATATAGAAAAGTCAACACTTAAACTACTCAAAGAAGAACACTCTAATCAGAAGAAATACTGATAAATGCATATGTTTCACTTAGATAATACACGTACTATAGCAGACATACTAAAATTTAGAAGATATGAGTATAGAAGAGAAAATCTTGCCAGGTTCCAGACAGAAATAACAATAACGAAGTAGCTACCAACATACATGGATACACATTTGAAAAATTAGAGAAAAAGTTTTATTTTTAATAAAACCAAATAAACCTAAGAATGGACCCACTTCTTAAGAAATATCATTATAAAACTATGTTCAAGTACTTAACAAAAGTTTCCCTCCAGAGCACTGAGCACTTCTTAGCAACTCATATTTTTTGATTTTACCTGCTTTCATGAGAAATTATATTTTTAAAAAGCCTGAAAGTCAAAACAAAGCCTTCAACGTTAGTATTGGGTTGAAGTTAAAGAAGATGTTTTTATTATTTTTTCATGGCTATGAATCAATTCCTGACATCCACAATTTAAGGGAGGAAAGATTTATTTTAGCTCACAGTCTCAAAAGGTCTCACGCAGTCCATTCACGGGCAGCAGCAGTGGTGGACACACATGCTGTGGTTGAAGGCACAGGCAGCTTCTCACAGCCTGACAGAGGAAACCAAGTCAGCGAAGAAAGGGCTGAGCTACCTTTACAGGTACGGCTCCAGGGATTCACCACGTCTGGGCCAAGCGTTCCATGCCCTTCCACCAGGCCCCACCTCCCAACAGCACAAGAATATTTTACAACATCCAAATACATGAGGCTTTGGGGAACACTCCACACCCAAACCATAACAGGAAGCTATGGCCAACGTTCTTACACCATGAACTTGCTAATGTCAGGACAACGATACAGTTGATTTCACGATTGGTGTGGCAAAAGTGCACTAGGGCACTAGGGTCTGGAGGTCAAAAGGAATGTCAGGCCCTTCTTGATAGTGACCTTGGAGTTTCTTCATAGCGCATAAAGGACAAAGCCAGAAAAAAAACTGACAACTGATGTGGATTCTGCAGACGTATGTTCAAAAGAAACGTGAGAGAAAATGTAAGATATTAATGTTCAAAGTTTGTATAGTTTCTTTTGTTTAACCTCCCAAATGTCAGATATTGTACAACTACAACTGATGATATTACATCAAATTTATTAAAAGAGAATGTATTTTAGCTTGTATATATTATTGACAGTATACTATATCTTGACTAACATAAGTTTTTTCTAAATAAATGTGTTTGTTACTGTTGAAATGCAGAGAAAATATACTTATCTTTTTTCTATAATACAGTTGAAAGCATACGAGGCTTGACCTAGCTATATTAAAAACAACAACAAAAAAAAAATGTTGTATTGAGTCCCATAAAGAATTCAATTAGGGAAATCATTATGCTTAAGTGAAATCTACTCTGATTTTGAGAGGATATTTTCTTTTCTTTATATTATATTATCATAGAAACTTTTTCAAGATAACTAGGGTTTAATAAATCTTTTCTTCTGTGGGAGGAAAAAAATAACTTTCAAAATCCCTTTGAAAATGAAAATCAAGGAGTTTAAGTCATGCTTTGTGAAAATAAATTTGTACTAATCTTTGAACAAGGAAAAAGTATAGATTTTTTTTAACTTAAAAGCTACCCTATTAACCTGTACTTAGAATTAAAACAAAGGATAGCAGGCCAAGCAAATTTGTCAGCAACATTGATGTTTCCACAAATGGCTTTAGAAGTCCAGATTGAGTCTGTTCCTTTACTTGTCACCTAAGGGAAATATATTCTAAAGACAGAGATGAATTCAAAGTTTGTTCTAGGGGTCTGGTTAGGCTGGTGGAAACTAGGCATGTTCTGACCAGGCACATCGTGCATGACACAGGTAAACATGAAAGTCACAAGATTCCTCCTGACGATCCCCAGGCTCCTGGTCACAATGGTTAGACTATATAGTTATAGAAGGCCAAGCCAATTCTCCCAGGTGCTTTTGAAGACTACATGTCATCAAAATCTCACAGTGGTCTTAACTTTTTTTTGTAATCAAATCTGCTCATCAAAGAAGATTTGTGAAATACTCAAAAGCACAAATAAGAAAATGTTGCAATTTATAACCCTATTCTCCAGAGGCAATCACTTCTGGTATTTACACACACACACACACACACACACACACACACACACACTCACACACACACACACACACACACACACACACACACACATATATATATATAGTTTTATAAATAAAACTGAGCTCATACAATGCATAACTTCTTGTAACTTTATTCTTCTCATTCACCAGTGAATCTTAAATATTTTTGCATCATTAATTTTTTACACAACACTTCATTTCTTAGGACCTCCAGAGCACCAGTTTGGGCTTTACCATAATTTGTTGAAGTAACTCAAAGTAACTCTCTAGTTTAATAGTAGTAAATAATATCCATAGACAATTATTTAGTGGCATATTAACGACACTTTACCTGTTATTTCCTCACCATTTCTAGTCCTTGCCTCCTCTGGTACAACTACTTGAGCATTTCTTTAACCCTTGCAGGACTTTGACTCATTTACCCTTTCATTAAGTCCTATATCAGTTGTCTACTGCTGCATAACCAATTAATCCAAAACGGAATGACTTAAACTAATGTCTTTCACAGTTTCTGCGAGCAAGAGATTAAGGCCTACCTAAACTGGGTCCTCCAGCCTTGGATCTCCCCAGGCTTCAGTAAAGACGCTCGCCATGGCTGCGGTCTCATATAAACATGTGACTACAGAAAGAGCTGCATATAGATTGGTGGCCACAGCCAGTTCCATGCAGGCAGTTGGACTATGGGCTCCAGGATCTCATTGGCTGTTGGTCTGCCATCTCTCTCAGTTCCTAGGCATGAGGGCCTCTCCAGAGGACAGCTCAAAATAGGCCAGCTTGCCTTATCAGAGCAAGAGAATGAGAAGATGAGAGAGCAGGAGGGAGGTAGATGTCACAGTCTTCCATAATCCTGTCTCAGAAATGATATCCGGTTGGCTTTAGCGTATGCTGTTTGCTAGAAGTGAGTCACCAGGCCAGCCCACAAATAAGGTGAGACAATTTCATAAAATGGGAATACCAGGAACTGGGGACAATAGGGAGATATTTCAGAAGTCGGCTGTGACACATGGCTAGGAGTGCACTGTCTTGGAACAGCTTTACTTCCCTGCCCCTCTCTCCAGCATAGCCATACCAAGCGAAGCTCTGATCTTGTTTAAATTCAAGTACATATGTGACGCATCTAAAAAGTTGATCATTAGTGAGGAAAATAAACAATCGTGCTGTCAATGTGTCTTATAACTGATGATACATCTCAAAAAGTCAACACAGCTCACTAATCCTATCAAGTACTCTTTATTCACTTACTTTACCAAGCCCTCAAATTACTTTTTACTTTACCCTTTGTCCTTTAGTATTCTGTGTCTCACACTCTCACTCACAGCAAGCAGACTGGCTTCATATTTTACTCAAAGAAGAACGACAATGACTTTATCTTCCCACCGGAAAAATGTTCCACTTCCCATCTTTTCCCATGCCATTTCCTGCCATTGCATCGGATACAATGTCCCTGCTGTCTCCACTGACCCACGTCTTTGCTAGCGCTCTGGGCCCTGCCTTTGCTACCTTCAAGAAGTCTCTTTATGCAATCATGCCTTCTCTCTTTTGAATGATTAATGCTTTCTTCTCTACTGGATTGTTTTTATCAACACAGAAATGGGACAACTAGCTTTAAAAAAATAAAAACTCCTCCTCTCCATCAGGCTACGTCCTTATTTCTTCTCACTTCTTAAACCCTTTGTCTCTAGCTGGTGCCTTCAATCTTTTCCTTTTATCCTTCCTTCCTTTCTTTATCTCACCTGAATAAATAGTGAGCCCAGCCTGTCTGAGAAAACGCTTCCGTCCACGCCCCTGTGGCCTCCCTTTTGCCAAACCCAATGGCTCGCTACCCCTTCATGGCTTCCGCTTTCCGGCCCTCCGCAGGGCTGGCAGCCCCGTGCCCGGGGGTCACCTTTTCTTCCTCTGCCCTCACACGCTTCCTGCTGCACCATTCTCCTTTAGTAGCCGCTCGTCCCCCCCTTAGCTTTTAAATGCCAGAATATCTGTGAATCTGATCAGATTCCTGTTTTCTTTTCTATCAAATATTCCATAAGACCTGCCACATATATTTAGTATTTAAATAGTAATCATTTTCAAACTTTTAACTCATCCTGACATCTTCCTAGAATTCTTGGCTCATAATAAAGCTCTCTTTAATATCTATGCATGACAAGTATGATTCATAAACAGTAGAGTCAAAAAGACTTCCTAATCCTCTCATCCCTTCTGCCACGGCTCTTCCTCTATAAATCCCATTGTAATACTTGGGTGTTATCCTAAATTCCTCTTGTCTAATAACAGCATTCTTTACTCTTCGCGTCATCCTGGCTGTTGTTTTAGATTCCACCTATTAGGGAAAACAAGAGACACTTCTTTCTGAATTTTAGTTCACCTGAAGTGATAATTTCCAGTTCCATTCATTTTCGCACAGATGACATAATTTGCTCTAATTTCGGGCTAAACAATATAATATATTCATATAAATATAAAGAAAAGATACATATATTCATCCATTTATGGGCATCCCTGATTCCACATCTCGGTTACTGTGAATTCTACCACAGTAAGCATAAGCACGTGAGTATCTGTATCAGAAACAATTGCATTTGTTTCTGAATTTCAGGTTTTCTTTTTGCCCTGACATTACTTTGATTGAATCATGCATTGTATTGCATAAAAACAAAGAGTAGGTAATTTGATGAACATCTATTATTTTAGAAAATACATCAATTTTATCTCGCAATAACCTTTCCACTGTTGATGTTTTGTGAACTATGGCATTTATAAAAATGACAAGCAGTGCTATCTCAATAAGACTTTTGGGGAAACAAAAACAAATATACCAGGTTATATTTTTGTGGTATTAAAAATATTAGAAAATAAAATGTTCAGATTCAGGTTTGGCCTCGTTGCCTTCCTTTAATTCAATGCTTTTGTTTCAGGAGGTTTGAGGGATTTGATATGTAATTCCAGAAGATAATAAAGGAGTAACTCCCTCTAGATCAGTCCTATAAGGATTCAGGGTAGAAAAGGACAGAGGAAGCCAAAATGTGACACAATATGTAAAAGGTAGAAAGTTTCCTCACTTAGAGCAAAAATATTACTCCTTTTTTCAGACAGGAGGCTCATAACCAGAATAGACAGGGAACTGAGGAAAGGAAGCCCCTCTAATTCCAAGGCCCTATGGAAAAATCGGCAAAAGAAATGAATATGCAGTTCACAGATGAAGATGAAGAAGTTCAAATGAAAAGATGTTCGACATCATTACCATAAGAGTAATGCAAATCAAAACTTCACTAAGGTACCATGTAACTCCAGAGAGATTGGCCTATATCAAGAACTCAAACAGCAATCAGTGCTGGCGAGGCTGTGGGAACAAAGGAACCCTCCTGCACTGCTGGTGGGAGTGTAAACTAGTACAACCACTATGAAAAGCAGTAGAAGACTCTCAAAAAGATGGGAAATAAATATCTCCTTTGATTCAGTGATACCTCTTCTAGGGATATTCCCAAAAGAATTAAAAACAACACATAACAGAGATACATGTGTACCCATCTTCATAGCAGCACAATTAACAACTGCTAAAATGTGGAAGACACCAAAATACCCATCAATAGACCAATGGATTCACAAATAGTGGTATTTATGCGCAATGTAATACTACTCATCTATAAAAACAGATAGATTGGAGGCACTTTTAGGTAAATGGAGGCAACTTGAGACCTTCATGTTTAATGAAGTGAGTCACAAGCAGAAGGTGAAATATCAAATGGTTTCTTTAATAGGAGAAATCCAAATCACAATTTTTTCATGGAACTTAATGTAGGAAATAATGGGAACTGGAGGGACAGTTGAGGGGAGGGTCGAAAGGAGAGAGGAGAAGGATTTGTAAGTTTGCCATGATATGTATGTGCAGAAAATGCTCAAGATCAATGTCGACTTTAAGTTTTTCACTTATATATATATATATCAATAAAAAATGAGAAAAATATTACTTCTTGAGTGCTCATCAGAGGTTCATATTTTCCCATTAAAATGCATTCATCTAGCAATAACAATAGCTTATTTTATCCATTCAAATATATTTTATGTAGTTTCTATTATAATTTGGATCTGAAATGTCCCACAAAGGCCTCATGTATTTGGATGCACTGGGATACCTATGGAACCATGTGCTCTTGGGAGGTGGGGCCTGGCTGAAAGGGGACGATGACTAGGGTTTGCCTGGACAGATTTTGTCAATTTGTTGAGACTGGGGGAGGGGTGCCCAGCGCAAAGCTTTCAGGTGTGTGTCTTTGATTTGTGAACCAGAAAATGAGAGACGGTCACCTACTCTGGGCCTATGGGATGTCAGGAGGGGGAGCCCAGATAGCAGCTTGAACTAAGTAAAGAAAGAAAGAAGGAACATTGTGACAGCTTTTTCCTGGGAGAGTGCTGGCCTTGCCTGAGTCTCCAGACATTGATTGGCTTTTGCTTCACTTGATATCCCTCTTCCCGCCTCTGTCATAAGCTTCCACCGTTGCTGGATGCCCATGAATGGACTGTGTGAGACCTTCTGAAACTGGGAACTAAAATACATCTTTTCTCCCTAAGTTGTGAATATCAGGCATTTTATCACAGCAAAAAGAAAGAAACAAAGATAGTTTCTCATTTCTAAAATCTGAGAGTACTTTAAAATCAATGTCAATGTATTTATGTAGTATAATTGTATTCCACTGTTCTCTGTTCTCAACAACAACAAAAAAAGTCCTATAAAATCAATGGTGTTTCATACAGCTTATGACACTGAAGCATCAAGAAAATGTGAAATTCGAAGTAGTTTGGAAATGAGAAGAGAGAGCAAAAAACACCCATATCTTTAGAGCAGAATGCAGGAGCAGGGCGTGGGCATGCAAAGAGTAATTTTAGTGGGAAACCGGAAGAAAGGAACAGAATGATACCACAGCTTATCTGGTGGTAAAATTATTATCAATAATGTGTTATTAATAATAATATATTGTTGTGGAAATGTCTTGGAATTCACACCTTTCATTGGCATGTAGATGAAGTTTGGCTCCTTGCCACATTATATTGGCATGCTGTACAACATCTGGATGGTATCTTCCGACTTGGTAAAATGTAAAGAAGGAAAACAATAAAAAATAAAAAGGACAAGGACTCAACTGACCTTATCCAAAGATTCTCTCAAACTGGCCCCAGCTGCTTCTCAGTCAGGAGCTCTCTTTCCTAACCCTATTATTCGAAGGATTTGGGGAGTGTAAGTTTTTACCTCTTGGAGTCTGAAATTCCTATAGAGACCCCTACACTCCTGGTACCAGTTTGCAAGCTCAGCCTGTATTTCTAATCAGGGATCCACGGAAGAACTTTGGAAGTTTTGTGAACCAGGGAGAACTCATAAATATTTTTCTTTGATTTTTTTCCTATTATTTTGGAAGTTATCTTCTTCGGCAAGAAATATTTGCTGTGACCATGTACCTACTTCCTAACAAACGAATTAAATGTGAGGCATGATGCTATTGTCAGAGAAGGAAAGTATAGCCTCTTTCCTAGCCATGTATTTGTCTGAGTAGGAAATTTTAAAGGATTATTTTAAATGTGACACTGGCTTTTGTTTTAAGCTTTGCAGACTAGAAAACATCAAAGAACATGGAAGAAAATAAATCTTGCAATATGAAGGCTTTACTTTTATTCTAAAATAGGTATGCTTTGAACTGTGTAAAAGAAGGTTTGCCAAAAAACCCTAAAATGCCATTGTATTAGTCAGCTTTTCATCATAATAGTAAAATGCTTGATATAAACAACTTAAAAGGAGAAAAAGTTTATTTTGGATGATGGTTTCCAAGTTTTTTCAGTCCAGGGTTGGCCAGGTCCAACACTGAAACATTGTTGTGGTTAGGATGGAGTGTCCCCCGAAAGCCTCATGTACCTATGGATATTGTGGGGAGATGGGGCCTAGAAGAGGTGGATGCTTGGGGTTTGACATGGAAAGATAGCTCTAACCTTCCTCTCAGAGACCTGGGTCTGTTCTCTGATGCCATGAGGACCTCTGTCTCTGGCCATGACCCCAGCCCTGATCCCCCATGCAATTCCACCATTTTCAAACTGCAAATAGACTGTGTCTTTCTGAAACTGAGCTAAAAACAAATCTTTCCTCCTTAAAGTTGTGGATGTTGGCTAGTCTGTCCCAGCAATGAGAAATTAATTAAGACAAACATCATACCAGAAGACCATGACACACAAAAGTCAGTCACCTCATGGTAGACAGGAAGCAGAGGGAGAGGGAAAGCAACAGGGGGAGGGCCAAGGACCAGACATAGTCCCCAAGGTCTTGACACAGTGATCCATTCCTATCAAGTAGGGCCCACAATGACTCCTCCTTCCAATGAAGGAGCCTCCTAAATTTCCATTAGCTCCCCAAAATGCCATCATATTATAATCTCCACAATAAATTAATCTTTGATGAAGTTAGAGTTCTTATGATCCGATTACCTTCTGAGAGTCCTCTCTTTGAACATATTGTGCTTTGGGGAGCATTTTAAACTCCATACCATAACAGACATCTAATCTGAAAATATAGCTCCTTCTCAAGACAAGACAAAATTGCAAAAGGCTGTAACTTGAGCAAAACTTGGATATGCCCCAGCTTGGATAGGTCCCAGCTTTGTATCTTCAATATAGAATAGAGCAGGGCTGATGGTCTTAAATGAATGTTCGACTGTCCTTGCTACCCAAGTGAGAGCACCGACAGAGGAATTTGGAGATAACAAAAAATGAGCTGCTCAGATTGTAGCCAATGGGATAGAGAACTACAGATGCCCTGAAGAATTCTTAAGATCTTTTAATTTAGCCTTCCGTAAGAGGGAGGTAAGGATACACAATCCTTTCTTAACTAACATAAATTCAAGAGACTTCCTAAAGATATTCTCATGCACTTCTAGACAAAGGAAAATTCCTTCATTCATTTACTGAAATGTTTACTTAGCATTTACCAAGTAGCAATAATATTCTAGGTATTGGGGAGACAGCACTGAACAAAAAAGTTTCCTTCCCCATGACATTTATTTTTTAATAGGTGTGTGCTGTGATGAAGAGACTGAAGCTTTGTGGTGCGTCCCACCCTTCCTACCTTCTGGAAAAGCAGGTTATGATTCTCCAGTTCTTTGGGTTCCTGAACATTTCTCTGAGTTCAAGTTCTCAGGATAAGTTGCCAAAAAAAAAAAAAGTTGCAATTGACGTCATGCCAAAGACAAAACATCAATGATTTTTCTGATTTTAACTTATTTCACTGAAATAACAATAGTCATCTACTTACTATTGACCCAGATTAACATTTATCTCTTGAATTAGACAACTGAGATTAATTCATCTTTTTTCATAAAATGATCATTGATTTGCATAAGAAAAAGGAAGAATGAGAGAGGAATATGTTTTAAATATGTTTTAGATTCTGTGATTAGATATTCTATATTTAGAGACCAAATTCCATAAACTTGCAAAACAGTGGGTGTGGTGGGTAGGTGCGTGTATCTTTCGATTGCATCACAGTCTTGAAGAGCTTGATGCTTTGAGGAGAAATTGAGAAGAATGCTTAAGAATCCTTGCTGTGGGCAATCTGAATCCACACCTTGCATACTGCTTCTCCTTCTAGAAAGCTGCTCACCACACCTTCTTCATGTATTACACTCAGAGAAAGCACATTGTCTATGAGTGAAACAAAGCGGAATCAGGGTAGGTTAAACTACCAGCATGCTTTGCGCACCTAGTCCAGGAATTCACATCTACGATAATGAGTGATGACAAATTAGTAGCAAATACGTCAGCATATGATAGTCACTCTCTTGAGGGAGAGCTTCTAATGTGTCAAGAAAGTGGAACTAAGTACCAAGAGTAAATGGAAGAAATGCCACAGTAATTACCTCCAATAGAGATGATCAGTGAGGGAAAAATATTGTGTTAGGTAGTGCATGAAGCCAATACTTAAGAACACTGAATACCGTAATGAGAGAAATATTGCTTTTCAATTCCCTTTCATATTTTAACAAGGGAAGAATCTCAGTTTATAGTGTGTCCATAATATTGTGTTAACCCTTGCTAATCTTCTTTTTTGGCTCAAAGATATCAGAGTTGGGAATTTTTTTCATCATATATTCTTGGAGGGTTTTTTTTTTTTGAGGTCGAATATGCATAATCTTCACTAACTCTGAGCTCACAGCTTTGTGTACATGGCCCTAGGCAGCTATTCTCTAGGTTAAGATACAGAACATTTCCATCACCCAGAGTTCTCATGAGCCTCTTTCCATCCCAAATAGTGGTTTAATCTTTAGTAGCACACAGAACTGGAGTGTCATAGTGTCAAACACAAAATTTCTAGGAAGAAATTAAGATACAGCAGGGAATATATTCATTCAATCTCATGAACTCAGTAGCCCAAAGACCAGTGAACTGTTCCGAGACAGCTGGGGGGTGCATTCTCAGGCAATACTAATCCATTAGTTAACAACCCGAAAGTTTAGAAAAGCTTTACTGTGGGAATAGCAAAGAGATGAATTCCAAGGGGCTGAGTAGACATAGGACTTTGAATTTATCAGAGTGTGACTACCTCAAGGAAAAGAGTAGTAATATCCTAGTAATATTGATGTACTCTTCACCTGGAAAAATTACCTGGCCTCAAAGTGAGTCTCCATGCAAATGTGTTACTTTAAACTATGGCCGCCTCTGTACCTGAGAACCAGCGCAGGATCTCCAAGAAGAAAACTCAGAGTGTCTTCAAGGAGGGGGAACACCATGAAAATGGGAACAAAGTATGAAAGCAAGACAGATTCCCAGCGTCCTGAACAGAACGCACTCACACGAAGAGATCCTTATAGGGAAGAAGAAAGGACAACCGAGAGAAGGAAGGGGAGGGCTGGGGAGGCAGGAGGCTGGGTCGCCATAGCCAGACAGTTCATCTTATAGACAACACACTTGAATGTTTCTCTCACTATGGGAACTTGAAAAACACAAGGTAGCTTATCAGTGCAAAGCGGCTCAGAGGAAGTCTCTGCAATCCCCACAGCCTACCGCCCCACCGCTCATCACCTTCCTCCCAATGAGAAGGAGTTGCTGCTGAGTGTCGTTGGCATTCTGGTCGTCATAAACAGGGATGATTTAAAAACGAAGTACCAACTGCCCCTCCTAAGCCTCCTGACTCACACGTTCCAGGAATCTTACTTCCAGACAAGAAATGTAGTCTTTTCCTTCTCTTTTTCACAGCAGAATGTGCCCAGCCACATCTCATATTTCATCTGAATGGGCAAGTCCACGCGAAGAGCTCTCCAGCAGCACAGCTGACACTGGGCTAGGAGGGAGTCAGTGCGTTCAAAGCTAGGCAGAGGGACACGAGGCTACGGACGGTGGAATATATTTTCTTCAAAAGTGTATTTCGTCCTTGTCACTTTGACAAGATACGTATGTGCACAAAATGCTCAACTCCATTGTAAACCTTAAATTTTGCACTTGTCCATATCAATAAAATGGGGGGGTGGACTGTATTTCGAGAGAGCAGAGAAGCTGCAGAGCTCTGCATCTCTCATTAGACATGTGCTTGGCTCTCCACATGAAATTATGTTTATGGGCCTTACGGGTAATGAGATGCTCGTCCAACTAGAGAATACAGCAAATAACTAGAGCTAATAAGTCCTGTAACCTAGGTTTAAAACATCCCGCAAAGGCATCTGTGTTTAGAAGCCGCACAGTACAACACACATTGGATCTCATCTCTCCTACATAGTGGGAAATGAAGTCTTGACCCAGAGCAGACGTAGGAAAGGTGACAAGGCAGTGCCTTTGGCTTTAGGCTTAAGAACACTTGGGGGGTTCTCACTATGAATTATAAAATTCTGAGTAAAACATTTAACTTATCTACAACTTTAACTATACATACAATGAAACTGAGGTGCAAGAGTGTTCTAAGGAGGTGGGCATGGTGGCACTCTGCTGTGATCCTTGCACTCTAGAAAGCTGGGGCAGAAGGTTCACAAGTTTGAGACTAGCCTGGACAAGTTAGTGGCTTAATGAGAACCTATTTTAAACACACCACACACACACACACACACACACACACACACACACACACACAGAGAGAGAGAGAGAGAGAGAGAGAGAGAGAGAGAGAGAGAGAGAGATGCTTTGTGGATGCATTTAGCTCTAATATTTCAGGTCAAACCAATATCTGACAGGGCAACCCACTCGGAGCCCCTCTTCCAGACAGTGGGAGCTTGTAGCCCTCCATCTTTTGTTTCAAAATAAAGACCTGTTGTTCTACACCTTGTCTCCTTTTCTCCCTTGTCCAGCACATGATTTCATTCTCTTTGTGGAACCAAAATATGTATCTGACAGCAAAGTCAGGATACAGATCTCTTGGGACAGCTTCATGTATGAAGCACACCTGAGTTTTACAGATACACATTTTTAAATATAAAAAGTTGCTTCCATGTCACGATCAAATGCAAAAAATACCAAGATGTGGCTTCTTATGAATCAACAAAGAAACTAGGCTCTTGAGATGGAAACTGCTCTTGGTGGAGGTACTGTAATTGCTGTGGAAAAGACAACTAAGGATTTAGAATGTTGTCTAAACTTCATTAAGGAAACGAGTGTCGAGGTTTGAGAGGATGAACTTCAATTTTGAACTAAGTTCCACTGCTGTTAGAATGGCTCGGAACACCATCAAACACTACCGGCAATCTCTAGTGATAGGTAAGAGTCCACGTACGTGGCAAACTTCACTGCTGTTTTATTTTAAGAAATTGCCATAGCTCCCTGAGCTTTCACTAACGCCATCTCGGCCAGACATCAGCCAACAATACAAGACCCTCGACCAGCAAAATCCTTATAACTTGCTAAGGGTTCCGATAATTCTTAGCTTTTTTCTTAACAATAAGTGTTTTTAATTAAAGTACGTATCTTGGTTTTTTGTAGCTATAATGCTATTTTTTACTTAATAGACCACAGTATGGTACAAACATAACTTTTATAATTACTAGGAAACCAAAAACCATATTTTTCACTATACTGGAAAATTCACTTTATCCCAAGGTGTGCCTGTTTTGTATTCCTACCACATTTTGAGTGCTGTTTTGTACATTATTAAAAGACTAAAAGAGAAAATTCAAAGTAACTTGGGAATGCCAGAAGGATTTGAAAGAATTTGTTCTGGTGAGTATTAGGTTTCCAATGTTTTTCTAAAGATCAGACATAAAAGAATAGATTTCAATGTGGTAAAAATATGAAATATTAGGGAAAATTCCAGATTAATCTACATAGCCAAAAGTAAACTAGATTTTCTCCTAGAATTGTGAAGTAACTGAAAGAGAAGATTCCAAATGAAGGAATGTAAATGATCGATAAATATACCAAAGTACATTCCACCACATTGGGAATCTGGGTGCTGCAAATTAAAATAATGAGGTATTACTTACCTTGTCAGATTACCAAGATTTAAAAGAATGCTAAGTGTGATGATTGTAAAAGTTTTAATTGGTATCACTTTCACAATGAGCAATTTGGATCTAAAAATAAATTCTTCAAAATGCAAATTTCACTTGATTGAAAATTACACATTTTAGGATGTATCTTCAGTAATTCATCTGAAAAATAGAGAAAGCTGTGTATACAAGTTTATCATATCGTACTTTATAATACTAAAAATGAAAGTTTGCTGCAATTCATAAACCTTCATTAACACATCATTATTATGGATTACACTGTACTAGTATACACATATTATTATATAGTTGTTCAATCCAGTGAAGCATACACCATCAATAGTGAACCCTCATGCAAACTAAAACAATTTTAGTTTATTAACTTTTGAGGAAACTGACACATTTTTTGGAAACTGAGTATTTCCTAGTCTATCTTCTGTGCCGGAGGTCAGAGATGGAGGAAGCTTGTAATGTACTTGAGAAATCCTTTTGTTCCTAGTGCTTACGTATCTTTTGAACTGTAGCACATTCTAAAAATATTCAGCTAAGAAAATACATCCAACAAGGGGAAAGAAAGAATTTTTGTGGATGCTCATTTGCTAGAGATTTATGGAATCATCCTTCCCCATCAGAGGCTGATCCTCTCTCAGCCTCTTCTTGTAGAATTGTGTTTCCTACGGAGGGGTGAAGGGTGCAATGTGAGCTCTCATTCTTTTTGGATTCTTCCTATTGTCTACAGCCACTTTTTCTTCAGTTCATACTGTAGACAATTAACTCCTTTTATTCAAAGCTATGCAATTTTTCCTAAACTCAGTCTCTATCTCAGCAATACTCAAACTTGGTGAATTGTCTTATAGAAATAGGAAAAGGTGCTTAGGAAAAAACTCACTAATAGATGAACTATAGATATTTCTCAGCTTTGATGGGGTTATATGCAGATAAATTCACTGTAAGATGACGCTATCAAAAATGCACTTTATCAGCCTACCCTATCAAGCATCACAGCTTAACAACATGGGACACTGCGATGTATTATTTATTTCCCCCTGTGATTGTGTTGCTGATGGACAGCTTCAACTGGCTGCCTCTGTCCCATATCTTGTGAGTATAGTATCACACATAAACAGCCCTAGAAAAGACAAAAATGCAAAGTTCAGAGTGCAAGCTTCTATTTGAATGTCTGTCACGTTTGTACCATCGTCAAGTCAAAAAGGCAGCAATTTGGAAAGCGATAAATTGGGGACCATCTATATTTTCTCTTACTCTCCATATGATTTTGACCCTCTTACAGTGTGACTTTTGTGGGTAAAATAAATTTGGTCAGTTGGGATCATAAATGTACCAGCGTGGGCCAGTCAGATTTACTCACTGGTGCCTTGAGAGCCTTATCATCAGGATAGCTTCATCCTCACTCACATCCTTCATGTTACTCAGTCACCAAAATATCATGTACCCTGCTGCTAATGTCTGTAAGCTGTTCTTGCAAGTCTTTGATCAGGGTGGTCTCACATAGGCTTGTTCTTGTGGTCACATCCACCTGGTGAGTCAGATGGGGCTGAACCGAGTGTGATGACGGCTTATTCTCACGTCTGAACTAATGGGAGCAGTTGTAAGGCTGGCACCACTCATAAGGCACAATGTCTCAGCCTTCAGCAGATTAACCATTTCCAGTCCTATGGCATCTAAATTCTACCCCCCCCCCCAAATAAAAGTGAAGACAGAGGTTTCAAGTCACTTAGAGGCTTAGGCTATGGAGCTGCCAAACCGTCATGTCAGCAACCATCTATGAGTTAGAGCCAATACAATGTCAATTAAGGTTCAAGATGGAGAGATGTCTTTCCTTTAATGATAAGTGCTGCATCAGAATGTCAGCATTCCCTAAATATGTATCATGAACCATGAGTACCAAGGTGATAGTGCTACTAAAGGGGAGATTTGAAGAGGTATTTAGGTCATGAGGGCCCCACTCTCATGATTTGTATTACCTTTCTGGAAGAAGCCTCAGAAAGCTACTTAGCCCTTTCCACCACGTGAACACTCTACCTAAGCGTGCTAGTAAGCAGGCCACTACCAGCTACTGAAGGTGCTGGAAACTTGACCTCAGATTTTCCAGCCTCCAAACTTGGAAAAATAAATCTTGTAGTTTGTAAGCTACCCAGTACACTGTATTTTGCCATAATAACCCTACAAGACAAGAAAAAATGGAAGCATCACGTCACAAAGAAATGGCCCTCAGTGAATCTCATTGACCTATACCTGTGCCTTTTTACTCCTTCCAAATTGACACTGGGCTTGACCATGTGACTTGATTTAACCAATGGGACACCAGCAGATATAACAAAAATGGAAGCTTGACAAAGGCTTTCATATTGGTTCAGTTCTGTTAGAATCCACCTTGACATTTCCATGCCATAAAATTTTTACTTAATTAATTCATTAAAAATAAATAGAATGAAAGCTGAGCCTGGTTCAGCTGAGCCCAGTCACAGAAGTACTATGTTTATACTCGGCTACATGAGTGACCCCATGTAAGACTAGCAGTAGACCACCCAGGTGAGATACAGGATCTTACACAATTTTTCTTAAGCCACTGCATTTTAAGGTGCCCAGCAACAGACAACTGAAACACACAAGATATTCTAGCCAAAGACAGCCTATAATCACAACCAAATACTGGTCTCATTAAAAAATCACTAACTCATTTCATGACTTTAGATACATTATAGAATTGTATTATTAGAACTTAACAAAAACTTGGGGGTGTAATCTTCAAGATGTCCTTTGGCTATACTACTCCTTTTAAAAAACAAAGTACAATTTTATCAGGATAAGTTCATTTTGCTGATTCAAAGTTATAAATTGACTTATAAAGCCAATTAAGAATAGAAGTCTAAAGAAAGAAAAGCCCTATTCAAAAAAGAAAGGGAGAGGCAATATTCAGTTCTTTCACATTTGCTTCAGAATCTCAAGAATGGTCAGGAAGAGCATTATAATTTATGCCCACTCATAGGAACCCTTCATCTAAGAAAATGCATTAATCTCTATAGCTCCTAGTGAGTTAATATTTAAAATATTCTACATTTAACCATTTAAAGCTTAGCTACCTTTAGATCAAAAGTTTTAACATCTTTATAAAAAGTAAAATTCAAATTGAATGTCTGGGGAGCCCTTGATGAACTTCAGTGGTACACAGCTGTTCTTTGAAAACTCATTTGGGAGTCTGGCCTAAGATTGGAAAACAGTTTTACTTTGTTGTTGATTTTCTTCAAAATTGAGGGAACCTAATTCAGTATTTTAAAAGCAAAATATTTTCCGTGTTTCAGATGTCAATGCATTCTTAAAATCACTTGTAGAAATCTTTAAAGAACGTTCCTTCCAGTTTTCTGTTTTATTTGTCAAGGGAAGAAAAAAACTGTAGGAAAAGGAATTGTCTAGCGAAAGAAATGTCACTGTTAAAATTTAATGGTATTTTTCAGCTCATTTGTATGAGCTGCCGATGTACTTGAGACTTCAGCAGGGGTCCTGGACTATGTCAGCTCAGCCTGCAGGAGCACGCTCTCTCAAAAGCTGTGGTTTTTACCTTCACCACCGTCTGCTGGGGCTGACTGTTTAGCAGCGGGATGCAGTATGCTGTTCATCCAATTTTAATGGACGCTTTGCTCCAGGAAGAGAAGCCGACAACAGAGAAGTCTTCAAGGAAGCCAGGTAATTCAAGCATCTGACCAGCTTTTAGAAGAACACAAAACACCCTGTAAGGGTGTGAAGTAATCGATGTGGCCATGGCTTCGCAGCTGTGATCCAAGACCCAGCAGCACGATGGGAAGAATTGGGCTGGTTTCCATTTCAAGACCTCACCGACAGTGAGGCAGGACACAGAGAGATGGAAGAAATGTATATCTAGAATCTGGAACTTTCAGAATTTTTTCTGCCTGGGTGGAAGTGGGTGGGAGAGGAAGGAAAGGTAGGATGGAAAATGCTGGATTCATCGATTCCTTCAACAAATATTTACCGATTTGTCGGTGTGCAGTCACTGGGCTCACATGAGCTTGGAGCACTGAACACGTGGCTGTGGATGAGACAGATGTAGTGTCCTCTTTCCCAGGGAATTGCGCATGCAAAAGAACACAGAATGGAAAAAGCAAGAAAACACTAGGAGGGTTAATTTCAAAACTCTGAGACCAGTTTTGGATAACATTTGGGCTCTGACAATTTAGGGCACATTTATAATTCCTATTTAGTTCTTACATCCTCTGTAGATTAAAGGCCAAAAGAAAGTAGTGAGGTGAGGTCAGGATATCATTGAGTTACAGCTCTTTGGTCTTCAGGTCAGGTACCCCACAAGGGACAGCATTGTGATTCAGGCCAAGAACTCCAGAATTATCAGCATGCTGAGAGGGGAATCTCCAAAAGTCATTGACCTCTGACTAGGATCACAGGGCTGGTGTAGAAACTGGAATGCCAATTTATTAATTTACACTAAAAAAAACCACACTATTCCATCAACTGGCATGAATAATGTACTCTCTTGTATGAGAGTAATAGAGAAACCATGGTGAAGAAGATGTTCCAGGTAGCATTTTTCCCTAAGACAGCAAGAATAGTCCCAACTATGAAAGGTTAGTCCCTCTCTGAGATTATGTGGGAGGTCCTGTTTATGATTGGCAAATGCTTCTATTATCAGCTGGCTCTAATCTGGTGGCAGAAAACACTGCACAGGCCATAAGTATAGACACAACTGGATTAGCAATTCAGGGAAGTCTCACACAATGGGTCAAAGAGGTTAATTTAGAGGTGGGCACCTGACCAAACCTAGTGAGTCCAAGTTCATTTCCAGGATATTTTTGCTAAGACTAGAAGCAAGGACTCTAGTTTCTTGGTGACAAATTATCATTGCCTTCTATACATGTTCTTAGAATCCTTTAAAGTAACAAAATTCAAGAACACGGTCTGTGTATGTCTGCACCATTTGTTCCTTGGTTGTTGTTTATGACCCTTTTTTTTCAGAAACAAGTAGAAGCAAGTAGTTCTTTGGATTCTTTTTGCAAGATATTTTACATAGTAATTTGGTTGAAAAAACTGTAAGAAGTTTCCATTACTTAGCACTTTCTTTGCCCCAGGCAAATGTTAACCACAGCAATTCAGTGGCAATTAAACACACACGTATATCAGAAAGCCCTTGGCCTCTCATTCATAAGGCTCAACGGAAAGAGAGACATTAATACTTAAAAGTTTATTAAATTAGAGGTATAATTCTAAATTTTAATATATATTATACAGAAAGGCTTCCTGGTGGAACAAAAGCAGGTAACCAAGGTTGCTATGGTTTCTTGGACAAGATGGCTAACCCCTTTTGCCTCTTTTCGTTCATCTGTGAAATTGAAATACTAACACCACAGTGTTGTTATGAAGATGAAATAGAAAGGGCTCAGAAAAGAACCAGGTGCTTATTAGTGGTCAATAAATTTTAGTTATTATTAATACTGTCAGCAGCAGCAGCACATCATCGCAACAGGCCTGGCCTCAGGGGAGGAAAGATCCCTGAGGAAATAGCATCAGAGTCAGGTTGCAAAGGACTGGCAAGGCTTTGCTCGGCAGCACAAGCGTGGGGAAAGACTGAGAGCAGTGAGGCCCAGGGACCCTCGAGAAACCGAAACAAGGCCATCGTGGTGAGAAGGCAGGGTGAGGGGGAGAGCGGTGGGCAACATGGCTGGCGAGGGGCCTGGCCATGAACCCTGCAGGACGGCGACGTGGGGAGCAGGTATTACAAATCTGCATTTTTAAAGATCACTACATTTTGTGAAGAGAAGACTAGAGCTGGACCGAGTGGGTATGAGCAGACACGAACAGTGGTTATCTGTGTAGGCTGGTATCCATGGATATGAGATACTTAGGGATTCCGTGACTAGTTAGGGTAAAACCCCAGGGCTTAGGGAGGAGTGGCTAACGGAGTTAAAGGCAAAACGTATCTGAGTGACTTCTAGACTGAACTCCTAATGAGTAGAGTTGAGCCATTGAGTGAGAGAGGTTCTGGCGCAGGGGTGAGTGGGAGAAGAAACAGGGAGCTGGGGACGTAGCTAACGAAGCAACTAGGGTCGAGGAGATTGAAAGCTGAGGTTCTGGCAAAGCAGAGCCAATGTTCATGTGACTTCATGATCAGCTGAAGTTGGTTCCCTCCTGTCAGTGTGACCCTCTGTTCGTCCCAGCATTCACTCCTCTGTGAGTGATTCATGGCGCCCCAGCATCTCTGCTGTTTTATCTTGTATCTTTAAGTCAACATGACAGTGAGTAGTTTTGTACTCGTGTCTCTACCAAAAGTGAGCAAATCAAGACAGCCATGTACCTTCAGAAAAAGTGAATAAGCCTGTATTTCTTTATAAAAGCTGGAATTCTTTCTGTGTGTTCACTGTGTAAGTTGCACGTGAACAGCAGTGTAAAGAATTCTTTTCAATAATCTTCATTAACAAACTGATCCTTGCAGCCATTGGAGTTGTTGCCTTAGCTTGGGTTTCCAAATGCAGAGCCTGAGACGAGGACTCAGGAACTGGAAGTTTGTTTGAGGAATAATTCCAAGAAGCAGAAGTAAAGGAGTGGGGAGAATGAGAAGTAGAGAGGCAAGAAAGTAGAAGAGGTGTGTTTAGGAGCCCACCCCCATAGGTCACGGAGTCTCTGAGAGGCCACAAAACTCCCCAGAACCAGATTGTGGGTGATGCAGAGGAGGTCGAGCTACACATTCATTCATTCCTAACCCCACAGTTGATGGCTGCCCTCAGGTAATTAAACTTCTTGTACTTAGAAGCCGCCCTCAGTCCCAAGACTAGAGAGGAAAGAGGAGCTCAAGGCATGTAGGAAAGTGATTCTCAGTGTGTAAGCAAGGTGGCACATTGTTTCATGAAGTGTATGTAAGCTGGCCTGGGAGAGTGACCAAAGGCCTCCTAGACACCTTCAGAACTGCAAATTCCTGGCGTGAGAATGACCACAGTCACGAGGACTCCTTTATGTAACTTTTTAAAATGTAGACTCATGTTGAAAACACAGCTAAAAGACAGCCTGAGTGTTCCAAAGTGAAAGACACTGGGCCTAGTTCTCTGAATCAAACCCTGAATTTGACACATCTTGGTTGGGTGATTGGGCAAGTTCTTTATTGCGCTGACCCTCAACCTCTTCATCTGTAAATCAGTAATAATTATAGTACAGAAACCTTCCTCATGGGATTCTTGCTACATACTGGACCTGTACCTATCCAAAAATTTTGCAGTCTGATAATAACTGCACCATAAGCGTT
The DNA here is from genome assembly GCA_004027205.1 of Ctenodactylus gundi. Lineage (NCBI taxonomy): Eukaryota > Metazoa > Chordata > Mammalia > Rodentia > Ctenodactylidae > Ctenodactylus > Ctenodactylus gundi. Next base: position 375,746 of record PVKB01001563.1, read on the forward strand.
ATTGATATTGTGACAATCTATTCTTATAAACTCTTTCTTCACCAACAATATAAAACTAATTTTATACCTGAGATAACTTACAACCATCTCTCCATGGCAAAGCCTGAACTAATGGATTTTTTTCTGTACCCTGAATCACTTCATGTTTTCTGAGAATTCTATAATATAAAACAAAGTTTGAAATATATCTGAATTTCCTATATCATTTCTCAAGTAATGTTCTAAATTCAAATTACCAAAATAGGGATTTAAAAATAGTGTTGTTATTTAGATAGTAAAACATTGAAAGTGTGAGAAATAACTGATGTTGGGTTTATCCATCTTCCGAAACAACTAGCAGCATGTAAAAAATCTGGAAGATTAACTCAGGTTTAGTTCCTGAACCGAGTGTTCTAGAGACTTGTAGCCAGAATAGTGTTTCTTCATGTTGTCTACAGACCACCAGTAAGTCTTGTTAAAAATCATGTTCTCTGCTCTGTACATCCATCACAAGGCCTGAGAGTCAGCATTTCCGAAAAGCACCCGGTTAGACTTTGCTGGTCATTGAACTGAATTTTGTATGGAAAGGACCTCTAGATATGAGGTGAAAGAAAGGAAATCTCAGATTAAACTAGAAGTCGTCGCACATTACCTTGTGTAGCTAGACAAAAAATTGGCAGGAAGGGTGCCTGTTAGCCAATCAGAATGTCTGTGAAGGGCTCCAGTATCAGGAGACTCTGTCATTTGGGGGGGAATTTACTCAAATTCGTTAGTAGGACTACTGAAGAGCATGAAATATGGTTTGGTGCAGTGCCAGAAAATCCAAGAAAGAAGACATGACTAAATAGATTCCAGAAGTCATCCCTGTGACCAATGAGCATTATTTTAGTAGTCCTGATTCCACGTGCTTAGGAGGCATTGCTCCTGCAGCTGGATGTCAACGTCTTTTTATAGTCTCCTCCTCAACATTCATTTGATTTGAAAAATCAAAAACTCAGGCAACCCACTCAGGACCCGCTTCCAGATAGTGAGAGAATTCACCTCTCTGTCCTTTTTTATTCTTTCAAAAACGCTAAGATAACAGTGAAATAACTGCTAGAGAAAAGTCAAAGTCAGCTTTTGCTATTGGAGACAAACACTTGGCCTCAAAAATGTTTTTTCTGTCAAACTTCGTGACTTCAGTTTCCAATTAAAGATCTAAACAATTATAAATCACCTGCTACTGCGGCTGGTAGGGTTTGTCCCCCAAGGGCTCATGTACTGGATGCTTTTCCCTCAATGTAAAAATAACCAGAGGTGGTGGGACTTTTAAAAGGCGGGACCTCATGGGAGATGATTAGTTCACTGGGGCACCACTCTCATGAAAGGGTGAGTGTCATGAGAGACAGAATTAATTTTCTGTGAGAATAAATTAGAGTTCTTGGGAGTGAGTTAAATTTTCTGAGGCTGGATTAGCTGCCATAAAGGTCGGTTGTTCTAAAGTGGGTTCACCTTTTCTCTCTCTCTTTTTCTTTCACATGCAGGCTTCCTCTTTGCTCACTTCCCCTTACCTTTCTCTGCCATGTTGTGACACAGTCCCTCACCAGAAACTCAACAGCTGATGGCACCACGCTCTTAAATTTCCCCTACCGCAAAACCAATGAATTTAACTAAGAGTCTTTTCTTTAAAGCACCCTACCCCGAATATTTTTTGTAGCAACACAGACATCACTCATTGGATCAACCCTACTAATCTCCCTGGTGCTGGATTAAATTAGTCTAACAAAACAGCTAAACATTCAGCTTGTTCCATATTTGCTTTGGTATGGAAAACACTATTTGAAAGTTTAGGTAAGCACTTATTTCTATTTTTCAATACCTAATTAGTTCTGCAGCAGAGATAGAAATGTTTTTATTAATACCTTCATGAGAAAATGAAATATATGTTTTCAGGGATTTAAAAAAGCTTATTGGTCCTAATGATAAATACATATTTATTATGTTAGACATTTTTTCATGAGTTCTACCACAATTGATTGGTTCAGAAAAGATTGGCAATGAAAATATTAGGACAATTTTTTTTAAATAGGCATCTATCTGTCTGTAATGTATATCGTATGGGAAAAAATAAAGAATTACTTAGAGAAAAAAGTCTGGGATTGTAATTAAATCTAATAACTTCAAATGGTGGCAAGAATTCAAATTTCACACTGCTCCTTCTCAACTCACAGTGAAATATAAGGTAGAAATTTAGGTAACTAAAATAATTACATTTTGATAATTCTCAAGGTGTCTTAAAAACAAATCACCTGGGAAACTGAAAATCGATTGACTTTGTAAGTACACTGTAATATATATCCAGGAAAAAAATGTATAAATTATAAGGAATCAGCACAAAAAATTAGCACATGGTGAACATACCAGTGTAGATCCCACCTAGACGAGAATACTAAATCCTAAAACCTCCTTCTTCACAGGTTACTACTCACCTAAACCTAGAATCCTTAATTTGTCATTCTTGATTGCTGAAGTTTAAGGTCATGTTTGCATAGTTTCCTTGGGTTGATATTGGCTGATTCTTCTCTTGTTTTGTCTACTAATAGATTAGTTTTCACTGTAATGCTGATTTTAGTGTATGAACATAGCATAGCTTGCTTACTCAATGGCACATCCATGCGCCTTTAGGCTTTTCTTATTAGGACTATTGTGAAAAAGTGCTCCAACAAACATCTTCGGACAAAGCTCTTGCTCACAGATGTGTGCGTATCTGTGTGGGAATAGATTTGTTGAGTGACAACATTCCAATTGTTCAGCCATAATAAGTAATGAAATTTTCTGATGTGATTCTACCAGCAGTGTGAAAGTGTTCGCATTATAAGTACTGTTGTTCTTTGTAAACATACTAATCTTGTGGTTCTTCACAGGGGTTTTTCTGGAGTGTTCCTCTGTGGCTGTCATTTGCATCTCCCAGATGCCAACGAGGCTGAGCCAATTTTCCAATTTTGTGCCGGCCATGTGCATATCATCCTCTGTCAAGCGACTTTTCCCATCACTTGCGGAACTCATTTTTAAACTCATATTGTCTCGTCCTTTAATGAACGTGTAAGGACTCCTGACACAGTCTGCCGGCCTCTCTATGGGCAATAATCCCCGTCCCCTGTGTTAGCTTGTCTCCTCACACTCTTAGGGTTTTTTGGAAGAAAAAAAAAAGTTTAATATAGTTCAATTTATTAAGCTTTCCCCTTATTTAAGTAGCTTTATTTACTATGTGAGAAATCACTGTTTCAAAATGACAAACATATTTTCAAACATTATCTTTCAGAAGCTCTATTGTCTTATGTCATAATTAGATTCAAATGTACCAGAAGTTGATTTTGTGTATAGTGCAGAATTTCCTTTTCTTTTCTTTTTTTCTTTTTTTTCACATAAAGTTATTCAATAAGCACTTGTTGCTGAAAAAGGCATCTTTTCCTACTGGTCTGCAATGCCAACATTTGTCATAAATTAAACGTGGATGAACATTTTGTCATATCGTAACATTTTCTTGGTACTAATAGAATAAGTCCTCTCAATTGTCATTAAAATATACACGCTCAGGCTGCTGCAGCTTTAAATGTGTGTTTTCAAAGACTTCCTCTATTCATTATCCCTTAAACTTTAGGCATATTAGCAGTAAAGCATGGGCCTTTGGGATGAGAAATAAGGCATATAGATCCATACAGCTAGGCTACAAAGATTTATATTTAGACAAATATGTACACAGACATAATATATATATATATATATATATATATATATATATATATATAATTTATCTTCCCACATGTTCCTCATCTGTGTATTCCTTCAAACCTTCAAAGCTATAAATCACCTACAGTATGTGCCTTTTCTCTATTATTTACTACTCTATGCCCAACACTCTTAAAGTACTCAATACATTGTTATGTAATTGATAAATAGATAAATTGAAAGTAAAAAGCCTGTATGTTTTGTGCAATTTTTTGAAGTTGACAGCTGAGAATTGAGGATATTTTTTAAAAGTCACATCCTGATAAAGCTTCCAATGAGCTACCAAGAGCCCGAGATAACCAGTGGTGGCAAATGCCGCTGGGCTACCTGGCAGCAAACCACCTAGGAAGAGGGCAGGGGACAGACCAGCCCTCACCTTCTCTTCTCACTGCCCCGGGTTATTTCCAACTCTCTTCACCGTTCATCTCGATTATTGCAATTTTCTCCAATTCATTTTTGTACCTTTGGTCTTGCTTCTCACTAGTTTATTCCTCCAGACTCCTGCCAAGTCATCTTCTTTAGACAGATAGGTTTGGGTCACCGATTTTGGCAATGTGAGAGCCACAAGAATATCTTCCAAATTCTCGGTTTGACAGGAGGCCCTCTTAAATGGAATAGGAACATTGCTAATAGGAAATATTCAAGACATATGTGATGAATAACTGGTCTCAGTTTACCTACCTATCTTTGTGATTTCTCTGTTCCAATAACCACACTTGAAAGGCAACTCATGCTTCTCTAAATACTTCATGTTTTTCATGTCTGCTTCATTCTTCAGTATCTTCATGTATTTAGTCTTAAAAGATACTTTATATGGTCCAAAGTTCATCTCCAAAGTCATGGAGGAGATGAACCACTGCTGTACTTATATTCTCTTTGGATTGTTTAACTATCTTACATCATTACTAGCATCTCATTTATATTTGTTTGCTATTTTCCCATTATCATTCCAAACTATATTAGATCTTCTATCTTCAAATTACTAGCATGTTTATAGTTTTTGTATCTACTTCCTTTATTAATTCATAATAGATATTTAATGAATAGTTGTTCGATTAAAAATTAAAAGAAAAACCTCACAGAGCTATTTTCAAAGTCATCCAAAGTGCAGCTCCTGAAAATCACACTAATCTTTGCAAAACACTATAAAATATTGTTAACAAAGTGCCAAGTGACAACATATGTCAAACTGTGACTAAGATGGCTAATTCTGAGATTACCAAAAATGAACAAACAAAAAAATCCTGAAACGTTTAAAGGAAAAAAGTCATGAGAACACAGGCTAACGGAGAAAATCTTTTCTATAACTTCTTTCTGTAGTCTGCAGGTGACAGCCATCATCAGTGTCATTGGTAGGATTCCAGGTCCTGTTCCAAACAATTATAAATTGAGCCAGTGGTTTCAGCTGTATGACTGGTAATTGCCACCATTTTGAAATGAGGGAGAGTGCTAGCAAGATGAAGTGTTTTGCCCTTCCATCTACCTATAGGGTAAATAAATCTCATGAAATATTCCCTGCTCAAGAGTGGTTCATTTTCTAACTCTCCTTTGGGCATCATGTGACAAACATCACTGCGTGTTTCAGGGCACATGCCATCGAACCACATGAAATCCACACGGGCAACTGCACAGTGTTAAAAAACCTGTATATTCAACAACCATCTTGCATCAATCTTAACTCTCCAGATAAAAGTCAGGCTCAAAGTGGTTCTGACACAGACAAGGAAAACACACACACACACACACACACACACACACACACACTAATTTGTGCCAAAGACCAGCCCATTTTCATTTATGCTTCTATAAAACCGGCTTCCAGAAACAACCAGTCTGGTCTGCCATCGTGAGAATGAGGATTAACAGGGTCATGTCAGACAACCTACTTTCCAAGGGTCCCTTCCTCGTTTCGAGGCACTGCCCTTCAGGGTATGTGTCAAACACCAACTCGAATTCAGAGCCCGGAGCCATGCACGCATGAGGCATTGACTCCAAGGCGGGACCCAAACTCAAAGTTGAATCGATTTTAGCAACTTTCCGTGAAGCTTCGTCAGATGCATCTACTTCAGCTGGGAATATCCCCTGTACCAAATCGTTATCACACTCAGAACAACAACACATTTGGAGGACGGTGGAGGGTGGGGCGTTCTCTCACTTTATGCCAACGTCTGTCTCTATTTGTTTCTACTTGCTTGTCTCTGCATTCGTGCGAACTGCCCGGCAGCCTGGCAATCGTAAGTTCTTAACTAGCCCACCTCAGTTTGGGTCAATGCCTCAAACAATCACTTACTAAATGTCAGTGATGAGTGGATGAACAAATCTGTGAACGCAAAGACCTTTCTTGGCTAATTACTCTACCTCTACAACAAAGCCTGGAGCTGTTGTCTGTTATGTCTGAGCATGAAATGAGGATATGCAATTTCCAACATGGATCCAATGAGGACAGGCTCTTGGTCGACTTCCTTCACTGAAGTGTCCCAAGTGTCTACAACAGTGCCAAACATACCATAATTACCCAGTAAGTGATTTACATAAATAAATAACACAATGTTATCTTTCCTTATGTTTATTCTTTGTTTACTGATAGCACAATATAACAAAACTCTTGCAGATAGTTTAATCTCAAAATAAATGTTAAATATACTTGAGATCATTTATATGTAAAAGCTAAGGAACATGGCGACTCATTCTCTGGAACCTCTCCCTTTTATGCCTGTGTAAGTTAAGTAGCAGAAAGCCACTAGACTACATTATTTTATGCCCAATATAAATATAGTCTCAGCACAATAATTAACATAATACCATCTGCTTCTGTGTAGATTAAGAATATGAAATAGTTACAGGAAAAAATGTGCTTAAATCTTGTATAAAATTGCTTTTGAAGAGATTTTCAATTAAGTTGCTCACTGTAAACAAACCCACTAAATAAATTTCTCTTAGAATAATGTGTTAAATCATCAACTTGCTTTAAAAATGATGTGCTTTGTTTGTCAAGCAGTAGAAGCTATTATTTTTGGTTTCTTGTTTCCTTGCTAGCTGCCAAAAAGCTCTTAACACAAATCCATGTTTAATTGCTGAATTTTTACAAGTATAATTTCTAGAATGAAAACACATATTGTACCTCAAATATGGAACTTTTGATCTTTTATTCTTGGTTTAAAGATCTGACGGTACGCGGATTCCCAATAACAGTCATAGTAAATATGCTTCTCAAAAAATGGTGATTTCCCACTATGTTCTAATGAAACCCTCTTTCATTCCAACATGAGGTCCCACAATGAGTCACCAAGGAGGCCCACTTCCCTCTGGGCTGTGCTCTTTCCCTCCTGCTTTGGGTTCCACCTTAGAAATTTTGTTTCCTTGCTTGGCTTTGTTCTAAGCTATCTTCTCATAAATTATCAAACAATCTGATTCATAACAGCATTAATAGCTTACTGTTTACCCTTTGCCAAGGCCCAAGTCAATTTCCCAACTTCTGAGATGATTATTTCACTTGGTTCTTCATAAAGCTCATGAGAGCACTTCCCCATTTTACACCATTACCATCTCTCATGTATCCCCAATTTTGTTTTCACTCTGTTCCCAGGAAAACATGGTGAAATTGTCTAAAAGTATACTCACGTAAACCCCCCACATTTTTCCATCAGCCCTGCTTCAGTTCCAACACTTCTTACAGAAAATCTCTTTAAACAGTTGTCTTATTTAGTTTCTATGTTTTTGCCTTCTGTTCTTTTTGAAACCCCCTAGAAGCAGGTTTTTATATGAACTCTCCCCTATCATCCTATCTGATGAGCCTCATTTTTCTAGATCTCTCTCTTTCTCTCTCTCTCTCTCTCTCTCTCTCTCTCTCTCTCTCTCTCTCTCTCAGAAAGGGTCCTGCTCTAATGTCCAGGCTGGTCTTGAACTCACCACATAGCCCAGACTGGTCTTGGACTCACATCAATCTTCCTGCCTCAACCTCCCAAGTGCTGGGATTACAGGCATGCACCACTGAGCCCAAGTTTATGTGATGCTGAGGATTCAAACAAAGCCTTGTGCTTTGTGGGCAGGCGCTCTGACTGTTGTGCTATTTCTCCAACCCCATGGTCACCTCTTTTTAAAACAAGTTAGTCATGTTGTTTTGAGGGACCTTCACTCTTTTGATGTATCTTCTATTTCTTGGGCCTCTTCTCCACCTCTTTTCTGGTTCTTTTTTTTTGTCTTTTCAGCCATAAATGCTGATGTGCTCCCAGATTCAGCCCTAGGCTTCTATTAACCTCCATTAACATCTGTTCCTCAATGATCTCACCCTGTCTCATAGTTTTAAATACTTTCTATAATCTGGTAATTACAATCTTTTATATATGAGCCATTTCTCCTCTCATTTTGGAGTAGACTCCTTCTGCCTATAATCCACCTCTTCTTGAAATCTGAAGGATATGACCAGTGGCGCTCCCCTGCTCCTCTCTGAACAAACATACCTCTCATCTCAGTAAATAACTGTCCTACATACCTATTTGCAAAGTCAAAAATCTTTGGAATTGTCTCTGACTTCTCTCTTTCTGACATACCCTACAAAAAGTCTAACAGCAAGCATTGTTTTACTTACCTTCAGAATACCTTCTGCACTGAACCGCTTCCTTCCCACTTCCACATCTGAAACCCCAGTCCCAGGATCATTTACTCTCAGCTGGGTCATTGCACTCACCCTCTGGCTGGTCTCCTGGCTTCACTTGTGCTCCTTTGAAGCCTGTGCCCTGAGAGTGGCCAAAAAAAATTGTTTACAATGTAAACAATAAAATGTCCCTCTCTTCACACATTCTTCCAGAATAATCTACTCATAATTCTCACAATAAGATTTCATTATTTTTTGAACAAGCCTTTCATGATCTAATTCCTGGATATTACTCTGACTTACTTCTGAAATTTCTTTCGTTGTTCATTCCTCTGTAGCTCAGTTTTTTAAAATCATGAATGGACGTTGGATTTTGCCAAAGATCTTTTCTACGCCTATTAAGATGATCATGTGACTTTTGTTCTTGCTTTTTAAAAAAGTTTAGTGTGTTACATTAATTGGTTTACATATGTTGAACCATTCTGACATCCATGGAACGAAGCCAATTAGATCATAATGTATAATCTTTTTAATTATTTGCCAAATTCTATTCACCAGTCCCATTGGAAATTTTTGCATTTATTTTCATTAAGGAGGTTGGCCTATAGTTTTCATTTCTACTTAAGTCTTTATTTGCTTTTGGTATCAGGGCAATGTTAGCTCTTCTCAGAAGTACTGGTAGAATTATGCAGTGAATCCATCCAGTCTTAGACTTTTCTTTATAGGTAAAGACTTTATTACTGCTTCAATTTCTATCCTTGTTATAGGTCTATTTAGGGTTTCTTTGTCTTCTTGGTTCAATTTTGGTACCTTGTATGTGTCTAAAAATTTATCCATTTCTCCCAAATTCTTCAGTTTGTTGGAGTTCAAGTTTTCAAAATAGTTCTTTATAATTCTCTGAATTTCAGAATTCTACATTGTAACTTCACCTTTTTTATGTCTAACTGTGAATATGGGTTTTTTTCTTTTCTTCTTTTGGCTAGCTTAGTTAAAAGTTCATTAACCTTATTTATTCTTCCAATGATTTCATTAATCTTTTGTATTTTTGTTTCAATTTCATTAATTTCTGATTTGATATTTATAATTTCATTTCTTCTAATCTTTTTGATTTGTATTGTTCTTGTTCTTTAGGACCTTGAGGTGCATCATTAGATTGTTTGGGGGGATTACTCTCTAACGTGTGCTTTCAGAGATATAAATTTTCTTCTTTCCACTGCTTTCATTGTGTCCAACAGGTGTGGTATTACATGTTTTCATTGTCATTTGACTCCAGGAAGTTTTTGATTTCATTTCTGTCTTCTTTTGTGATCCATTGTTTGTTCAATAATATATTATTTAGTCTCCACATATTTATATAATTTCTGTAGTTTCTTCTGCAATTCATTTCTAGTTTTATTTTAGTATTAAAAGAGTATTGTTATAAAGAAGTTATTTCAACTCCTTTGAACTTATTTAAACATGCTTTATGTACTGTTAATTGTGACTTCTTCTTGTTGGATTATCCCTTCAACCAGTTTACAACATCCATTTTTTTCTTCTGATCTTTTTTGGCTTAAAACCTTCTGTTTCTGAAAAGTATTGCTACTCTTGCTTGTTTTATGGGTCCCTTTGCATAATACATTAATTTCCTTCCTTTTATTTTCAGGCTATATTTTTCTTTATGGGTAAAGTTTATCTCTAGCAAGCAACAGATTATTGGATTTGGTTTTTGCTCCAATTAGCCAGTGTATTTGATAGGAGAGTTGAGATTATTAGCATTGAGTGTTAGTTATTATTGTGGTATATTTGCTAAGTCTTGTCATTATTATGATATCTCAGCATTGGTTATTTTTTCTACACTATTGTTAGTTCATTCTCCTTCTCTCCATATTTTACAACAAAATCAACATTTCCATCTCCTTACCTCCTGAGGCTACCTTCGCACCCTGAATGCTTATTCTCGTGGCTCTTTCTGGCAGACACAGATAGACCCTGCCCAATACTCGCTCATACCCATTTCTGTCTCAGCAAAGGAAGCCCCAATTTTTAATTGATTACTCAGATCTCTGTTTTTTAAACAACACAGCCCAGACTCATTTACTGGTCTCTTCTGTGGTCTCTAAAGTGACTAAATTTGGGCAATGAGAGACAAAGAAAATGTGTGAAATATTTTGGAAGTATTCCTTAAGTAAAAATTGCAGGTGAATAACGAATGCATGTGTAATAGTCAAGACTGTAGCAGCCATATTAGACCATAAGGACAGGTGAGAGAAACATCTAAGCTATAGGGTGTCATGAGCTAGAAGATGTTGGGTCATTGCTTTATGAAGCCAGCATACAAGGCCTGGATTACCAATCCCACTTCTGTCACATGAGAGAGACATAATCTTTTTTTCTATTTGAGCACTTATTCTCCACTCCTACCAATTGATACACGTCTCAGCACATTGAAGTCATTAGCATTTGTCCTCAGCAGGGTAGATATTTTTGACTTGGTCGGCCTATCCCTGGATGCTCTCTGAGTTCCAATTTTATACGCCATAAATCCACTCACTAGAACTTATGTCAAATTGGAACTCCTACTATTCATTCTCAACCAGCAGCCTTACGAAATTTTGATATTTCTTTAGCTAATACCAAAAAGCCCATGATAATGACATGTTAGCCAATAAACTGTGGCCATGTTTATACCCTTTGAAGGACTGTAGATGAAAAATTCATGATCGAAAATGACTTTCTGTATCTAGAGTAAAGTTAGAATCAGTAGAACTGAAAGAAGACAGCAGTTTCAGACACAGTGAAATCTAGGCTACACTGAAGCCATATTAAGCTGAAAGATTAGCGTCTGATCTTCACAAGCCAACATTAAAGCATGACTGCTTAGCAGAACCATAAAGTTTAAACATGGACCATTACACCTAATAGAGCTGCTGTGAACTATTGGCTTAATACACAAACGCCATCCAACAAAGCTGAAAAACAATCTTGAAATCAACACTGGATAGGAGCCAAAAGTCTTTCCAACACTGTAACCTAATATTTAAGGTTGTTTCAGGCTTTAGTCTTTCAAAATTGTAAGCTAGATTTATCTCTTTTCTTTATGAAGTATTTGACTTCAGGTACTTTGTTGTAACAACATAAAACAGACCGATGCATCTTCCTATTGAAAATACGAGCATGAAACCCCTTTTTTGAGGCTTCATAGGTAGTCAGTAAGTGATGAAAGGCTGACATCTACTTGTATCCTTTTATATTCCAGCACAGACCCCGCCACTGCACCGTGTCCTTTTAGGACCAAACTCTTTGCCTTTACTCAAGTCGTGAACAAAATGATCTTCATAGTAGGGTTCATGGAAAAAGAACAACGAAGATTCTTAAATATCTCTCCCTTTTGTTTCCAGACAACGTTTGCACTTTTTAACTATATGGCCTCCTAGAGACGGCATTCCTTCCTTTGCTATGAACCTTATGGGAAGACCACAAGGGGAGCTGCTGTGAGAGAAAAGGGGTTCAGAACCCTATTCAAGGCATGTGCTTGAGCCAGCAGGGTCTCATGACCTCTCACGGTCAAAGGAATGCAACATGGCTCGATCATGATTTTAAATAAAGCAGAAAAACTGACAAAAATTCCAAATAGTGAGTGAACCAAAATGGAAGATTAAGATGGAAACAATTGTATCAGATCCTCTAGAAACAATGGCTTTAGAAGATACTCTAAGACCAAGGCCTGACAGACTTAGAAATCTCTTTGTTGCCTGAATCTGAAGGACTTGGTAGCACCAATGTTGCAACATCAGGGGATCCCTGGTTTATACCTACATAAGCAGAGTCATAAAACTAGTCCATGGAGTCCTGCAATCCTAAGTGTCCTCTCAGAATTGTTATCTGCATAATATATCAATCACCCAAGCATGCTTATAATCCCAGCACTTGGGAGGCTGAGGTAGGAATATTGCTGTGAGTTCAAGGCCAGCCTAGGCTACATAGTGAGTTCAGAACCAGCCTGGACAATAGAGAAAGATCCTGCTCCCCCCAAAAATAAAACCAAAACCAAAATCAACTAAAGAAGAGTTAACTTCTGAGAAATAGTTAATTAGCAATCTTAAAAAGTACAAAACCTTAAGAGTATCTCTGTTTTCATAGGTTTCTTAAAGCACAAAACTGGGTAATAAAGATACTAAGCAGAATCTTTTTGTTTCAAAGTCTTTAGCAATAGCATTGCAGATCAAATTCTACAGAAGCTTTAAATATGAAAAAAAAGGGAGAAGACCTAAATGAATGAATGAGTTAAATCATACCTGTTTTTATCACACCAACTATCTCGGTGCCAAGACCTGGACTATAGGTTGTTTTGTTGTGCTGTTTTGTCACAACTGTGTAATTTTTATATTGGCTTTGGAAACAGTTATTCCCCAGTCTTTCTGAGTGTGCGCACGCATACTTGTGTGTGTGTGTGTGTGTGTGTGTGTGTGTGTGTGTGTGTGTGTGTGTGATGGGAAAAATATTTTAAAAAGTAAGTATAGTCACTTCATTCCAATGGCCCATAAAAGCTTTCAGTAAATTTGGCCCATGTGGGATATTTACACAGGAGAGCCTGGCTATGTGGGAAAAAAGCCATCTTTTAATAAAATCCAAAAAGTATATAAAACATTCATGCAGAGAATCATAAGATTCTTGCAGGGAGGGATATTTTAGGAAATTTCTGCATACGTGTTTTTGGGCGGATTTCTAGAAGTGGTAGGGATGGAAGACCAGGGGGCATGCTAGGACACTCTTGAAGTGCTAGTGGCCATTCCAATTAAGTTGCTACACCTATACCTGAGGAATTTAAATGTACCTTAAGTGTCAATATAAACCCAAATCCTTTTTTTTTTCTTGGCAACCCAGACATCAAAATTTCCCTTTAACAAGAATTCACAAGAAAATTAAATTCTCCAAATTGCAGGTGGCTTCCCTGTGGCTGGTTTCTCCCTGAGTTTAAGTGTGATCTCCTGAGCTCCCTGGTCCATGTGATGTCAAGAGGATTCAGGATAGCTGCCTTTGCTCACAATTCAAATAGCTACCTAAGCTGAAAGCTAAGTTAAACCTTTACTCATTGTCCACCAAAGAAGACAAATTTAGAGCCATGCAAATGACCTCCAGAACCATCACCAAGGCAGAGTTTGGTTGGCTCGCTTAAGGGCCTGAGCATTCAAGGAACTTCTGTGAAATTCACAGATTTGCTGTGCTGTCCTTTGCCCATTCTCTCATTGCACCTGACATTTCAGTAGATTTAAAGCCTTGAGGGAGACCGAATGCTTATTCTAGCTGATATTTACTTCCAAAAAGTCACCGCTGTGTTTATGCTCCCTTATTGCTGCGCACTAAATAATAGCTTTGAGAAAAGCGGTGAAATCAGATAGGAAAATATGACACTTAATCAATGTGTTTCAGGGACTCAGCAGTCGCACAGCCCATAGCTGCTGAAAGGCTTCTGCCTTGTTTCATAACAGTTGGGGAGCTAGGGGGTGGGGGGATGCCAGCTCTCTAAGTTCATGCACAGAAGAAAAACCAAGTCACCACAAGTCTAATGATGGCCATGGCCGCAAAGGAGGGAAGGATCAAGGGTGCTTAGGCCCCGCATGTGCACAGGGCTTACTCCTTCAGAGTGTGGAAGCAAATATCTTGGGCTTTTGGTTCTGCCTCCAATCCTTCTATCAGTGTGACTTGGGACATTTGCTTGACCTCTCTAAGCTTCACTTGGTTTCATTCATAGAAGTATCAGTAATTAACTCGGGTAGTTGTTATGAAGTCTAAAATGAGAAAATGTTTACACAAAATAGCACCATAATTACTTTTTAAATAAAAATTAATATAAAATATGACATACGTTTTCCTGCCAGGCTTATAGCAATAATTAAGAAAAGTTAGAGGTGAAATGATAGCACTTCACTCAACATGTAAGGTCAATGTCATGGGAGGTTCCATCCTCTTTCACAGAGGTTCACCGAACCTAATTAAAGAAAAATATCCCACTTAGTGGCCTGTAGATCTTAAAGTTTGAATTGTTTTTCCAAAAAGAAAAAAATTGAATGGCAAATATAGCACTGCGTTTACAGAATTATTGGGACTGGCAAAGGAAACCGTGACTAGCTAAACCTCTAGGTGAGACCCTGTTACCCTTCTTGCCACTTACTGAAGCAGTTTTAGAAATCCTTTCTCCTGAGTGTCTTTATGAGTATAATCAAAAACACAGTGAAGAACCTTCCAAGTGCCATCCAATCAAAAATGCAGCCTCATAAAAACATTACAGGGTGTTCTCATCTACCCCGTTCACTGGATTAGGCACTGTAAACTTCTGGCTCTTTTCCAAAGTCAAAATGACCACAGAAGATAAACATTTAAAATTGATTTAGGGCACTAAAGCAGTCATGACATAACTGGAGACATTTTTGGGAAAGGACTTTCAGAACTGCTTCAGAAAGTAGCAACAAGATAAGTGTGTCCAAAGCAAAGGGGAGTGTTTTGAGGAAGATCAGTGATAATGTTTCTCTAACTGTAACTTTTAACTTTAAACACCATATTTTTCAATCATACCTTGTACATTCCATAAGAATTCAAAGAAGAGAAAGGTCTGTTAAAGACCAAACCTACCCCTCATGATAGCTCTGCTTCCCTACCTAACCTAAGACATAATGAATGTAGCAGGTGCTGTGTGTGATAGATAACCTTTGGGGCATACTTGGATATCGGTCAGATTCAAATTACTTTCATATCACTTCCTTGAAGACTGCTGACTCTATCACAGTCCTAGAGGCCAAGAGTCTAAGACCAAGAATAATGTTGGTAGGACTCCACTTCCTCTGGTCGTTCTCGTGGAAAACCTATTTCCTGCCTATTCCCACTTCCAGTGGCTTCAGCCATTTCTTGCCTTACGACCACTTCAAACTCGGCTTCCATAATGTCACTGCTTCCTTTTCTATGCGTCTCCTCTCTAAGTCTCAGGAGAGGGCTCTTAACATTGAATTTTGGGCCCACTCAACGGTCCAAGATGATCTCATTTCAAGGTCCATAATTTAATCGTTTCTGCAAAATGATTCTCTTCTGAGAAATAAGATCATATCAACCTGGTCCAGAGATAAGGTCCTGGCTATATCTTTTTTGAGACTGCCATACAGCCCCCATAAAGCTCAATTACATATTTAAAAATAATAAGCTGCTTAGATATAAGCTTCTTAACATATAAAATGGCCATAACGCAGCCAGTCTTTACTCTGTTATACCTTTTTATAACAGACATAACTAGATTGGATGGAATAAGGCAAAACAAAAATGGGGGAACCAGGAGTTCGGTATTCAGGAAATGAGTAAAGAAATACTCACTACAAGGCTGGCAGTCAACAGTATCAGCGAGCAAAGAGCTTTCTGTCCATTGCCGTATTCATTCGCTAGGGCTTTCATATGGAAGTACCACAAAATGGGCCACATAAACAGCAAAAACTCTGTTTCTCATTTCAGAATATCAAAAACCTCCAAATCCAAGTGTGGACAAGCATTCTTTCTTGGCTTATGGGTAACTATTCTCTCTGTGTCTTCACAGGCAGAATGGGGATCCAGATTTCCATTTCCTATAGTGATACTAGTCATTGGATCTCAGCTGCTTTATTGACCTCCCTTTAACTTAAGCACTTTTTTCAAAGACATCCTTGCCAGTTGCAGTCACATGCTGAGATGTTGGATGTCAGAACTCACATGAATTGGGGTGCACGGGGACAGAAAATTCAACCCATGACAGCATACTCATTCTTGAAAAGCCAGAGTATTTTTGGCTTTGCAGGCCAGAGGAGCTTCAGGACAATGGTTCAAGTCCACCTTGCAGTGTGCAAGTAGCTGTAGACAATTCTAACAAGCATGTGACGGTGTTCTGAGAAAACAAGCCAGCAACTGAGAGATGAGTCCAAGAAACAAGAAAGTTGACTGACATTCTCCCTCTGGTACCTCACAACACAGACGGGGTTTCTGACCCTCAGCGATAACCGTAAGTAGCGGTGTGAACGTTCCAGTGCTGCTTTCGTTTTAATTTTTTTCATTAAAAAAATCACTTTCAATTTCCTAAAATTTTAATGAGAAACGTGGAACCACTTGAAACATATAGCAGTTGTGTCAACCACATGCACAATGTTGTGTTGATCTCTGAAAAATTTTATCTTACATAGCTGAAACTCACACCTACTGAGCAATTAACCTGTTCTGTCCTTCCTCCCAGGACCTGACAACCACTATTCTACTTAGAGATTGTATGAATTTAACTACTTTTTACACCTCATATAAACATGTTTTGTGGCCAGCTGACCGCACATCACATAATATCCTCAAGGTCTGTCTATATTGTTGCATATCTCAGGATTTCCTTCCTTGTAAGCCCTAATAATATTGCACTGTATGTGTAAACCACAGGTTTATCTGTTTATCCACTGCAAATATTTAGTTGCTTCCACCCTTCAGCTACTGTGAATACTGTCACAACAAACGTGCATAGCAACTATCTCATCAAGATCCTATTTTTCAATTCTTTTTTTTTTTTAGGATGTGAAATGTCTCCCAAAAGTCTCATGTATTTGGATATTGGAGGGTACCTATGGAACCATGTGCTATTATGGAATCTGGTCAGAAGGCACAGATCACTGAGGCTTGATTCAGAATGGGAGGATAGCAGGGACATGGCCCGGAAGGCATATGCTAGCTCTACCCTTCCTTGATCACTTGGCTTCCTGTCCACGATGCTGTAAACACTCCTCCCCTGCTAGGCTTTGCCATGTGTTTCCACCACTGCTGGTCATACATGAATGGACTGAAACCTGAAACTGTGAGCTAAAATAAATCTTCCCTCCCTTAAGTTGTGAACGTCAGGCATTCTGTCCTAGTAACAAAGAAGAAACTAAGACACTTTTTCTCAAATAACAAATGTATGAGCGAAAAGAAGCTTTCCTATGGCCACTTTGGAGATGGGTAGTGGACATTGTGGTATTAGTGATATGTGGTGCTGACAAATGATGCTGGCAAAGCAGGACGCAAGCAAAGAGGAAGGATTTTTTCAATTTTCTTCATTTTTCCTCTAGTTTTCAGAGCCGATTTACATTAGTAGTGTTTAGATATGGCGAAAACTTACCTCTTAATCAGAAAAACATCATTTTAGGGAAATTTTTCTTTTAAAAAAACCTGTGAAAGCATTAGATTTCTAAGACCTTTTTAACTGAGCTGGAAATTTTGCATATAAGCCTAAATTAGTTTTCTAAGGTCTTTTGGGGATCATTATAATAATTCAGCAGAAACTAGGATGTGTAATTTGGAGAATAAAATAAGATCCTCCACCTACTGAAACTGAACCGAATAGAATTCCTAACTAACAGTAATAAATGGTGTGAGACACACAGAGAGCAAACTGTAACCACAAAGATTTGTTCACCACAGGCCTGGCTAGCCTCTCAGTCTTTCAGTGTTCAGAAGCAGATAGAAATTATTACTTTCATTACTGAAAAATACAGAGAGGTTACACTATACTTGTGTTACTACAATTCTTCCAGAGTTAGAGAACATAACTCAACTGTAGAGTGCTTGCCTAGTGTGCAAAATTCCCTTGGTTTGATCCCCAGAGCTCGCCTCTACCTAAAGCTGGTAGTATTGTTTTAGCCAGGTAAGTAGCACATGTTTGTTTTCTTAGTTATTCAGGTGCTTGGGGTAGGATGCTAGCAGGTTGGAGGCCAGCCTGAGC